>CM076582.1:139918358-140139816 GCA_034641835.2 Pinus albicaulis
GGCTAGTGGTAGTCGGGGGAGATCCGATGTGTTACACCGCGATGAATTTGTCACAGATCCTTACCATTCCCATCCACGTAGAGGACCCATTCTGTGACCTTTGGACATTGTCATGCCTTGAAAACATCATCAATGCATCCCTCTGAACATGAGCTTTATTTGCCCTTGAGACATCTCCTTGCAAAAGTCATGAAAAACAGCCCTTTTAGCATTGGCATGGGCAAGAAGTTCAGTCCTCACGCCAATGGGGAAATTAATGCAAAGAGGTCGCGCCACCTGGCGCTCTGTCATAGAGCTGTGGTCGCGCCACCCAATTTGGGAGTTATTTTTTAAATATGGATGGCGGAAGTTGAATTCTAACAAATTCACAAACCATCACCTATCTTGAGTTGGGAGGTTGGCTGCGGGAATTCTATGGAGGGAAGTGGTTTTGCCACCTCCCATGGAACCTTCCTTGTTGATAGGGCCAATCCCATAATAATAGGGATCCCAACTCCTCCTTCCCCATCTATAAAAGCTTGCTCAAATCAATGGCAAGCTAGTCTTGAAGTGCCTAAGCTCTGAATCTCCATATTCCCAAGAGCCTTTGTGTTGTAGAGCACCCTCTCTTTCCCTTAAGGCTGACTCAAGTAAGGAGACCATTGTCACGAGACTCTGGAGAGGTTTTTCCTTTCCTTGGCGAGCTTTGCGAGACGTGGACTACTGGAGACCCGTCCGAAGGAGACCGCGACGTCAGAACTTGGTTGTAATCTCTCTTCGCTGGTTATTTTAATAGATGATTATGATTATGGTTCCACTCCATTTTCCATCATGTTAATGCGAGTAATGTCCTTTCTGACTGATGTTTAGTTACGTATGCCGGTTTCTATGCTTGTATCTGTTCGTTTCTTCCATGTGCAGGTGTTCATCCGCGGAGATCGTGGAGGGATTGTGATCTGCCGAGGCTGAGGAACGGGGACGCTTCTTCTTCGGATCCTAGCGTTGGAATCCAGGTAGGCTTCTATCTCCAGCCTTTTCATTCGTAATTAGGAACCGCATTCATGACATTGTTTGTTTGTGTTGCTAGACCCTGTTTGGGCTAGTAGGGATCGCGGGAGCCCTTGTCGTTTCGATCTCGTTAAAATGGACACGAATCGACATTCACCCGGTATAAGTTTAACCCTTTTTCGGGCTGGGATGGATTGATTACGAAAAAGGAATACCCTAGCCTATCGCGACTAGGAGGTTTTCCCGGATATTTTTTTCTACCTTTTCGGATCTGGGGAACTATTTACGAAAAGGGACTTGTGGAGTTTTCTTTTCAGCTGTCTTTTCAAACTCTCTAAACATGAAAAGACGCCGAGTTCTTCCTTTGTCAGACTCGTTAAACCCTGATGACATCGGATATAGTCGAAATGACGTTCTCCGAGTTTCTCCTTCCTGGGACTCGTTAAATGCACCAGGATGGATTCGCCCGAAGGGCGGACTTATATCGCAAGCATATGCTATCCCCTTCAAGCTTGTTATTAAAAATAATTGGGGTACTCGCCAGAAATGGTGGGGGAAAAATGGAACCATCGTCGTTGTCGTCGGCGGTATGTCGCTCTTGAACATGGCACTTGTCTGCATCCGTGTCGGGTTGAGGACATCTCATCTCGTTGCTTCACTTTGCCTCCATGGGTTTGGGTAATCTCTTTTGACCTCTCATCTGTTCACTGCCTCGTCACCATGACCTCTGATCCGTTGATGTCAAATACTGCCAAGTCCATTGTCGTGCCGTTCATATGTTCAAGAGAAGTTGGCCTCTGCAAATATCAACCTTCCTCTGTTTCTCATACAATCCTGATTCACAACAAAACATTATGTTTCTCTGTCTCGTGTCGATGATGTGGGAATCATTATGGCCCACCTTCGATCAAGGTCACTTCCTGTCGACATCAACTCATTATCCAGGACGTTGGTCTAGAGACTCCTTATGGTACCTTGGAGCCTGCATGCCTCAATGGCAGGTTCGTCGCATTCGACGAGAGGTTTACATCATTGGCCTCCGATCGAGTGATTTTGCGGGTGTTCGACGTCAACTCATTTATTCGCACGCCGTAGATTGTACCTGTAGTACCTTGAGGACCATTATCATTATTGGTGGTTTCTCTCGCGTCGGTTAACAACTTTCATCATTGGCTGGTAATCCGACGATGTTCTTGCATGTTCGACTTCAGCTCACACATTCACATGCTTGAACTTGTACTCTGTTGGGTCGAGATCGAGCGCAAGACCCTGGATTGTGTCTGTTGTAATCCAGGCTGCGATTGTGGATTATTATCGTTATGTACATGACTCATTGATTGGATGGCTGCGACCATACCTGAGTCTATTTATTTGATCTTAGTTGGATGGCTGCGCCCATACCTTGGATCCGGATTATAGCATACTCTTTTTCGGATGGCTGCGTTCATACCACTTATACATCATGTACTTGAGATAACAGTTGTATCTTTCTACGCAGGTTTTCCGACGGCGGGCCTTCAGTTGAACATGTTCTCGTAAAGCATTTCACCCCTCTCCCTCTCGGGCCTCATACTTTAGGGGGCATCTGTTACACAGTAATTTGTCACCGTCCTTACCATTCCCCATCCCACACAATGGAGGACCCATTCTGTGACCTGTGGACATTGTCATGCCTTGAAATCATCATCAATGCATCCCTCTGAACATGAGCTTCATTTGCCCTTGAGACATCTCCTTGCAAAGTCATGAAAAACATCCCTTTTGGCATTGGCGCGGGCAGGCAGTTCAATACTCACGCCAATGGGGAAATTACTGCAAAGAGGTCGCGCCACCTGGCGCTCTGTCATAGAGCCGTAGTCGCGCCACCCAATTTGGGAGTTGCTTTTTAAATAAGGATGGCGGAAGTTGAGTTCTAACAAACTCACAAACCATTGCCTATCTTGAGTTGGGAGGTTTGGCTGCGGGAGTTCTATGGAGGGAAGTGGTTTTGCCACCTCCCATAGAACCTTCCTTGTTGATAGGGCCAATCCCATAATAATAGGGATCCCAACTCCTCCTTCCCCATCTATAAAATCTTGCTCAAATCAATGGCAAGCTAGTCTTGAAGTGCCTAAGCTCTGAATCTCCATATTCCCAAGAGCCTTTGTGTTGTAAAGCACCCTCTCTTTCCCTTAAGGCTGACTCAAGTGAGGAGACCATTGTCACAAGACTCTGGAGAGGTTTTCCTTTTCCTTGGCAAGTTTTGCGAGACGTGGACTACTGGAGACCCGTCCGAAGGAGACCGCGACGTCAGAACTTAGTTGTAATCTTTCTTCGCTGGTTATTTAATAGATGATCATGATTATGGTTCCACTCTGTTTTCCATCATGTTAATGCGAGTAATGTTCTTTCTCACTAATGTTTAGTTACGTATGCTGGTTTCTATGCTTGTATCTGTTCGTTTCTTCTATGTGCAGGTGTTCGTCCGCGGAAATCGTGGAAGGATTGTGATCTGCCAAGGCTGAGGAACGGGGACGCTTCTTCTTCAGATCCTAGCGTTGGAATCCAGGTAGGCTTCTATCTCCAGCCTTTTCATTCGTAATTAGGAACCTGCGTCATGACATTGTTTGTTTGTTGCTAGACCCCTGCTGGGCTAGTAGGGATCGCCTCTGTCCGCAGAGGGGATTTACCTCATCAACAAATTGGCGACTCCGCTGGGGATCCAGCTTGTTGTTGATTGTTGTTTGATTTGTAAACTGTAGACGGAGTCTGAAGTACAGCCAGATAGCCTTCGAAACGCTTCTGCCTAGCATTAGCGGAGTAGATCAATGCTACTTCAGTCGATCTCCGGTTTGGTTTGCAGACTGAACGACTTGGAGTCTTTGTCTTGCCTTGCCGTTTGTATCTTGTTTTTCCTTGCTTGATGAACCTTCTGGGTTGGATTTTTTTTTGTGTGTTTTTGCTTCTTGGATTGCTTAGCTTGCATTGGTCTGTTTCTGGAGTGGCTTATTTTTAATTTTTGCTGAGAAACTCGACTGGCGCGGTTTTTAACCCGACAGTCGCGCCACTTGGCGCTTGTTGCCTTTGTACAACCCGCGCCACTTGGCTTCTGGCGCCAGTTTCATTCTTACAGTCGCGCCACCCCTGTAAGTTTTTGAGATTTCTCATTCCTGAGCTCTCTGAAGTTGACCAGTGTTTTTCTTCTTGATTTTCCGACTGCCTGAGTGTGTTGGAGTCTTGTTTGGCTGGGAATTCACCTCTGTCCTTTGGTTGTTTGCTTTTATCTACCGATTTCACTTTTCAAGCCCTAGGGCATCTAGTGGCTTAGTGCATCGAGCCCTCCTTGGGAGTTTTGGTGTTTGGATTGTCCTGTCAACTATCTGATTGATTCTCCACGTTCTCTGAGTAGTTGTTCATTGTTTTATTGCGATTTTTGGGTGATTGTTCATTTCTTCATTCGAAACTCGTTTGGTCTTACTTTGGACTTGGATCACACGGTCCATTGGAAGCTTTTGAGTCTTTCTCTTGCTTTGAGAGACTTCGGTCGATTTGGGAATCTGATTGCTTGTGTTGGTGAGTGAAGTGTGTTTGTTTCGCTCTCTTGGATATCATTTCTCAAGTTGCTCCATTCATTTTCAAGTTTGATTAGTGCATATTAGCCATTAAACATTGAAAATAAAAAAAAAATCTCTTTGCTTTTGTTAATTAGTGCAAATTGTAATCTTTTCCATATCGCTAGTGATTAGTGTTTTGAATGAAAAGTTGTCAATTGCATTAGTTGCATTATAGAGCTCGTTGTTTGGTTTCCGTTCATTTCGTTTGTATAAAAGCTCTCAACTCTTCTCTAATTAGTTTTCATCGAACGAAATGTTGCATTGTGGCATATAGCTTTGCATTTAGGAGACACTACATACGATAGGGCCTGGAAATTGAAACTTAATTGAAGATCAACTGTGAAATTTATTCGATTAACCTAAGGCAGCATTGGAACTTAACGAAACATATTTAGAAGGTCTAGGCTAGAGACGTGTTCCGGCGTCGTTAAACCTAGCAGCTGTCGTTCGCCTGGTGGCTTTAGACAGCGCTAGTACGGACTTGCGCTCCCCGTACCGTCGCGTATATAAAGGGAGACCCCTCTAGGTTTTCAATCCTTTATCCACAGGAAGCCGAGTCTGCCGCCCTATACCCGTGATACACCGAACACAACATTCGGGGAGACTACCTACACGTACGGAAAGTCCTTGGTCGATTTCTGTTTCATTTTTGAAACCAAGGTGTATATTGCAGTTCACGGATATTTGGTACACCCTTTGTGCCTAGTTTTTTCCTGAGTAGTCATTTGGTCTTTTCTGACTCCCTAAACTTGAAAAGACCGTCAAGCGCTTGTCCTTTCACGCTTGTGTCAACTCTGAAAGAGATAGAGTCATCTTTTTATCGTTTCTCGACTCTTGAAACATGAAACGGTAGAATTTCGTACTTTCCAATGTGGTAAAATTAATCGCCCACGATTTCACACCTATTTAGACATTGCTTTTTGACCGTTTGATCGTGTGTCTTAACTCATTTTCAGCCCGTGTGTGTGTGTGCCCCTTTTCTTCTAGTCTTTTGCCACGGTGGCGGAACCATCGGTTTCGTCTACTGGTAGTCCTTACACGGACGATTCTTCAGAAGCTTCTGAGCCTTCTGTTGAACCACAGCAGCCTGTTGTTTCCAAGTTTCCTGACGGGGGACCGGTTCTCGCCGAGCAACCCTTTGGAGGACCAGTTGAGTTCAATTGGCCCTTTTCGGACCCTGTGTCTGAATTGAGATTAGGAGCTGATTTCCTTTCTCTTACATCGGGTTCACCGTTTGTTGCTGTTGTTTTTCCTCCTAGTCCTCGTCGTCTTCTGCGTGATTTAACGGCAGGATCAACCATGAGTGATTCTGGTGAGGAAATTCCGGGGTCTGATGACTATCAGCGCATCCCTCGTAGATTGTTTGAAGGAGACGGTTTCGAGCTGGCTACCACATCGTCAGCCAGTCCTTCTTTGCCACAGCGATACAGATCTCTGGGTCAGATCATTTCAGCTGCTGCCTCTATGGGGATATCATCTCCCGCGTCGAGACCAGCTGCCACTACACCCGGGGTGTCCCCTTCGACGCCCGTCACTTCTGTTCCCGTTCGGCCCACTGTTTGTGTGGCTGCCTCTTCTGCTGTTGTCTCAGCATCTGCTACCAGGGCTGGGCCAACTCCGGAGGAAATTTACCTAGCTACTGCTATACCGGAGAATATCTCTCCGGAGGAGTATCGGTTTTTTTTACAGCAGCCGAACGCCGGAGCTGGACAAATTCCCCAAGATCCTTATCGATCCTTCTTTTCGCACTATGCACAAGATGGCACTCCCGTGTATATGTTCCCAGGTGAGTTTGACGAGCATGGGGAGGTTTTGCGCCTTCCTGCTCCTGAGGCTTATCTGTATGCTCAAGGTTTACCATACAACCAGGCTTACAACCCACAGGGACAACCCTTTCAGGGCCAACCTGCGGGCCAACCTGGATATTTGTATGACCCACAGGGACAGCCCATCCAAGGCTACTCTGCGGGCCAGCAAGGGCCACTATACAATCCGCAAGGACCATATTATAGCCCTGCTGGTCAACCTGCTCAACCTCAGCTAGGGTATCAACCGGGACAGGCCTATGGTCCTGGGGGGCAAATCCAGTTGTCTTTACCGATGCAACCACAGTATCCTGTTGTTTCTAATGTTGCATATCAGCTAGGACCACCCTATGGTTCTGCTTCAGGTCAAACTGGTTTTCAGCAAGCACCTGGTCCTGTTCCTCCACCAGGGCAACCGGCTCATCCGGTACAGCCCGGTGTCCCGCCTCCAGGCCAGCCGACCCATTCGGCACAACCTGGGGCTCACTTACAACCAGGTCAGCCTGCGCAACCAACACCGCCTGGTCACCCGGGCCAGCCTGGTCATTCAGGCCAGCCCCCTCACTCGGGTCAACCTGTTCATTCAGGGCAGCCCTCTCATTCAGTTCACTCTGCTCAACAGCCTGTTCATTCAATGCCGCAGCCAAATCAACAGCTGCGCCCTACGTACCAGGCTCCGCAGGGTTCCACTTATCAGCAGTCTACTCATCCTCAGAGTGGTTATTATCCTCATGGTCAGTCTCAACCGAACTATAACCACTCTGGAGGCTCTCAATATCCTCCTCCTCCACCCGGTTCTACCTACGCTCAGCAGCCAAATCCAAACGCTGCTTATACAGGGCAGACGCCTAATCAGGGCCCGAACCCTGGTTATCAAGCCCCACACAATGGTTACCAGCAACCAAATCAGTCTGGTTATACGAACCATGCCCCCTACGGTCAGAATCCTACGGGACAGAACCCGTGGGGGCAGGGATATTCACAACCATCGTGGAGCATGGGTACCGGACCTTATTCTGGGACTGGCATGGGAATTAACCCTCCATTGCCGTTCCTGGCTACCTTGGATTTACCGGACGTTTCGAAGTTGACCAATGATCCGATTGCTCATAATCCATATTGGCCCCCGGTTCCGACCAAGATACCAGGAGAATGTCCCAAGTTTGAGGGCAAATCTGGAGAAGACCCCCAGGCGCATGTGATGACGTATCACCTCTGGTGCTCGTCTAACTCTTGGACTGACGATTCGGTTCGTTTGCGTCTTTTCCAGCGTACGTTAACAGGAGCTGCTGCTAAGTGGTACATAGAGCTATCCCGTGGTATTTTTCGGGATTTCAACTCGTTAGCTATGGCTTTCCTCACGCATTTCCAGTTACCAGTCCGGTATGAGACCGGGACGCACCTCCTGTCTTCCCTGAAGCAGGACTCGGCCACTCACATCTCGGATCACATCCATGAGTGGCGGCGCCGTCATCGACTGATCAAGTTTCACATACCTGATCAGATTTTGACCCACTGGTTCACCACCTCCTTTGTGAATAAAATTGCTCAGGATATCGCGATGGGAGCGTGTGTGACGGAGGAACAAGCTATCGCGCGTGCCCAGTACCTGGATCTTGTTTATTCGCAATCTGGCACGCTTTATGACATCTTGCCTGATGCTCCACGGCCCAGAGCCACAAAGGCCCCGCTTACCCCTACGGTGGATGGTGTCATTGGTTCCGTTTCTCAAAATTCGAAGAAATCTTCGAATGGGAAGCATAAGGCTAATTCTTCCAACAATACCTCTGCTAATTCTCCCTCATCTGATTCTGGTAAAACCGCGGAGGTCAATGCCATTCAGGCCAATCCTACGGACAAATCCTCCAAGGGGAAGAAGAAGGGCAAAGAAAAATCAAAATCTGATGCCCCGAAACCAGAATCTAAATCTCGAACTGAAGATGGCTCCCAACGTAAGCCGAAATTCCCTTGCCTCATCTGTGAAGGTGACCATTACACTAAGGATTGTCCACGACGGTCCGAAATTAGTCAACTTCTTAAAGGCTCAAAAGGGACTCCGGCTGTTTTAAAAGAGCCATTTCCATATCAGCAGACCCAGATGGTCGAACAAGGTTCATCATCTGCACCGTTTGGGTCTCAGGTTTTCATGATGAAAACTAATGCACCTATCACTATTGCTACTAGATCGAAGGATTACAATAGTCAGCAGCAGGCACCCGAAAAGGCAGTTGCGGATGGACCGCCTCCCCCACCTGTTTCTGGTCCGTTGGAAATCGAGAAGCCAACTCTCGAACCCGTTGTGAAGCCACCTCCCAAGGGTGTTCTTCGGAGATCCTCTTACAATCCAAATGCTCGTGCCGCTCAACATTACAGTATCGTTGAGGATCTGGCGCAGGCGCCATGTGCCATGTCTGCACTTGAGGTTCTTCAAAGTTGTCCTTCACAACAGAAGGCTTTACTGTCTGCCATCGGTGGTATCGATCCCGCCGACTCGAGCCTTCTCACCTTTGATCTGGAGAATTTTACTCCCCGGCTTCCACATCAAATTGCTTTGGTCATTCAAGTCGGGATTAATGGTCTGAACGTTCATAGAGCCGTCGTAGATGAGGGTGCATCTACTTGCGTTATGTCCTCCGCTTGCTGGAAGGCCATCGGCTCTCCAGCCTTGTCGTCATCTCCCAATGCCCTTGAGGCATTTGATGGTCGGGAGTCTAAACCCCTGGGAGTTATCGAGAGTCTTGCGATCACATTACAGGGAAAAACTGTCAACGTGGAAGTGGAAGTGGTTGACGCTAAACTCAACTACAACATACTTCTTGGCCGCAGCTGGACCCATGCCATGCTCTGCGTGCCGTCTACTGTCTTTCGATTCATTAAGTTCCCCCATGAGGGCAAGATTGTCACGGTAGATCAGTTGTCATTTTTCACCTCTAGCTCTGAGAACAACGTACCATACGTGGATCAAATTCCGAATCCCCCAGACAACATAGTACCTGGTCTTTTCAAAGACCCTGTTCTCATGGGTATATTCCCCGCACCGCCACCGAATACCGCTCAAGTCAACATGTTGTCCAGGACTGATGACCCCTGGCTTATTCCTGCACCTGAGCAGGTATATGAGTTTGGAGAATCCATGCCTTTAACGCCAGTAGAGATCAGCTACTGTGAGATTGTTGACGCATCGGACCCTCCACCTCCTCAGCATGCTCTGATGAGCATGGCTCTTGACGTCTACTCACAATCCCCCTGGCTTGGTCAGGCTGATTCACCTGATCCTCTTAGAGAGACTTTTCCTTCAGATGAAGCTATCATTGAAACCATGTCTCTTGAGGAGCTACCCTAGGGCGATGGGCATCATCGCTCCTCGTTTATGCCTAGCTTGGGGGCAATGACTGACTGTCTAGAGCGTTATGCTACTCAGGTTCCTTCCCCTCCTCTTCAAACACCGATCTTGATGCACGAGGTCTTTTCAGAGGGTAATCTGAGTAACATTACTCAAACTGTTCCAATCAACATCTCTGTTAAACCAGGGATTGTTGAGAACATTCATGTGGGTGTGACTTGTTCTCCCGAGGAGATCCAAGTCTATACGGAGCTTTTCAAAGAATTCTGAGATGTTTTCGCATGGTCTTACGAGGAAATGCCGGGAATTGATCCAAGTATTGTTGTGCACGAGATTCCAACCTACCCAGGTGCGAAACCCGTGCGCCAACGCTTACGTCCCATGCATCCTCGGAAAGCCGCCGCCATCAAGGCAGAAGTTGAAAAACTTCTGAACGCAAGTTTTATTTATCCTATTCCCCTTACAGAATGGGTGTCCAATATCGTCCCTGTTGATAAGAAGCAGGGTACAATTCGAGTCTGTGTGGATTATCGCGATATCAATCGCGCCTGTCCTAAGGATAATTATCCCACTCCGTTTATCGACCAAATCATCGACGAATGTGCCGGGAGTGAGATCTATTCCTTAATGGACGGTTTCTCAGGCTACAACCAAATCAATATTGCACCTGAGGATCAACATAAGACCACATTCATCTGTCCGTGGGGCACTTTCGCGTACAAAAAACTCTCGTTCGGCTTAAAAAACGCTGGCGCCACGTTCCAGCGCGCGATGTCCTATGCTTTTCATGATATTCGCCATATCGTCCAGCCTTATCTGGACGACTTGCCAGCCCATTCGGGTAAGCGAGAGGACCATCCTGAGCATCTCCGCCAGATATTCCTTCGTTGCAGACGCTACAATATTAGGCTCAATCCTCATAAGTGCGTCTTCTGCGTCGATTCTGGCCGTCTTTTAGGCTTTATAGTCTCGAAAGACGGAATTCGCCTTGACCCTTTGAAGGTTGAGGCCATCATAAATCTCCCGTCACCCTCCTCCCTGTATCAGTTACAGAGTCTGCAAGGGAAAGCGAATTTTCTTAGGCGCTTCATCCCGAATTACGCCGAGGTGGCCAAAGGATTCACTCGTTTGTTAAAGCAGAATGTTCCCTTTCATTGGGACGAAATCGCTCAAGAATCCTTTGAGAAGCTGAAGACATTACTAGTCAATGCTCCGTTGCTTCGTCCTCCGGACTACCACCGCGACTTTACTTTGTATCTAGCCGCCGCATTAAGCACCATCGCCATGGTCTTGGTGCAGGATGACGAGAACGGTGACGAACATGTTGTTTATTACCTATCTCGGAACCTTCTCGACCCGGAAACACGTTATGCACATGTCGAGAAGTTGGCCTTAGCAGCAGTACATGCCGTACAACGCTTTCGCCATTACATCCTTTTGCGTACGATAACCGTGGTTTCAGACTGCAACCCTATGACATATATTCTTTCTAGACAATTACTAGGGGGCAAGTACTCCAAATGGATCGTCATCCTACAGGAGTTTGACTTGGAGTTCACCACTGCCAAGTCGACTAAATCACTGGTCTTCGCGGATTTGATATGCTCTCTCCCTACAGACTCTGTTCCTTCGCATTCAGAAGATCATATACCGGACGAAACGCTGTTTCTTATCGATACTCGCGATCCTTGGTATGGTGACATTATAGTGTATCTTCAGACCGCAACATTCCGGTCTGAGTTGGATAAAACTGCCCGCCGTCAGATTCGGCACCAGTCCCAACCCTACCGTATCGTGGGAGATACCTTATATCGTATTGGAGTAGATTCGGTGCTCCGACGATGCCTTACCTTGGAAGAGGCTGAGAAAGTCTTGAATGACTGCCACAGTGGCGCCTGTGGCGGACACATGTCCGGATATGCTACTGCCTAGAAGATTCTGAGGGCAGGATATTTCTGGCCTTCCATATTCAAGGATTGTATCACTGCAGTCAGTAAATGTCATCCGTGCCAGATTTTTCAGTGCAAGATGCGCGCGCCGCCATTGCCTTTGCATCCCGTTATTACCGTCGGCCCTTTTGCGAAATGGGGCGTGGATTTTATGACGTGTAACCCTCACTCGGCCGGGGGGCATGCGTATATCATTGTCGCCGTCGACTACTTTACTAAGTGGGCCGAGGCAATGCCTACACTAGCTGCTGACGGGAAAACGGCTGCTTCATTTATATTCAACCACGTTATTGCACGATTCGGGGTTCCTCAAGCCATCGTCACTGATCATGGTACTCATTTCCGTGATTACATGATGACGGAGCTGACTTCAACGTTGGGCTTGCGTCACGACAACTCAACACCATACTACCCTCAAGCGAATGGTCAGGTTGAAGCGGTGAACAAGGTTTTGGTCACCATGCTTCAGCGAACAGTTGGGATTCATAAATCCAATTGGCATCTCCAACTGTTCTCAGCTCTCTGGGCATACCGAACATCTGCTAAGAGTGCAACCGGGTTCACACCATTCCAATTGGTGTACGGTCTGGAAGCTACTCTGCCAGTTGAATGTGAAATTCCTTCGCTTAAATTAGCCGTAGAGCTCTTACCGGATACCTCCCCTGAGGAAGAACGTCTTCTGTATCTCGAACGATTGGATGAAACCCGTCGATTAGCTGCTTTGATCATCGAAGCACAAAAGAAGAGGGTCAAAACTCATTTTGATCAAACTGTTTCTCCTCGTTCTTTCATTGAAGGAGACCTCGTTCTCTTGTACGATCAGGCACATGATAAGCTTGGATCCGGTAAACTCCAGCCTATGTGGCACGGTCTCTATATAGTAAAACGAGTAGTAAAACGCGTTTTGAAAAATGGGGCCTACGAGCTTATGGATTACGAAGGAGTTCCGCTGGCGCAGCCCAGGAATGGGTTGTACCTTAAAAAGTACTACACCTGAAGTGATTTCTTGGTGTGGTGTATGTACATAGGTGTGTGATTGTCATTTGTGTGCATAGTGTGGTGTGCTTTGTAAACATCTTTCTGCTGATCGGGTCTTCCTGGTTGTGCAGATGTCTATTCATCCATTTGTTGGTTTCGCGGATGGTGCCTCCCGCAGTACCAGGAATCTGTCTTCCGCAGCTTGGGTAATTTACGATCCTGCTGGTGAGTTAATTGACCTGCAAGGTGTGTGTTTAGGACGTACCACGAACAATACCGCGGAATATAGCGCCGTGTTGGAATTATTAACCGAGGCAGTAAACCTTGGTATCCGTGAATTGCTCGTGTACCTAGATTCACAACTTGTAGTGCTACAACTGAACGGACACTATTCGGTAAGGAACCCATCCATTTTACGTCTGTATTTGCGTATTCGATTACTGGAAAGGAATTTTGACTACATTACATATCATCATATACCCAGGCATTTGAATACATTAACAGATGCAGTAGCAAATTTGGTATTAGACATACATTTGCGCAATTTATAAATCATCATCACATGTAAAGAAAGACTCATCCAGAAATAGATATGTATATATATAGATATCGAAATGTTTACATAGAGTGTGTCACATAAAACTCAAAAAATATACATAATCGTCTTAGTACATCCTGAGACACTGTGTCTCTCAAAAAATAGGTGGAGTAAATCCTAAAGACTAATCCGCATGGTGCTCATGGTAGCACGTCACTGCACGCACTAGGCGCCTCAGGATTCGGTGGATCCGATTCGGAACTCCCACCGTATGGCGCTGGTATGCCATCGGTACATCTGATAGCCGGGCATAGTCTGGAATCCCATGGGCAATCCCCTCGAGGTTCTGGATCAGTTCCTCTCCTCCGGTGCCTTCCCCCTGGATCTCGGGGGCGAGGTGTGTCCTCCGGGAGATTGGAGACATCCCGGCTGGTCTCTCAGGTCCTACATCTGCATGCATATATAATTGTGTTAAGACGAATGTGTATTAACAAAAAAAACATATAAACATAAAATCAAAATATGAGGTCTTACCCAGCTCCTCGTCCCAGTCATCTCCTTCTGGTAGTGGGAGATCTGGGTCCCTGGTAAAGTCAGTTCCCGAATAGGGCCAATCTTCCACGACGATCAGCTGGCGCCGTAACCACCTAAAGAACTCTGGCCTCCAGGACATCTGTTGGCCACCTCCAGATCTGGGCATCAGTGCTGCCCAGCGAACCATTCGTGGCTCTCGTGGTATCGGACTCGCCACTGCGACCCCTTGGCCCTGGAAGATTGGTATGCGTTCCAGAATGAACGATACCAAGATGGAACCATATCCGAACTGTTTCAGTTTCCCCTGTTTGCACCTTGTGAGCTGCCTTTTCATGTTGATAGTTACTGCTTCTGCCCAGTTGAACAGTAGGGGACCCATGCATTCTGAGGCCAGTAGGAGTTGAGTCTTCGTGGCCTCGTGCGGAGCTTGCGACCCAGCAACCCGCGTAATGGTATGTAGAACTACTCTCAGTGCTAGGTCAGGGATGGTAGAGATATCCACCTTCTTGCTTCCTGATCCTGTTTGTGCCCCTCGGCACACCCGTGCCATTACTTGTTCCATCTTTTCCGCGGATGGTCTGCTTCCAGTCAGTACGGGGATTGGACCTCTGCGGGACAATCCGGTAATGAAATAAATGTCAGTGACCTCCAATTCTAACACCTGGTCTCGTAGCCTGAACACTTGTTCGTTTTCATCCCAGATGCTGATTAGATATTGGAGGAGCTCGGGCTGAGCTCGTAAACATGGCGTGAGGAAGAATTTTTTCAATCCACAGTCTCTAAGTGCGTTCATGCAAGCTTGGCTTTGCATGGCTTGTTCATCCTCGTCTCCGTGCTCTCGTTCCTTCCATTCGATTGCCATTTTGAGTGATTATCTGCATTCACATGGTCAAAAACCCCTGATTAGATCTTTGATGAGCTTCAAATTCCAAGAAATTTGGTTTAAATGTCGAATTTTTGGGAGAAATTTATGTTCGGCCGCTGGCGCGAGCCCTTTAGTAAAAAGAGCACATTGGCGCGGGTCCGTGCCCGATACTCGCGCCAATGGGCCCGGCCCTAAAATTTTAAAAGTGCCCATGCAAGACTGATTTTTAAGGGAAAATCATTAAAAAATGAATGAAAATGTAGAGCAAGGGAGCGCCTTTTACCTGTGACAGACGAGAAGCTGAATGGTTGCCTGGATTGGTCGCAATCGTCGACGGAAGTTTCTGCTCCAAATGGACCACTGTTGTTTTCTACCAAGGTAAATAGTAAAAATAATTTTATTTTTACCAATTAGACATATTTATAACTTTTTCGACATTGAAATGAGTTTTAAAAGTTATTTTTATCAAATATTTGCATATGTTATGTCGAAAATGGATTTTACGCTTGCTTGGTATGTGCAGCAACAGGTTTTTGCGACTCAAAAGATGGAAACGAGTTGTATTTTATACTTTTTCGGACTCGATAAATACACGAAAAAGTCACTCTGGAGTCATCTTTCAGCTCTTTTCTGACTCTCTAAATGTGAAAAGATCGCCGAGGCCCTTGTCGTTTCGATCTCGTTAAAATGGACACGAATCGACATCCACCCAGTATAAGTTTAACCCTTTTTCGGGCTGGGATGGATTGATTACGAAAAAGGAATACCCTAGCCTATTGCGACTAGGAGGTTTTTCCAGATATTGTTTTCTACCTTTTTCGGATCTGGGGAACTATTGACGAAAAGGGACCTGTGGAGTTTTCTTTTCCGCTGTCTTTTCAAACTCTCTAAACATGAAAAGACGCCGAGTTCTTCCTTTTTCAGACTCGTTAAACCCTGATGACATTGGATTTCGTCGAAATGACGTTCTCCGAGTTTCTCCTTCCTAGGACTCGTTAAATGCACTAGGATGGATTCGCCCGAAGGGCGGACTTATATCGCAAGCATATGCTATCCCCTTCAAGCTTGTTATTAAAAATAATTGGGGTACTCGCCAGAAATGGTGGGGGAAAAATGGAACCATCGTCGTTGTCGTCGGCAGTATGTCGCTCTTGAACATGGCACTTGTCTGCATCCGTGCCGGGTTGGGGACATCTCATCTCGTTGCTTCACTTTGCCTCCATGGGTTTGGGTAATCTCTTTTGACCTCTCATCTGTTCACTGCCTCGTCACCATGACCTCTGATCCGTTGATGTCAAATACTGCCAAGTCCACTGTCGTGCCGTTCATGTGTTCAAGAGAAGTTGACCTCTGAAAATATCAACCTTCCTCTGTTTCTCATACGATCCTGATTCACAACAAAACATCATGTTCCTCTGTCTCGTGTCGATGATGTGGGAATCATTATGGCCCACCTTCGATCAAGGTCACTTCCTGTTGACATCAACTCATTATCCAGGAAGTTGGTCTAGAGACTCCTTATGGTACCTTGGAGCCTGCATGCCTCAATGGCAGGTTCGTCGCATTCGACGAGAGGTTTACATCATTGGCCTCCGATCGAGTGATTCTGCGGGTGTTCGACGTCAGCTCATTTATTCGCACGCCGTGGATTGTACCTGTCGTACCTTGAGGACCATTGTCATTATTGGTGGTTTCTCTCGCGTCTGTTAACAGCTTTCATCATTGGCTGGTAATCAGACGATGTTCTTGCATGTTCGACTTTAGCTCACATATTCACGTGCTTGAACTTGTACTCTGTTGGGTCGAGATGGAGCGCAAGACCCTGGATTGTGTCTGTTGTAATCCAGGCTGCGATTGGGGATTATTATCATTATGTACATGACTCACTGATTGGATGGTCAAGCACTATACCCGTAGCTCATTTATTTGATCTTAGCTGATGGTCGCGCCTATTCCTGGATCCGGATTATAGCATACTGTGTCGGATGGTCACATCCATATCACTTATACACTTATGCATTTGAGATATCGCTTGTATCTTTCTCACAAGCAGTTTTCCGACTATGCTTTCATGGCTGAATATACTTTCGTAAAAGATTTCACCCCTCCCTTGGCCTCATACTTTAGGGGGCATCTGCTACGCAACATTTTGCCGTCCTTACCATTCCCCATCCCGCACAATGGAGGACCCATTCTGTGACCTGTGAACATTGTCATGCCTTGAAATCATCGTTAATGCATCCCTCTGAACATGAGCTTCATTTGCCCTTGAGACATCTCCTTGCAAAAGTCATGAAAAACATCCCTTTTGGCATTGGCACGGGCAAGCAGTTCAGTCCTCGCGCCAATGGAGAAATTACTGCAAAGGGGTCGCGCCACTTGGCGCTCTGCCATAGAGCCGTAGTCGCGCCACCCATTTTGGGAGTTGTTTTTTAAATAAAGATGGCGGAAGTTGAGTTCTAACAAATTCACAAACCATCACCTATCTTGAGTTGGGAGGTTGGCTGCAGGAGTTCTATGGAGGGAAGTGGTTTTGCCACCTCCCATGGAACCTTCCTTGTTGATAGGGCCAATCCCATAATAATAGGGATCCCAACTCCTCCTTCCCCATCTATAAAAGCTTGCTCAAATCAAAGGCAAGCTAGTCTTGAAGTGCCTAAGCTCTGAATCTCCATATTCCCAAGAGCCTTTGTGTTGTAAAGCACCCTCTCTTTCCCTTAAGGCTGACTCAAGTAAGGAGACCATTGTCACGAGACTCTGGAGAGGTTTTCCCTTTCCTTGGCAAGCTTTGCGAGATGTGGACGACTGGAAACCCGTCCGAAGGAGACCGCGACGTCAGAACTTGGTTGTAATCTCCCTTCGCTGGTTATTTAATAGATGATTATGATTATGGTTCCACTCCGTTTTCCATCATGTTAATGCGAGTAATGTCCTTTCTGACTGATGTTTAGTTACGTATGCTGGTTTCTATGCTTGTATCTGTTCGTTTCTTCCATGTGCAGGTGTTCATCCGCGGAGATCGTGGAGGGATTGTGATCTGCCGAGGCTGAGGACCGGGGACGCTTCTTCGGGACATCCTAGCGTTGGGAATCCAGGCTTCTATCCAAAATTTCTTTTCATTCAGAATTAGAACTCGCGTCATGACATTGTCAAACTTTTGCTAGACTTCGTCAATAATATGACGTCCTCTGTCAGTAGGGATTTACCTCCTCAACAGATATGTTGTCTAATATACAGCGGCGAACAACTATATATACCCTAGTAGACTTCGCAGAAATCACAGAAGCACAGCTCAGATATATCACAGGAATTCACATAAGTTTGCGGCTTCATTAGAACATAGAATTTTCAGACAAGTCAACAATCATAGTAAGGAAAAATCTGCATTTGGTACAGTGAAGTGAAGAGACTATTCAACAAGTATAGAAAAACAAACAACGAGGCAAAGGAAGGCTTACATATCTTTGTTTCAAGGCTAATATATCTCGGTCAAGTTCAGATTGTAAGTGAAAAGTACAGGACTATATATTGGTATAAGATAAGTAACCTCAATGAAGAAGCACTTAGTGTTTTGTTGGTGTAAGAGCTAAGTATCATCTATGTGTTATTGACTATACCCATCTAAGGGAAGGTTGAAGAATAGACAATGTCATCTAGTATTGAAAGGAAGCACATAGAAGAAGACACTACCGCAAAGAAAAGGGATCTTGATTAAGGGAAAGAAGGCAGTGGAAGAATCTCTAAGAGGCAGAGGCTAGGAGGAAAGGAATTCATTAGGAACCGAGCTTCCTAGTATTGGTGCAGAACAGTGCAGAAGGAAGGATCAACAAGAAGAATCCAAGAAGAGCAAGTGACAAGGGTGTTGGAGGCATACAAGGGTCAAGGGTTTGTGCCATCTGTCATGGTACTTGTCAACTAAAATTCTATAAGAAGAATTACTTGCGGGTTTTCCTCTCCATATGTAAAGAACTTGGGCATTATAAAATAGATTGTCTTAAATCTGGAAAGGACAAGAGGAAAAAGGAAGAAGCCCATGTCACAAATGAAATGGAAGAGCCTGATGCAAAGAAATCTAAGGAAGAAGTGAAAGATCTCTATTATGATTGAGATCATCTTCCTCTTTAAGTGATTTTTGGTGGTTGTAAAATAGTATGATAGGAAGCAATGTATATTAATAGCATCATGATAAAAGCATGTTAGGAGATCTTGATGAAACAACTCCTGGAAAACCTCACTGATAAACAACATTGATGGAAGGCTGTCATCAAGATCAACAGTCATCATGGAAACATGTGTTGACATTTTCTAATGGAGTTCTCTATGGATTCACTGATTAGAAAGAAGGCATAAAGGTTTCATCAAGAATTCTATGCGACAAATTTGTTGGATTAGGATGTGATGACATATTGATGAAGCAAGTTAATGGAATGAAGTTTTTCATTCTAGTAAAATTGCTACAGGATGACTCAAAGGAAAAAGGTATGAGGTATATATATACTTATATGCTGACACTGGATTTTGTGAAGTCATGTCATATGGTTGCAGGTAATGGAATTATATATTTATAAGTATGATCTATGGAGGAAGATTTCTCACGGTGCACAGGTTGCCACTAACAGATGAAATTAAATATGTCCTCATATGGAATGTGAGGTAGTTGTATACAAACAAGGAACTGGATATTAGAAGTTCGTGGGTATGAAGTTGTGCATATAAAGATTTGAAGAGATCATGAAGTGAAACCATGTAAAGAGGAGGTTATCATCTGGAAGCCAAGAAGATGTGACTAGGAGATCTCCTAGGAGGATATTTAGACTCTGATAGAAGTCTGGTAAAGAAGAAGACCTTTGACAACACATATCTTTAGGAGATGTGTCAATCTGAATAGAGGATGTTGATGCCTACAAGAAGATGTCATGGTGAAAGATCATCACTGAGGGAACTTTTAAATTAAAAGTTCATATGTATATATTTATCTGGATGAATTTCTACAGGACTGTTGATCATGTGAAAGGATGTAAGATCCTTGGGAAATGTACTCCTTGGGAATATACTCTCGTGTACTGCTTGATAGAGATAGAAGAGGGCTTTGGAGTCCTTCTTCCTATTATCTTTCAACAAGTCTCTTTCTGCTGCCGTCAAAGCAGCCAGCGTTGTTGCGTCTGTTGTTTCTTGGAAACTTTGTTCCACCAGCTCCCATATACCTTGTGAAGCAAATAGGGTTCTCATTGTAATGGCCTAATAATCATAATTATTCCCATTAAACTGTGGTAGTTGGGGATTTTTCAAGCTGGTGCCTATTGCTGCCATCGTGACTGTGTTAAACAAAACAATCTTCTTGACTGTGTAAAATAGAAGCTTTCTCACTGCTGGAGAAATCTGCTTCTCAAACCAATTTTGCAGCTTCTACAATAAAGAAAGTGAACTCATGCTTCTTTGGCTGAGAGCCTAGACCTGCTCAGATACCATGTTGTAATTTCTGAATACAATCAGACATAGGAAATGTGTTTCCCCACAACATAGAGACTTCAAACAAAATGCGGAAATTAACAGTCAATACATAGGCAACGATACACAGGAGAGGACAGAAACTTTTTTTTTTTTTTTTTTTTTTTTCTCATTCCATCACACTTATCTCTAAATGAAATTATAGTTCTTTTAATACAAAGTGGCCTAAAACCTAATCCAATCAACGCTGCTTGAATGTTGAACGAACATTCAACAACATTTTGTCCTTGGTCGTCAAAAGACCCATTTCTGCATTAATCGACACGCAGGCTGTATTCCCGTTTATACACAAAAACACGCGAGAACGTGTTCAAACACACAAACTGGCGGACTTCAAATTTTATGCAATATGGTCCTGGTCCACATCGCGTTTGCACAAATCGGCGATTATAACTTTTAACTTATGGCGCTATCCATTAAACTTTGCCACATGCGATATGCGATAGTGACGTGGCACTTATCGCATCGCAACCAAAATAACTTAGCCTGTGGCGGTCCAGCGGTAAACTGAAATCTTTGCACATGTGATATGCGATATCGATATCGCATCGCAATTCAAATAACATAAGTTGCGGCTGCTGGAAAAGTAAGTGGTAAAACTTGCATTGTGCGAAATTGTGGGCGGTAAAGGTGGTAAGTTGTGATAAGTGCGAAATGCACGAATAGAAAGGAATAAGTAGAATAAAAAAGGGTTGCTCGGTGGATTGGTAATGCGGTAAGGTAGGTTCTTAACAAAGGAAAGGCTTATAGGTTAAATGCTAAATGTCGCGAAATGCATTGCGGGAAAAAAATAAAAGGTAAGTCAAAAAGCGGTGGTTGGAAATAAAACGTAGAGTCAAAGGCTCGGATACTCTGTTTGTTGTGTTGCGTGAAAACGCCTCCAACTCTTGGATCAGCTGTTGTCCTTCTCTGCTCAAAATTTGATGAAATGTGGGTTGCGCCACTCCTTATTCATGGCGGTGGTTGGGAGTAAAATTCCAACACGATCAACGATTCCAGTTACGATGTTTGTCGGCTAACGACGACGTTATTTCATCGTTTCCACTCTATCGTTAGTGTCCTGTTTGTCGTTTAGGTGGAGCTTCAAATTTCATTACCTCTGCACCCATTTTAAATTATTCAAAAACTTCATTACTGTGCATTTTATTTTGAATCTCTGTCCTGTTTGTGGCCAAAATATACATGAACCAGAAAGATGCAGCGATGGGAATGTCGTGAGCCAGAGTCTGCAACAGTCCGGCAATAATCATGTCGAAATCGCAGATTAATTACTGTGCAATATGCATTTTGTTGTACTAACCCTCTCCATCATTCACACAACGATCACAGCTATTGTGTTCAGTGAGAAGATATGTGCGCCTCCAGGACAACAACATGCACGCCCATCATGTGGAGAAGAAGCCTCTAGAAGGATTGAGAAAGAGAGCGTCATGTGGGCCTGCAGATGAGGTGGGGAAGTTGAAAACAGGTGCAGAGGAGGTGAAGTACTGGCATGTGGGAGGCGACAGTGGGAGGCTGCCTGTCGTTGTGCAAGGAGCGTTGGAGATGAGGGAGCATCGTCGTGCAAAGAGCGTTGGCAACGAGGAAGCAATCGTCTACTCAGCCAGGGGACACAATATTCATCAATCTTTTGCACCACCCCCTTTGAAGTATTGCAACACCGCAGAAGAAGGAGCGAGAGAACAATATACAATCGCCTCTGCCATGGATTCAAAGTCAAAGTCAAAGTCAGTGCATGAGATGATAGTCACTTCCTTTGAGATTATAGTCACTTCCTTTGTTCAGCACCCATCTCAGATGAAGACCAGTACGACAGCTTAAACAAAGCCCTGAATCTTAGAAATAATATGATTGTCGTTCTCTGCTACAAAGCCACCAAATATGTGAAACCTGAAATTACGGCAGCTTAAACAAAGTCGTAAAACTTGGAAATAATATGATTGTCATTCTCTGCCACAAAACCACCAAATATGTGAAACCTGAATTTTTGTTCCTCTGCAGAGATCAGCAAATATAGCACCCAAAAAAGAGGGATTTTTAAGGAAGTTGTTTCCGCTGAATGAGAAATCCCCCTCTATTTCAACCTCTACATCATAACTTAGATATAGGTTAATGCAGGAGGAATAAAAACATATGTCAATCAATATCCATGTTGCTTTCGTATGTCAATTAATAACCCAAACGAATCCACGATGAATGGAATTGCAATGGTTATGGTTGTGTCTTAGGAAAACGTTTATCATAGAAGGTATCGTTGGTTGGAAGAACTTCTCATTCGAATTTAGAGAGAAAAATTAAAACATTGGTAATTTTGTAAATTTTTATTTTAATTTTGACCCAAAAAAAAAGAAAAAATGAAAAGAAAAGAAAGTTAAACCATTGAATACAAAAATACTTGATAAGTTTGATAAACAAATTATAATTACCGAACATTTTTGGGCGAAGGTTATTCTACAACAATTTTTTTTTTACAGGATTTGGAAATCTGTTGTTATTCGTTAAATCAGCGCTGCAACAATTATGGCATTTTCTGTATTTTCTATTTGGTCAAAATCTTGTTATTTTTGAATCAAATGGTTTTGACAGGCTTGTGTAGCCAATATTTATTTGTGAAAGGTCAGTAAATAAGAATAGTTACACTGAATGACAAGGATAAAAAAAGAATAGTTATAGTGCCAACGAATTAGGGCTCACATAATTTAAATATGTAATTTTAACATATTAATAATTTTTGGGCATTTGTTAGATTTTGTGTATTAATTAATTAAAAAATTATATAAATATAAATATGTATTACATAATAAAATATGTATATAAATATAAATATGTATTACATAATATAAATTATATAAATATAGATATGTATTACATAATAAAATATTAAAGTATGTATGAAAATCTCATCTCATCATATATAAAATAGATTAGTAATATAATATAATGAAATTTTATGAATAATTTTATTGTTATATATATATATATATATATATATATATATAATTTGGTCATTAAATAAGTTTACAAAATTTTCTATATTTATTGTTAAATTGTATTTGAAATATTTAAATTATTAAACTTAATAAATGATTATATGATAGATGAGTTAATTGTAAGGAATGTTGAAAGGAAAAAATATTGAAAGAACATTTGGTAGCCTCTTATTTTTATTAGAAAATTTCAATAAGCCAATGCTTAATAATAATGGATGATCTACTTCGGCCTATTTCTTCTCTTTTAGTGGGGGCTTATGAGGGCTCCCCCAAAAAGAGCCATGTTTTGAGGCTTAGGCACAGACTAGAAAGAAGCCTTGACTTCTTATGGGGGCTTACCGTTGGATGCAATTCTTCAAAATCTGGTTGGGTGGAATCTCAACTTTTGAAGGTCCAACATAAGGTAGTTATTGACATCAAAAAAGGAAAAAAAAACCATTATCGCCAAGGTCCTTAGTGGTGGGAGTGACCCTGTTAAGTCTCTGTTATGACAATCCTCTTTGTAAATGCTAGAGGGGTAGGGTTGTAATGTCCCCTTTCTATACAACTCGGTAACACTACTAACCACAATCTCCACATTCACCCAAAATACTCAGGGGAGCACATAGTTTCCGCTTACAATATTGATACCCTAGCTTTCTCTGTAAGTACTGTTGAAATACAGGCAAACCCTTCTATGAATTATAACCTCAATAAAAACCCTAACTCTAATTCTATTAAAAATGTGTAGCTTAACAAATTAGGGCGACACACCATAATTCAGAGGCATGTGCAACTAATATATTTTGCATACCAAACCCAGAAAAGGGGATATGAGAGAAATGCACATGAGTAAAATAAACTAACACAAGAAGCCAATTATTCTGAAAAATTATTCATGTACCAGATGAAAATGCAAAATGACAATAAAGTATACACACCAATACCAAACCCTACCTAGGGTTTACAACAAAATACAAGATAATACCATATAATTAAAAGCATTTAACATGACCCCTTGAAACTAGAGTTTTAACATAATTTTAATAATCATCACAACACTGAAACAAGAACACTTACCTATAAAGAAGGAAAATTGGCTGCAAGCTTTCCACGTTCCGCCCAACCATAGATCTCGTGGTTCATCACGCTCAACCATGAGTCATCCCCAAGCTGCGGTGCCAACTCGATGGATGATGGGAAAATCAATAATAATCCTTTGCACATTTGATTTCCCCGTACTTGCACCATCATTCATGGTGCCTTACAGTTAGCCACGAAACCAACCATCTCATCATCAACCTTTCCACTATGCTTCCCTCGTACATGCGCCCATCAACCAAGACGCCTTACAACCAACTAATAATGTACTTGCACCCACTACTCATGGTGTCATATAACCAACGAGGAAGGTCTCTACCCATCACGGAACAAAGGGAAAAAATGTGACATATAATCACAATATTCTATCCCATACCATGCACCCTTCACTAGGATCACACGCACACATACACAAATATATATATGTGTGTGTGTGTGTGTGTGTGTGTGTGTGTGATTTTTCCTTGGTATGGCTATCTACTACCATGTGGCATGCATGGGAGCCACGTGGTTCCCTATGTATCGTCTACCAAAACATTAAACATAACACTCGTTTCCCATTGCCATGGAGTTGAGCTAGCCCCCGAACTCTTTCATGGAGTCAATCCTGTAACCAAATATTACTTTAATGTTATTATATATACATGTACAAAATACATAATTACAACCTTGGCCTTCTGACCGCTCTGCGCAAATAACCAAGTCCTCGGCCCATTTAACCTCAAAATCTAAATCTACATATACACATGTATATAGGCATGCAAGGCTATAAAAGGATTCCAACCTAATATCAAAATATGCATATTTACATCATATTTACACAACATACAAACATGGGTGTTACAAGGGGTGTCTTAAAGTAGTTAGCCCTCAAAATGTGTTCAAATATCATAATTTAGACATAATCCCCATTCGAGAAACTATGGTACAATTATTCCATGGACGTAGTGATCACCAATCTCTAGGGATCGTGAACCACATAGGAAAATGGAAAAAAAAAAGACACAAGTTTACCCTGGGAAATCCTTGTTGGGTGCCTTAATTGTCAGATTAAACCTCTCAATATTAATTATCAATATGAGAGTCGTAAACGCGAGTTGTATTGCATATTGGCTCAGCTTACTGTTCAGAGTATGAGTTTCCTTATTAATGATAAACTAGGTGCTGAAATGAAACACACATTTATGAGCCAAACTACAACTCCCCGGCAATGGTGCCAAAATGTTGGTGCTCATATGATTGAATTTGCATGGGATATTTCCCTAGAGATAAGGATCCAAACGATTCTTAAGGCCATGGAGATATCTAGCTCGAGGATGAAGGCCAAGGAGAGGGCCATTGCGTCCATGAAGTAGGATATTCAATTGGAGGAGGATCAGAAGTTTGCCATGGAACTGCAGGATTATAAACATGTTGAGGGACCTGCTCAGGAAAATAAGAATTATTACAAGTATCAAATGGTGTTGGGTTTTGAGTTATACCTGGCAGTTGATTCAATTCCTTACTTGATTCCCTGAGTACCTTTCGTAATCGTGGCAGTGATGGGCAATGTTTGGTTACATGACCATCCTCGCAAATTTCGCAAACTTTTAGATCGCTAAGTGGACACTTTCCAAGGCAATGTTTCTTTCTACAGTTGGCACATAGGATAAGCAGTGGTTCTTCGTCCTTCTCTTGTTCCTGTAGGTCATCCAATTTCGAAATCAAAGATTTAATTATATTAAATTTATGTTCAAGCAAGATATTAAATTTTGCACTTGTGAATTCTTCATCAGATGACTTGTCTGTCTCTGTAGCATCATGAAAACTCCTCATTGAATGATTCCTCAAAATACCATCTTCTTGTCTTCAACGAGCAAACTGGTACATTCTGTCATTGCATAGATTAGTACGCAAGGGTTCTTACAGTACCCCAAAAATGATATAACGTTGAAGATTGGATTCTGAAGATAAATGAATTTTAAAATATTTTGATTGAAATAAAGCTCACCACACTTGCATGAAAGGAAAACGTTGAATCAAAGTACTATTTAGTCTATTAAAAGCAATAACAATTTGGAAAGTAAATGTCTAAAGCCTGCTTCTACTTCTACACATAAGCAAGATAAGGAAATAAAAGTTCAAGAGATAAGCAAGATAGCCAGACTTTGGAGCAACCCCACAATAATGGATGCGTGGCTCTTCACTCGCATCTTACCGTACACTTTCCACCCTCTGATTGCCCTACAACATCCTTGAAACTTTGTAAGAAAAATTTACCTGAGCCAAAATACAATTGCCCGACAACGGCGCCAAAATGTTGGGCGGCTTAATTGTCGGATTAAACCTCTCAATATTAGTTATCAATCTGGGAGTCGTAAATGCGAGTTGTACTGCGTATTGGCTCAGCATAATGGTCAGAGTATAAATATGTTCCTTTGTAATGATAAACTAGATACTGGAATGAAACACACATTTGCTCGCAAATAAGCAATCTTGAAAATGAAACTTACTGAACCAATTCCATTTACTGCAAACTCCACACTGTAATTAAACTACAAATCAATCATCAATCATGTAACATTCTCGCACTTGCATTCTACTTTTTAAATCTCCTATGATAACTTAAAAACCTTAAGCTATTAACTCCTCTTACTAACTTGACATTAACACTTGAAACTAAGACTTGAGATAACTAAAAGAACACACACATTACCCTAATAATAAATTCAAACCTTAAACTAACTAAAGTTACTCTTGATAACAAATTCAACATTTAAATTAACAAATTACAATTCTATCTATTGCTAAAAGAAACCATTTCACTCTATATAATAACACTTAAGAATCCCATTAAAAACTATTTAAATATTTTAATATAAATGAAAATGAACTATTAAAAAGCAAGCCTACTTCAAATCGAATCATCACACTATATTTAAACTTGATATCTCTACCTAATCAAATCCACATGCAAACTTGCTCACATAAGGAAATGATTACACTATAAAAACAATAAAGAATCTAATTAAAAAGAGATCTAAAACAAAACAAATTCTAATTAAAAGAGATCTAATTATTGAGTGAAATCATGCGTAAACAAGCATTTAAATCCTACAAACATTCAAAGAAATTAGATAATGCAAACAATGATTTAATATTTTAAATGAGCAATGTTAACACATTCAAATTCAAAGCATCTACAATCTGTTCTAATTCCATATTTAAACTCAAAAATTGGAAAACAAAATAATAATTGAAGTACAGAATTAGATGTTATTTAAAAACAATTTAAAACAAAAGATAATTCTACAAATTAAACAAATCCTAAAGCTATGAAGTATGAGGGCTCGACTCCAGGTTGCGGTGGATCCTTGCCACTCCCAGGAGCAAGTCCTAAACTAACTCAATGTTCAAAATTAAAATTACAATGCTTACATAAAAACAAATAAATGTAGAAGCCAAGGGTTATTAAATTAAATCAAAACATTGCTTCAAATATTAATCAACAAATACATCATCTGTTGGGCAAATTGATGCCAGATCTACATCTGAGCAAACTGACTTCACATGAGAAACTCTGGCTCTTTGCATCTCAGAAACTTCGCTCCTCTAATTGACGGACTCATGCCCATTCATCTCAGAAAATTCATCTGCGTTCTTGGCTGATTGATGTCAGACTCTCTCTGATCTAATGCGTCGCCTCCTCCCTATCACTCCATCTATCGACTTTGGTCTAATGCGCATCTTCTCTATCACTCTATCTAATGCGCAGCCTCTGCTCATCACTATCTATGTAATCCATCGACTCCTTCGTTCTACAGCTACTAACTCCATTCCCTTTCATGAGTGCACAACTCTATATTTTATAGCAGCGGAGCTGCTCTTGTTTGCCCAGAACCGTATTTATAAATATCAGAGTTTGTTACAATAGATTTGAAACCAAATATTTAGAAAAATTGATTTCCACAACTGCAAGAATCGATATCGACCATGAATTATTTGTT
Organism: Pinus albicaulis; assembly: GCA_034641835.2. NCBI lineage: Eukaryota > Viridiplantae > Streptophyta > Pinopsida > Pinales > Pinaceae > Pinus > Pinus albicaulis. Next base: position 139,946,515 of record CM076582.1, read on the forward strand.
GGAATAAGAATTAGCTTTGAAGCAGAATGCCAAATTCAGGAAATTGTTCCCCTTTTTGTGGGATTTTGTTGTTGCTGGGAGATGTAATCTTGGGTTTTGGAGGAAGTTTGGTCCGCTTTCCTTGCTGGTAGAAGAATCAAACATCTGGCAGCTCCAATCTTGGAACTTACGATTTTCATTCCCACTGTATGGTCTGCTTGGAAAGAGTGGACTCGAGGGAATCAAAGATGGCACATTAATAGTAGAGAGCCTCCAAAAATCTGTCCATGAGATGCTCACCGTTGTGGTTCGACTCCTGCTCCACAACAACCATCACTTTGGGCGACAACGCCCGTAACATTCGTAAGAAGTGCTCTATATTGCGCATCCCCTCATTCGCTCTTCCACTGCTAATTGCGGCTTCAATCTCGGAAGGGGAAAACTTCAGGGGTCGACCACTTGAATCTTCCATTTCCATTTCGTTAATGTTGATGTTAAACATAGAACGCAGGTTTCCCAAATGAGTATGCCGTTTCCTATTGTTGTTGTGTTTGGCGAGGAGAGCATGAAACTGCAAAACAACAATGATAGTGACGACCTCTCCATTCTTGGATTAGCACTATGCTGAACCCTTGATTGTTAACAATAGAGCTGGATGGTGATGTTATAGCATAGAACCATGTTATCTTTGCAACATCAAATATCAATGTTTCAGAGCACCGCATCTTTCGCTCATCCCATCCTATAATGTACCACTTATCACCAAATAATACTCCACAACAACCAAATCGAGGGGATGGCATGAACCCTTGCATTTTTATTTTCGACCATTCCATTGTTTCAAAGTCTAGTGAGAAGAGATCATTGAGGGCCTTACGCTTGGATGCTCCTCCAAAAATAAGCAAAAATCTATCGTTATATATTGCAGCTATATGCTTAGATCTTGGAGAAGGTTCAACACCCGTAGTTTGTAGATGGATCCACATAAGGGATTTCAAATCAAACACGTAAAGATCATTTAGATTCCTCTCTTTTGCATCTTCACCTCCAAACATAATAAGTAGGGAACCTGCTTTAGTCACACTTTGGCCACTGCGAGCAACCGGGATGTCTCCTTCTGCTTCAATTCTCTACCAGTTTTCAGTCTTGGTATTAAATGCCCACACTTCAACTCTATCAGAGGGTGGTTCCATCTGGCCTCCAATAAAAATCACAGTTTTACCCCACGAGACCAAATTGTGCCCTTTGCATACAGGAACCAGCTGCTGCTTTTATGCATTTGGTGAATTCTTACTCAAATGCATTCTTGCACTGAGCCTTCCTGCAACCAAGAAGGAAAAAAACACTCATCAAATTAACTAATAACAAGGATTTATAAAATAATAGCTATTGTCTTTAAATGCCTCTAATCATCAACATAATGGATTAATAATGATTAAAAACACCAGGTACAAGTATATAATTATACGATAAATATCGTGAAAATTTGGGCAAAAGTGCGGCTCAACAATCCTTATGGTAGAAAACCTGTTTGGAAGGTGAGGTTGCCTCCTTTCTTTTCTATAGTGTGGAAATATGCAAGTACAAAGGAAGATGTGCTCTCTATGGGAACATAGGTAATAGACAACCAATAAATAGGACTGCCCTTAACGACATATTTTAGTAATCTTAACCTACAACCAGAAAAAAGTTTGTTAGCCAATAATGAAAAGTGTGTTTCAATCTCGTTATACAACAATAACTAGTTCGTGAATCTATAGTTGCTTGATTGAGACAAAATCCTAAATAATTATAGCCTACTTTCAATGCCCTATGGGAATAGGGAAACAACGGGGATAATTATGAAAAAACCCACAAGGGGAAAATCCAACAATCTTTCCTTACGAGAGAATTTAGTTCATCAAATGTACATCAAAATATTCCAAACAAGATTCCAAGTCAAATCAATCAAAGGAGAGAGAATACATTCAATTTTGGTCAAAGTCAAGTATACAATAGAAGGGCTAAATTTCATAATAAGGTAGCTAAACTGAGGAGGCTGAAATTCAGTCAAATCACAGTCAATGAACCCAATCAAAATCTCAGTTAGATATTAGAGTTGTCCCGTGGTCAACAAGCTAAAAATAGGAACATAATTTTAGTTAAACAAGGTCAATAAACCACTGCAACTTTCAGTCTCTACAAATAGTTAAAGTATCAATCAAATAGAAGAAAATGATCCTAATTCAATACTAGTCAAACAGAAGATAAGAAGGCTCGTCAACACAAAACTATTATTCCTCTTTTCTCCTTAGAAAATGCAGACGAATCACCTTGTTTTAGATCAAATTGATGTGTGTGATGAGATGCCAAATGAGGGTCAACGAACTTCTATTTATATGTGTTCTTGGAGGAGGGTTTTGACCAGAGGGTCAAACCCTTTCAATAAGTGAGTTCAACTTGACCAAGTGAGGCTGACTTGGTCAACATGAAAATATATATATTTCCTACTTTGCTTTGCAAATGAAAATACCTACCAAATATTTGCAGAAGAGGTGTAGGGTAGCTTTAAGAATAGAAAGATCTTGCTAGAAGAGAAAGAAAGAATGTCATCCACAGACAACAAATGAGAAAGAAATTATCAATTGTTGATATTTGTAGCCTGAGAAGTACTTTGAACTCTAGACTAGAGGGTTTTTGAGGAATGGGCTTCAGAAATGTGGTTTGTGGGATTAGAACCCAAGGTTCAAGTTTCGCACCCAAAAGTGTGGGGCCAAAACCATGAGGAGATTTGGGCACTTGGAACATGGAGGGCTTAGGACATCCTTAAAGGAGAAATGATCCATTTCAAGCACCATGAGATGCCTTGTCGAAATGAAGGACATAATTTTTGAATATTATGTGTGAGCCTATGGCACTAAAGTGAATTCGACTTAGCCTAGGATAAGCCCTTAAGGGAAAATGGTGGCACAAGGAGAAAATGTATAAATAAAGGGAGTCGTAGGATCATTTCATCATCCAACAAGTGCAAGTCTTCCTCAACTTTAACCTCACATACTTGAGAGGAGTCGAGTTGAACAAAAGTACACGACGAATTTGTTTGTTTGTCTTTATTTTGGGTTGGTTTGGAACATGTAAAGAGGAGAGAAATCGGTTCCTTAAGAAGCCTATCAGCTGGAGTAGGAGCTAGGTTTTGAAGGATAAATTCGGTCATGTTTTAGGAAGATATCTCTCAGAATTTATAGACCGCAAAAGTTTTTTCTTGTGAAGGGAGCTGAGATCTGTGGTAGTGACCTCAAGAGGGTCTGAGATCTCTATTTTGGAGGCCCGTGTGTGCATAATACTAGTTCAGGGAAGGCCACATATGATGAAGGACAAGCATACATCCTTGGAGAGGATTTAGCCCTGTTTTGAGGAGACATATCAGTCCAATTTTGGAAATTTTGGAGCCTTAACCAGAGGGAAAATTCCCTTGTTGTTGTTGCTTAGATCAAAGGGAGAAAATAGGTTTTCAAGGGTGCATTGTTTGTTGAAAATGTTTGCTAGGCTGGAGGGTTGTTCTAGAGAAGCTAGAACAAGAATTTCAAGTGATGTTTGAAGTGGTTTTCTCTGTGATATTGGAGGTTGCATATCCTTATATCATTTAGATCTAGGGTGAAATCTATAACATCCAGTTGAGAGGGTGAAAAGGCATAAAACATGGACATATCAACCTTATAGAAGCAACGTGTGGGATCAGTCCTCAAGAATAGGAAAACCATAGTTGTGGAAGAGGTTTTGGGAGGAGTATCAAGGTGTTGAAGTACGCTGACATCAACCCTAACTAGGACCAAACATACAACATGAAAGTAAGATCTAAACAAGGTATGTATTGATTTGTTATTAGAGAATGTAGGGTCCTAGAAGAGGACGAGCTGGGAGGTCTTCCTAAGGTTTTAAGAATGGAATCAAGTGGATGGTCTTAGTAGCTCTAGGTCAGTTGACAAGAAGGACTTTAGTCGCTGCAAGAATGGTGAAGCCTTGTAAGCTTAGGACTGATCCTCGAATGGTGAAGGAAGGAAGTCAAAGGAACAAACTACATCAACCTAAGTTCATTATTGGAGAAGGACTTTTTACAATGATAGGTGGTAGCCCTCCCTGTCTTAAGTGTGTCTTCATCGAGCATCACATGAAGGAACCAATAGGAAGAAGCCCTTAAGAGTTGTTTCCTTAAAGGACTAAGGAGTAGCTAGTGGGAAATAAATCTCAAAGGAGCTAAGGAGTATTAGTGGGAAATTGAGAGTTGTTCACAAATAGAGTTGTGAACAACTCAACAAGAGTCTTGATGTGTAGATGCGTTCAAGGACTAACGTTCATCTAGAGAGAAGTTGGAGTTGTGTTCAGTGTCCTAATAGATATGGTTCATCAATATATGTATATTGGAGTTGTTGTAGATCACAGCTGAAGGACCGGGTAGATGTGTTCAGGACACGTGGAATGAAAGGGTTGTGGAGCACTACATCAACAAGTAGGTCAAGAATTGTCTTGTTCAGGGTAGAATGGTTTTTGAAGGACCAAAACCAAAGCCTAGTTCTATGTACTTGTATCAATGGATGTATGAGGGAAATTATCCCTGGTACGAGAGCCCTAAACCACTGTATAACAATTTGTTAATATAACAAAGTTGGGCAATTAAAATTTGTAAAAATTTGTGTATATTGTGCACGTGTTGATTTATTGTTATTTATTGTTCTATTATGAAAAGTAGTTTGTTGTGATACTTGGATTGGTAGCATCAATGATTGTAAGATTCTAACCTAGACTCCAGTATCGTGGAAAAACAACATCAATCAACGACCTTAACACCCATAAAGAGACCCTAAGCTCGAACCACCTAGATCAATGTACTAGTGCCTTTTCCAAAAGCATAAAAATAAATGGAGAGATGGGACGACCTCATCTAAGGCCCTTGAAAAAATAATTGTTTCCATTTATGAGGATTGCATAAGATATTGATTGCATGCACTGCATGATCCAGTTGACATACTAAAGCCCCATGACTAATTCAAGACAACCAAGTGTAGAAAATTTAGATTACTAGATTATTAGCTTCAAAGAGATCTAAGTTAATGGAAACTACAAGAATATGATATTGATTCATGGAATGGATATCCTTGTGAGCAAGTGAGGTTGCATCATGGATTTTTCTACCATGGAGGAAAAAAAAAATGTTCGTATGAGAAAATATCACTCAAGACTTCCTTTAACCAATGGGAAATTACCTTGAAACAATCTTATATATTACATTGCAAGGAGATGGGTTTGAAGTCATCAAAAGAAATCCCATTCAACTTTTTTGGTACAAGGGTGATGAAATTGGAGTTGAACACCCCTAACATTTTTCTAGTTTGTCTCGAGTCTTGAACCACCTTCAACAAATATTCATTGAGAAGTTCATAAAAGTCAATATATAGCTTGACTGGAAGGCCATCTAGACTATGAATCTTCCCTTTTGCATAGAAAAGAGGGAAATCTTAAGCTCCTCTTTCAATACCTCATCTTCTAGAGCCTTGTTCATATCCTCGTTTATAATGCGGGGCGGGGAGAGGGGAATATGATAATACCTCTAAGATCTTCATAGGGCATTAAGTTGGATCTGTATATAAAGTTTCAAAATGTCTAACTCTTTCATTTTCCATACTTTTAAATGAATGCACTAGGGAGCCATTTTGTGGTTTGATTTCCTAGATAATATTTATATTATTCCAATACAAGGTGTACTCTTGATTTTTTTTTGTTATTTTCACCTTCTTTGACCTAGATGACTTAACTCTTCAGACACCAATCTAGCTCCTCTTTTCCAACATATCATGGTGAATGAGTTTTAGGAGATGAAACTGAGATAACTCAAAAGCTAAGAAAAATAACCCAAATTATTTGTCTCATAAAGATTATTTATCCTCTCTTCCACTACTTTCAACTAAGCTTGGGATTTCTCCTTAAAAGGACCAATCCATTTTTTTGTAGCACATTTAATATGCACAAGATTCTCAGTGAACTAAACCCTATAATTGATAGAGGGAGAAAAAACTAATGACTCTCGCAAGTCCACCATTTTTCGAAAATCCTCTTCTTAAAACCAGGAATGATTGCACTTGAGAGGAGGGCGAGGCTTATCATTTTCCAGCTCGATTCTAAATAGAATAGGGAGATGGTTTGACAAACCACCCGAAGAAACCTAGGATTTTAAATGAAGGGAGGATTCAACAAGGCTTGCAAAACCAAAAATTGATCCAACCTCTTTGAAACTGTGTTATCACCTCTATGAAAATTTCTCTAGATTGGGGATAATTTTACAAGCTACGCATCCACTAGGCGGTGTCTTCCAAGGACACTAAGATGAAGCCACGTTGTTGATCTAACCTCAAATTAAACTCCATAGAATTCGTGTAGTGATAAATTAAAATTTATGTTGCCACCAACAATAAAAAGATGAGCCTTTAAAAATCTAAAACCCATAATCCCTTTCCTGAACGAGATTCTCTCTAAATAAGGGCCCTAAATGTTGAGGACCACCAAGTCGAAGTTTAATTTCTTAGCAAGCAATTAAACTAACATGGATAAATAATAAGATGAGGAAGACATATTTGAGACTGTAGGGCTCCACCATGCTATCAAACCTCCTAGTAGCCCTTTGGACCCACTAAACATAATTGTCAATCCTTTAGAATGGATTTCAAAATGAACCTAGCTTGAGTATTGTTCACCATAGTTTCCTAAACGAGGATTATTTCCAAATTATGAGTTTTCGTCATTTTTTTGAGGGCTAGCTACTTTCGAACACCCCTACCCCTCTAGCATTTACAAAGAATATTGTCATCAGGGAGACTTAACAGGGGCACTCCCACCGCTAAGCACCTTGGAGATAGTGGCTTTTTTTCCCTTTTTGATGTCAATAACTACCTTATGTTGGACCTTCAAAAGCTGAGATTCCACCCCACCATATTTTGAAGAATTGGATCTAAGAGTAAGCCCCTGTAAGAAGCCAAGGCTTATTTCTAGTTTGTGCCTAAGCCTCAACACATAGATATTTTTGGGGGAGCCCTCATAAACCCCCACTGAAGGAGGGGAAATAGGCACATTGGGCTGAGGATGGATGAAGTGGATCATCCATCATCATTAATCACTGGCTTATTGACATTTTCCCATAAAAATAATAGGTTACCAAATGTTCTTTCAGTATTTTATCCTTTTAACATCGCTTACAATTGAGTCATCTATCATGTAATCATTAATTTATTGACTTTTTCATTAAAAATAAAATGATTACATAATTGATGTAGAAGCTCCTCCAATATTTCATCCATATTACTTATACAAAGGAGAAAAAAAATTCTCCATCCATAATAATCTACTCATTCATTATTATTAATCATTAACTAATTAAAAATAATAACCTTCTGACTTACTCTTTTGCATTTTCATATATATATATATGTGTGTGTGTGTGTGTGTGTGTGTGTGTGTGTGCTATGAAGATTAGAATTTAGAATTTAAATCATTTATTAAGTTTGATCATTTAAATATTAAATACTTCAAATACAATTCAATAGTAAATGTGGAAAATTTTGTAAACTTATTTAATGACTAAATTACATGCAATATATAAATTAGTGGGCCTAATGGTGAAGAGTATGTGTTTCCTCCTAAAAGGTCATAGGTTCGAAATCAGAGGAAGGTAGAGTATGTATGCCTTCGTAAACTTAAGAGTCAAATCGCTCAGGTCCCTTGTCCCACAAACAAGAAGATCTCATACATCAATTTGGTATTAGATAATAATAATAAAATAATAAATATGAAAAAATATGTAACTTTCTTTGATGAATAAAATATTCATAACAATAATTTTTTTCAAAAAAATTCATTATAAAATAATATACAATAAAAATAATATACTTTAATATTTTCTTATGTAATACATATTTATATAACCAATTTATATTTTTAATACTACATTATTATAACTAATTCATGCTATTACATTATAATTTTAATACTATATTATTATTTAATGACAAACCTCCATTATCCACAGTAAAATCTTATTTATATAATTATTTAATTAACTAACACCCAAAATTTAACAAATGCCAAAATTTAATACGATAAAATTACATATTTAAATTATGTAAACCCCTCCATCTCTGATCTATTTGCTAACTGGCTACAAAGGTACCCCGGCTCTCCTCCAAAAAATAAGATCATTAAAGCTGCTTGGACTGCTCTCCCAAGAATAATCTGCTGGCAGGTTTGGCTGGAACGCAACAAAAGGATCTTCAGGAACTCTGAACAGGATGCCAAGCTAGTTGTAGTTAAGATAAAATGTTAGTTAAATGAGTGTCTAAGAGAGCATAAAGATGATACAAGTCTAAACCAACAAGACATTCAATGGGGCTCTTCTCTAAATCTTAAGTTCCAAAAAGCCATCAAGAGTACCCCAGCTCCCAAAGACTAGCATATAAGGGCTACATGACAAGAGTTTCAAAGCTGGATTGCAAATCAATCTAGAAATTCTTTATTTTTTGATGGGGCTGCAAAGGGCAATCCTAGAAGAGCTGGCACTGGAGGTGTCATATTGAACCCAAATGGCACAATAATTCACAATTTCGCCTGGGGATTAGGCATTGCTTCCAACATTCAAGTTGAAGCTTTGGCCCTTTTTCAAGGCCTCAAGTATCTGAAAAGGTTGAACATCAAGGAGGAAAATATATTCGGGGACTCTCAGGTTATCATTAATGCTATGGTGACCCATTCGTCGTCTTCGGATTTAAGGCTTGCAAGGCTAATGTGCAGATTAGCATATATTGGAGATTCATTTCAAAAATTGAATTACTATCATGTGTTGAGAGCTAATAACAAGGAGGCGGATATAAAAGCCAACAAAGCAACCATGCTTACGGTCGGATCCTTGATTAGAGACGGAGAGGAAATATGGTATCCAATACCTTAATCTAGCAAGCTGTTATGTTTTACTGCCTATTATTAAATCAGTATGTATGTATTCATAAACTTGGGAAAATCACTGAAATTGACCACATTGTAGCAACCAAAAAGAGATGTGAGCTAAGCATAAATGCCATGGCCTTTCAGAGCTGTGTGGCACAAATGATTTTAGACTCACTTGTTGTAATCCGAAAGTCGGCTTTGAAACCAAGTATCTAATAATATCCAATAACCGTTTCTGTAAAAAAAAAAATATATATATATATATATATATATATATATATATATAAACCCCAATTCGTTGATGAATAAAATTTTCATAACAGTTTTTTTTTCAAAAAAATTCATTATGAAATAGTATACAATAAAAATAATATGCAATTATAACATATAATACAAATACTTATAACCTTTATAATACAAATACCATATAATCTATTTTATACATGATGGGATAAGATTATCACATATACTTTAATATTTTATTATGTAATACATATTTATATAACCAATTTATATTTTTAATACTATATTATTATAAGTAATTGATGCTATCACATTATAATTTTAATACTATATTATTATTTAATGACAAACCTCCATTATCCACACTAAAAACATTATTTATTTAATTAACTAATACCCAAAATTTAACGAATGCCAAAATTTAATATGTTAAAATTACATATTTAAAATATGTAAACCCAATTCGTTGCCGGTCTATGCACACTTTTAATCGTTGTCATCCATTGTAACTCTTCTTCCATACTGACCTTTCTTTTTTCAGTATGAAAAAAATGTTGTTTTCAAAACAGTTCAAAATTCTAATCAAAATCCTCATTACATCTTAATCAACAACCCCCCAATAGCAGTAAAATGAACTAGCTTTTGTGTTCTAGTCTTGATCCTCACAACCAACCCGTAAAAAGCCTTCTTGATCAAAATCATTACAACATTCCTCCCAAAACCTTTCAATTAATCTGATATAAAACAAATATTCTTTATAGTAGGTAATATGGGGAGTAATCCGTGGAATTGAAAAAAAAAAGAAAAAAGATTCTGACCCAATATTATGAATTAACAGGGGCTAGTGTATTTCCAATAAATATCTAGCCATCCTTCTTACAAGATTCTTTTCCAAATACCAAGGATCTTAGTACTAGGAATGGAACCTCTAACAATTTCTTTGTTCTTAACGCCCTGTATTCTCTAGGGATTAATCACTTCAACAATCTCTGATGGTTCCATTATAAGGGTATCCAAAGTACAAACGAGATGGATGTTTCAAAAGAAGGTAGCAAAGACAAGAAGAATTATGTTGGAAGGTGTGAAGGACCATATTGTGTCCAGCCTTCACGGGAAAGCCACTCCATTTGCAATGTGGAAGGCTTTGACAAATTTGTTCCAAAGCAGCAGCGACCAAAGGAAGTTGGTGTTGAAATATAAGCTCAAAAAAATAAAAATGGAGAAGGACGACAGTATTCCAAAATATCTCACGAAGTTTGTCCACTCTAGAGATGAACTGGGAAGTGTGGGGATTACTGTTGATGATGAAGACTTGGTGAGCTTGGCTCTCCTTGGGCTTCCGAAGAGTTGGCATAGCTACAAAGAATTTGCCAATAGATGACAGAAACTGTCGGGATGGGAGCGACTTTGGCCGAATCTTGTGTAGGAGGAGATAAGACGAAGTACCAGGGATGGCTCTTCATCAAAGAATGAAGATGAAGAGAATTGCGCTTTGGTTGCCAAAGCAAGGAAAGGGAAGGGGAAGAAATTTCCTTCAAAATCCGAAGCTAAAGGCAAGAAGCAAGATTTGTCCAAGGTGAAGTGTTTTCACTATCACGAACATGGGCATTTCGCCACTAACTGCCCACAGAAGAAGAAGAACAAGAAGGTTGTTGGAGCTGCAACTGGAGAGGCCTTAGCCTTGCAATTTGAACTTGATTCCTCTTTGATCGCATGCTTGGTTTCAAGCTCTATGGGATCGGTGTGGTATCTTGATAGTGGTGCGTCTTTCCATATGACGGGAGACAAGGAGTTGTTTAGTGACTTAGAGGAGAAGGACCTTCAAATGCATATAGAGATGGGCGACGATGGTCGATACAGTGCGACCGACATTGGGACCATTACCTTTGAGAGGGAGTCAGGTAATCCATTTTTGTTGAAAGATATTATGCATGTTCCAGGTCTGAAGAAGAACTTGGTCTCGGTCGCAATGTTGGAAGACAAAGGTTATGACGTTGTTTTTAGCGATGGAAAAGATTTCCTGCAACATAAAACAATGATTCAAACCAAGAGGATAGGGATTCGAGTTAAGAATATCTACAAGCTAGAGGTAGATGGATGTGCTGCAATGATGGGCAAAGCAGAAGAAGTGGTGATCCGGGATGAGGGCGAATTATGGACAGGAGATTGGGCCATCTTCACCATGGCGCTTTGAAGATTTTGCACAGATTTCCCATCGACTTCCCAAGGGTATTTCCTATGCTAAAATGTATCAATGCAAGGGATGTACTATGGGTAAGTTTGTGAAGACCACCTTTCATGAGAAGGTGAACCATGCTTCGGTGATCCTAGAGAGAATTCACATAAATGTGTGTGGACCTTTCTCGGTTGCTTCAACAAAAAAACATGAGTATTATGTTATATTTGTTGATGACTATTCTCGTAGATGCTAGATATTCTTCATGCAGAAGAAGAGCGAAACATTCTCAAAGTTCCGTGAGTTTAAAGAATTGGTGGAGAAGGAGTCGAGGAAGCAAGTGAAGGCTCTACAAAGCGATAATGGTGGTGAATACATCTCGGGCAAATTCAAAGAATTTTGTAGCAAAGAAGGAATTCGAAGAGAACTCATAGCGCCTCATAACCCACAGCAGAATTGGGTCGCGGAGAGGAAGAACAAAACGATCGTGGGTGTTGCACGAGCGATGTTGCATGACCAGGGCCTACTGATGCACTTATGGGCGAAAGCATGCAACACTGTGGTTTACGTGCAAAACCGTTGTCCTCATAGAGTACTTGGCATGAGTACACCTGAAGAAGATTTTACTAGTAAGAAGCCTGATATTTCTCATTTGAAGAATTTTGGCTCATTTGTTTACATTCATGTGACAAAGGATGCCAGGAAGAAGCTGGAGCTGACTACAGAAGTTGGGATATTTTTGGGGTACACAGAAACACCCCATAATTATCGTGTGTATTTGCCAAACAGTTGGATGACTGTGGTGCGATGGGATATAAAATTCAATGAGGTGAAATCCATGAAGTTGTCGCTTGAGAGGGAGCTACACTCGCATGCAGAAGAGGAACTTTTTGTTCCCAAAGATGAGCCTCTAGATGTGGATCAACCACAGGAGGAGATTCATGGAGTGAAGGAGTCCACTCATGCAGAACCGAACATCAGACAAGGCAGAAAGCGTACCACAGAAGCTGAGAGATTGAAGCTTGATGCGGCACAGAGTGTAGGAGTTGCTACATCACAGCGCAAATAGAGACAGTCACTTGACCGATTTACTCGATACATGGCTCTTATGAGCAAGTGTATCGTGACAGAGCCATCTTATTTTGAAGAAGTAGTGCAAGAGCCCACATGGGTAGATGCCATGTTAGAGGAGTATGACTCCATTGTCAAAAACAGTGTTTGGGAGATTGTTCCAAGGCCGGTGGGAAAATCAGTTGTAGGATCAAGATGGATCTACAAGGTAAAGCAAGCTGTTGAAGGGAGCGTCGAGAAGTATAAGGCAATATTTGTTGCCCGGGGCTTCTCATAGATCGAGGGGATTGATTATGAAGAAACCTTTGCACCTGTTGCACAGTATTATTCCATAAGGACCATCCTTACTCTCTTAGCGCAGATGGGTTGGCACATTCATCAAATGGATGTGAAGACTGCGTTCCTTAATGGGATCATTGAGGAAGAGGTGTACATTGAGCAACATGAAGGATTTGAGATCTTTAGAAGTGAGTCGCATGTGTGCAGGCTCAAAAGAGTGTTGTATGGGCTAAAGCAAGCACCTCGTGCTTGGTACACACAGATCGACAGCTATTTCACTAGACTTGGCTTCACCAAGAGTGAGGCAGATGCAAACCTGTACCAAATTGTGGTGGAGGGTAAGATTTTAACCATTTTTCATTATGTTGATGATTTAATACTAACGGGTGATGAGCAGTTGATACACTCATGCAAGGAAAATCTTGCAAAGGAGTTTGAGATGAAGGATTTGGGCCTCCTTCATTATTTCCTTGGATTGGAAATATGGCAGCGGGAAGGTGAACTGTTTGTGTCTCAAGGCAAGTATTCTCGGGAGATACTGGAGAAGTTTCACATACAAGGCTGCAAGCCTATTGATACTCCTCTTCCAGAAAATTGGAGGAAAGAGGATGCTACATCGACAGAGGTAGTGGATGCCACTGTTTATCGACAGTTGGTGGGTTAGCTCATGTATTTAGTTAATACAAGACCGGACATATGCTATGCGGGGAAGCAACTTTCACAAGCGATAGTTAAGCCTACCAAGCTCTTTTGGAAGGCATGCAAGCTGCCTTGAGATATCTCAGGGGCACATCTAAGTATGGCTTATGGTACAGACAGACAGATGAAGTGAAGTTGCATGGCTTCACGGATGCAGATTGGGCAGGCAGCCCAACAGGCACAAAGAGCACATCAGGAGGGATTTTCAGTATCAGATCTAACAGTTTCTTGGTACAGTAGGAAACAAAGATCCATGGCACTCAGTTCAATGGAAGCATAATAAATGGCAGCAAGTCAAGCTACATGTGAGGCTATCTGGATGAGGAAGATCTTGGTTGGTTTGTTCGGTTCACATTTAGATCCTATAGTGATACATTGTGATAATCAGAGTTGCATTAAACTCATGATTAATCCTAAGTTTCAGGATAGATCTAAACATATTGATATCCAGTATCATCATATCAGAGATTGTGTGCAGCGGAATACCATAAAGGCAGGATCGAGGTGAAGGATAATCCCTATCTTGTTGAGAGGGACTATTGAGATTCAACAGGATGATGAGCTTAGTGAAACTCAGTCACCTTCACTAAGTGGGCCCGCAGGCTATTTTGAGGTGTAAGTATATTTTTAGACATGGTGATCATATTTCAGAAGTTGCAGGATGTTATTCGTGGATGGTTGGTCAAGTTGGAAAAATAGATGATATTCTATTTTTAGAATATTGGACGAAGTCTATTTATAGATCGTCGATCTAAAAATAGAAGTGTGTCAATTATTATTAGCTCTTAATAATAATCCGACAATAAACATCAACTTATTCTCTTGGAGCACTTAATTTCAGTGTACAGATTTGGCAAATCAGTGGGCTGAAGGAATTACGCAATTCCTAGGGTTTATTGGTGGTTCATGCATGGAGGACTCAGTTAGAACTGAAGTGGCAAATTTATGACAGAGCTGGAAGAGTAGTTCATGGAGTTGTTATTCAGTTTAACTCAGTTAATGGAGTTAAACTTAGTTGAGCTAGTTGTATCTAGTATAACTGAATGATACACTAGTGAGAGTGGAGTGAATTAATTAGTTAGTTAATTCACAACTAATAACTCATTAATCAACTAAACAAATACAATAGTTAACTACAGTGCATGTCATTTCCAGTGGAGAGATAGGTGAAAGGGTAAGATGGACTATCCGTTGTGACTATAGTGATGCATTGATTGCACCACACACACATTGGAGTTGCCAATGAGGATTGCACAATGCAAGCAAGGTAGATTCGAATTCATTCAGGGGTCTTCTTCAGTAGGGATTGCGGAGTGGAGGCAGGCTATCAGGTGGCAAGAAATCAATGAATGGATTTGCAGATTTCTTCTGATTAGTGTGTGACGATTGATTGTACTGAGAGCTTCATGTACTAAGCTTTGTATGAGATTGTTACATGATCTCCATGATACATAATATATGATAGTTGGGGTTTTCAGCTTCAGGCTTTTCAGTTAAACAACTGTGTTATGTGCGATTGTTTTTATTGCTTCATGTGTTTGCAATTGAATTTTTAAATTTCCGCAAAAGATTAACAATGGAAGGATTCTGTATTTAGCAAGAAGATAAAATACTGTTAGATCAGGAGAATCTGGATATATACATGCATCTTGTATATAATTTCTACACAAGTGCACCCAATTTTCCATGTTTCATGCTTAAAGGAGGTTATAGGTGACAAGCTCCCAGTTCAAACAATATTGCCAAAGATTTACAAGGAAGGAAAAATCATATTGGAACTTGAAGTAGCCACGGAAACAAGGACCCGACAATTTCAAAGTATCTCATCAAATGTAAGAACTTACCCACTGAATATTCCACATGGGAGGATGAGAATTTTATACAAAAGCATCCAGAACTACTGAAGCGTTGAGGACAACATTTTTTTGAAGGAGAGGGGCATGTTAGGTCCCTATAATATTAGTGTAGCCGTTTATTGTTATTGTTATTGTACCCCCCTTATTATTATTGGTGTGCCCATCTAGTCCCCATATTGTTATTATTGTGCCCTGTAGAAGCCAACTATTGTTGTTGTGCCCTTACATTATTATTGTTATGTAGGCTATGATTATATCGTCACACCTTAGACTCCTATATATAGAAAGGAGGTCTTGTCATTTGCATCATCCAAGAATTATTGATTTATGTAATGTAAAAGAGGTTTCCCCCTCGAAAAGGCTAATTTTTAAGTCGTTGATCTATATTTTCTTCTATTTTGTGAGTTGGTTTCATAACAGTTTATCAAATAAAAATTTCAAAAATGAAATCCTATTGCAGCAACTGGAATCAATTCTTCTACTTGTTAATTAATTTAACAATTTATTTGCTACAACAAATATCAAATTAATCACACTAAAGATTCACAAATAAAATTTCATTGAAATAATAGCATTGGAAACTAAGAAGATACTAGCACACACACACACATAAAAATTGAAACCGTTATTTTTGGATAAATGTCCCTCGAAAAACCCAACTTGGGAAAATCGGTGTAGAAGTGAGGGTTTTTATTTTTATGTAGCAATGAGCAATCTTGGCACAACTTCCTTCAACAAATTTGGCCACCTATACCCTCTGCATCAGTCTTGGCACTGCTCTAGGCAAACCCTATGACATCAAGCTTCCAAACTGCCTCTGATGAAGTCATTTTTGAAAGTGTAGACTTCTGTGATCCATATCATATTAAAATCAATATTCTGGGAAATCACATGAGAGATTTTTTTAGAAAAAATCTCTCATGTGATTTCTCGGAAGATTGATTTTAGAAGTCGTTTTTCCTGTCTCTACTAAGGAAATTGCCTCTCCGACACTTAAGACCCTCTTCCCAACCTCTAGATTTGAGAACGAATTTCTCTCCAGCAAAATCGAATTTCTTCTCTAAAGAAACTGCATTGCCTCACTGGGAATAACTTGACCCTCTTGATGTTTCCTCTCCGGCTGGAAAAATTCCTCCGGACCATTGTCTCTTCCCCTCACTATCTATGTTGCCTCACTGAAGCTCGAACTCTTTGAAAACTAACTACTACTACTCTGGAAAATTGAATTCTCCAAGTGACTTTGGTGTGTCCTATCCAAGTACCCATCGACTTCCTCTTATAATCCACAGTTGGAGCACCAAAGGCCAAGATTAAAACTTAATCACTGGCTAGGATCATCTTAGAGTCGATCCGTGTGAGTTTCTAGATGATTCACACCTTGACTTAATTAATTATGATTAATTAACCATATTCCCTAATTTTAGACTTAGGAAATATTTAAAAACTGGTTAATAATCTAATTAAGTCATCTCTAGGTAGAATTTCTAGAAATTATTTCTCGAAGTTGGAGATCTCATGTATTCTAGCTTCTCCACCAAATTTCGTGGCTAGAACACATCCGATGCTACAGAAACCAACACTCCCTCTTAGTGATGATTGTGTTCTCTCTAGTGTTGCACATTCTACCACTACATCATGTCTTTGTATCATCTCTTGTCATGATGTTGATGTATGGCCATTGCTGTCCACCAAGTTCTGCGCAACTTTGATATGTGTTGTTGTTGATCCTGCTGAACTGCTGCTGACTGTGCATCTGCACTGCAAGTTTTTTGTTGCTACAACTGCAACATCTACAATTGAAAAATATCCAAAATATTGAATCAACTTTGTTCAGTATGATGCATTTTTCACCCGAGTCTCTGACTTCTACTAGCTACTTCTTTGTCCAATGAAGACTCTATGTTGCTGCTGAATTTGCACTCCTTCCAACTTTGCATTGCGCTCCCCAACATCTGACTGCTACTAGTCTCTGCAGCTGTCACTTTGGTACTGACTGCATCTCTTGACATTGATCCATCATGGTACTGGAAATTGTGAGCCCCCTTAGCCAAGTAATGATACATGAGGTGCACTCCTCAAGGGCCCTGCCCAAATCTATAGCTCTCTGGGGCTACAACTCCAAGTCACCCCGCATACCTCCTGGAGGTATGTGGGCAATCATCGCAAAGTATTCCTCCATCTTGGAGGAAAGTTTGTCCTTCTTTTCCAAAGTTGCATGCTAGTCATACTTCTCCTGCTTGCCCTTCTTCTTGGGAGGACATTGTGTGTTGTAGTGATTGAGCTCACCACACCTGAAGCACTTTACCTTTGACGGCTCCTCCTTCTTATTTTTCTCCCCCTATTCCTGACTAAGACCCTTGAATGTTAGGGCCACATTCTCTTCCTCACTCTTCACACCCTTATTTTTTTTGCCATTGATGGTGCTCTTCAACAGATCCCTCCTCAACTCCTCCTGATGCAAATCCTACCACATCCTATCCCACCTCAGCAAGGTATCTCTCCCCAAGATACTCTAGACAAATACTTCTAGTCCTTTAAGACATTATTCAGTGCCAATCGTACAAGATCCGTAGGTTAAGGTGTTGACCCAAAAGCTGCTAGCTGAACTCAGACTTCCTAAGTCCGAGTGAGAAATGTGTCAATGATCTCGCCCATTTGCATACTTATGCTCCTCAACTTATCTTGGAGGTACATCTTCATTTGTTCAGAAGAACTATGAAACAACTCTACCAATGCATCCCACATATCCTTTGTTGTTGCTTATCCTGCCACATGTGAGACAAGATGGTCCCAGACTCCTTCCAAAATCATCCTCTTGGCCTTCGCCATTTCCTTTTTGTACTCTTTCTGTTGATCGACATGTTGGGGTACTGATCCAGGAGTATCTTACATTAGTTCAGATTGACAGGGATCAATTTAGTCTTCAGTTCTTAAGTTTCTCCAATTTTTCTGATGAGATTCCTTCAGTCTTGGTGTGGAAATGTCCTTACGTGGTTAGATGGTGACGTCATGGTGAAATTGGTGTTAGAAAACTTAAGTGGTAAATTCTATGCTAAGGTGAAAAGACTATTGTCAAAAACCTAAGACCTAAGTCCTAAACATATGGTCCTAATCCTAAAACCTAGTTCATGATATGAAACAAAGTTTTAAACTATGTTTAAAACCCATGTAATGTCTTTTTAGAACCATATGTTAATATAAAACCCGTATTACAATCCATATAGTATAAACACAGTTGACCGCAGCGGAAGGAGTTTAATCATTGGGCAGAAGGCGCATGTGAACCTAGCGGAGGTTAACATCAGTTTCAGAACATGACCGTCAGGAGACCGCAATCAGTTAACGCAACAGTTTTCACATGGAGCTGATAGCGAAGACCGTTGTAGAACCGTCGGGACTTAACCACCAGGTGGAAGCCAGTGGTTAGTCCGCTAACCTATCACATGCAGTCGGTTCAACTATTCCGTTGTTAGTAGACCGTCGAGATCTAATTTTAACATAAGGATTATTTTGGGTTTTGAAGTTAATGTGCGCAGTTTTAAAATCTATCACCATGTCACCTAATTGCTAGGTGTTTCATTCATATATGACCGAGAACCTTTAGCATTTATTTGTAAAAATAATTTTCCATATTTGGCTCAAAGGAGTTTGAGATGAACCTTGTCCTGTAATTATATAAACACAACCATTGCTCATGATGAAGATAGGAGAGTGTTTTTGGAGGCTTGCATTCAGATTATGTAAGGGAGAGGCAAATTTTCTTTCAGGTGTAACTTGGTCCTCCAGAGGCAGAATTGGGAACTGAGACAAGCGTTGGAAATCTAGGAAAGAGAGATTTATGTTGACAGAGACCATAGGTGCATGTAAGCACGTTTAGTATGGTATTTTTAAGTGTAAATACTACCATGGATCAATCCTTAATAAAATGGACGCCCATCTTGAAAGCAGATCGGGAAACGTAGTCCACTAGGGACGAACTCTGTAATCAATGTTTGTTGTCTTCTATCTCTGTTCTTTGCTGCAAATTCATTTTTAATATGCTTCTTAAGTTCTGGTTTAAGTCATAAAATCAATTGATTTCCTTCAGTATTCCACACTAAGCGATCAAGTTAACAATCAATTCACTGTTGGAAAATATTCGGTTCTACCTCAGTATTATTTCAGATGTATTTCAAATCATATATTTTGGTATCAGAGCAGGTTGTGTTTTGTAGGATTTTTGCCAGTGAATGTTAACCAGGTCCAGGTTGCGACATGGAGAAGGAACGCTCGAGGAGATAGTCTCAGAAGTTGGAAAGTGGAAAGTCGCTCAACAATCGACAATGGGAGGACCCAATGCAGGTGAAACTCCTGAAGTGTAGGTCATGGGCGAGGAACAAGTTCAACAAATGTTTTTGAACATGCAATAGATGTTGGGAGAACTCTATGAAGATAAGAAGGAGAGAGATGCGGCTTCTTCCTCAAAGGCATCAAAGAAGGACAAGGGAAAAGGAAAAATTGATAAACCTCCGTCTCCTCCATCATCTTCACCATCTTCTTCTTCTTCTTCCAGTTCAGATTCTGAAATAGAAAAGAAACCTCAAAAATCATCTCTTTTGAAACTTGATTTAAAATTTGAACTACCTATTTATGATGGCGAAATGAATCGTTAAAATATAGATAACTGGATTAAACAGTTAGAAGTGTATTGCAGAATTCAGAACATTTTTGATGAAAGAAAAAATTTCAGTTAGCTACACTTAGAATGGGGGGAACAGCTTTAGTCTGGTGGGAAAGTAAAACTCAAGTAGATTTAAAGCGGAAAGGTAAAGTCATCTCTTCATGGTCTAAGTTTTTAAAAGCTCTCAGAAAATAATTTTATCCTTTGGGATACAAGCAGAAAGATGTTATTGATTGGCAGCATTTGAGGCAAGGTAAAGGGAAAAATGTTTAGGAGTTTACTCAGGAGTTCAGGAAGAAATATTTAGCACTTGGTATTCCATTGGATACACGTGAAACTTTATTAAAGTACATAGGCAGTTTACATTCATATTTACAACATATGTTATTTATGTTTAATCCTAATGAATTTGATGAAGTGTGTGTTTAAGCCATACATATTGAATTAGGTGGCAGACCGTTCAAGTTTTAACAAAAAGCATCCAAACAGTTGGAAATCAAGGATTCCAAATATGGCAAGAGGAAGAGCAGTTTGAAGGGAAAGAAAACAATGAAAACTTAGAAGGAAGGTGAAATACCTACTTGTTCTCACTTCCAGAGAATCGGACATGATGAAGACAGATGTTGGAAACTTCACCCAGAACTCAGACCAAAGAAGTTCGAAAAAAAGAAAGGTGAAAAGAAGGCTAATAGAACAATCCAACAAGATTTGGGCTTCGACTCAGGTGATGAAAGGAAAATAACTGCAATGGTTTTGATAGGTAAAAGTTCTGACGCTAGTTCAAGTTCTAGTACTTTTGCATCTTCTTCAAACACAAATCATCTAGATAAAGATAAAAGAGTTGAATTATTTCACATAAGGGTAACTTCGAAGCACACAAAAATAGATACAATGTTTGACAGTGGATCACAGGAAAATTTAATATCAAGAATTAGTTGAGAAATTGGTTTTGCAGATACAGAATAATCCATGACCATACCCATTAGGTTGGCTAAAAGAAAACACAAAGATTAATTTCACAAAGCAGTGTCGTTTAACATTTTCCATCACAATTATTTACAATGATGAAGTGGATTTAGATGTGATTCCATTAGACATATGTGGAGTAGTGCTAGGAAGTCCTTATCTCTATGATCGTGATGTTTTGTTTCATAGGAAAGAGCATAAATATCACCTGAAGAAAGATGGGATTGAATACATTGTCAGGGCACATAAAATCAAAACACACTTGGATTTAGTTACCGCTAATCAGATGAAGAGACCAATAAGTTCAAGTAAGAGATATTTATTCATGGTTGTAAAATATCAACATAAGGACCAACATGATGCTTTTTCAAGCTGTGAATCTCAATTTAAAGATAGTTTGGTTAAAGTGGTAGATTCTTTTCAAAGTCTATTTAAAGAACCAAAACACCTGCCTCCTAAATGAGAAATGAAACATGAGATACAATTGATGTCTGATGCCCCTCTTCCTAATGTCAGAATGTATTGCATGTCAGTCATAGAGAACGAAGAAATAAAGAAACAAATCCAAGAGTTGGTTGAAAAAGGTTTCATTCGACCTAGTTCATCTCCATGTGGTTCACCCATAATTTTGGTTCATAAGAAATATGGGACATGGAGAATGTGTGTCAACTTTAGGGCCTCAAACAAAATCACAATCAAGAACATGTATCCTCTTCCCAAGATAGATGATTTACTTGACCAATTGAAAAATGTTGTCTATTTCACTAAGTTGGATTTGCGTAGTGGGTATCATCAAATTCGCATTGCAGAAAATGACATATGGAAAACTGCATTTAAAACTAGTTAAATAGATACATTGTTTGATAGTGGATCAGGTACTACTACCACACTCTCTGCCTAGGGCTTCAAACCATATTCATCCAGAAGGAATAACATCCTTACCTTCCAGATGACATAGTTGGAGGCACGCTCCAATATGTCTTGGTCCCTGAGCCCAGTTGTGGCCATCTCTGATCTGGTCTAGAAACTCCCTCATCCTTTGCTTGGTTGTTTCTCTACCACTCGCGCTCCCTCTCGTAATGTGCAGTTTTGCTAGTTTCTATTTCCAATATGCAACTAGGAAAATCGATTTTCTTGGCTAGTAATACTCTGATAGAAATCTTCCTTTATGTGTGATTTTCTCTTCCACCAGACATTGCTTATGTAGCAATAAAACCCTCTGTGTCCAATGAAGGAATCTTCTCAGCAAAAATCTGAGCTACAATTTCTCCCTCTGACAACTGGAATCACTAATCTAGGCAACTCGATTTTTCTACCAACATACAATTGAAAATCGAATTGTTGCCCCAACAACTCATCCTGTCTGATAATGGACTGTGTTGCCTCTTAAAATTTCGGCCTATTTATCCCTCTGAGTAGTGAAAATTTCCTCTTCGCTTCTGGTCTTCCCGGTTGATCACTTACGCTCTGATACCATGTGAAAATTTCGAAACTGAAATCCTTTTACAATAATTGGAATTGATTATTATAAATGTTAATTAATTTAACAATTTATTTGTTACGACAAATACCAAATTAATCACACTGCAACCTTCACAAATAAAAATTTGCAAAAATAATAGCGTTGGAAACTAAGAAAATACTAGCACACACACACAAAAATTGACGCCGTTATTTTTGGACAAATTTCCCCGGAAAAACCAAACTTGGGAAAAATGGTGCAGCAGTGAGGGTTTTTATTATTATGCAACAGTGAAAATATGAATACAATCTATTGATGCCCAACTTGCAATCGAAACAACAAGAAAATTTTGGCAAAAATATTTTAAGGGATTTACCCTTCTGCCACAAGTAATCCCAGCACATCTTCCTTCAAAAAAATCAGACTCATGGACCCTATGTGTTGCTATGTGCAAACCCTATGATGTCAAGCCTCCAAAATGCCTCTGATGAAGTCATTATTCATGTCTCTTCTAAGGAAAATGCCTCTTCGGCACTTTGGACCCTGTACCTGGCCTTTGGAATTGAGAACGAATTTCTCTCCAATAAAATCAAACTGCTTCTCTGAAGCAATCGTGCAGTCCTTTGCATTGCCTCACTCGGAATAACTCGACCCTCTTGCTGCTCGCTCTCCAACTTTATAAAACTTCCTCCAGGTCACTGTCTCTTCCCCTCACTATCTCTGCTGCCTCACTGAAGCTTGAGCTCTTTGGAAATTGACTGTTGTTACTGTAGAAAATGGAATTCTCCAAGTGACTCTGGTTTTTCTTCTCCAATTTCCCATCAAATTCCTCTTATAATCCATTTTTGGAGCACCAACGACAAGATTAAAACTTAATCAATGGCTGGGAACATCTTGGAGCCAACCCGTGTGAGTTTCTAGAAGATTCACACCTTAACTTAATTAATTCGGATTAATTAACCATATTCCTTAAGTTTAGACTTAGGAAATATTTAAAAACAGGTTAATAATCTAATTAATTAATCTCCAGGTGGAATTTCCAGAAATAATTTATGGGTCTTGGAGATATCATGTATCCTAGCCTCTCCACCAAATTTCGTGGCTATAACACATCTAATGCTACAGAAACTAACATGTCATAGAGTCAAGAAGTCAATTGAGTCATAGTCTTGTATGAAACATCCCATTTGGCATATTTTATCATGTAGAGAAAATTTATGTAAGTCAAATTGAGTCATAAAGACCCTCCAAGATCCTGTCAACCTATAGAAGACAAGTTGGCCTACAAAGCAATGAATTTGACCTCCTAGAGAGTTCAAGTTGGCCTATTGAAGGCCGCAAAGAATTCTATAAATAAGAGGTACTCGACCTCATTTGGAAGAATTCATCAAGTTCGATGAAGGAGAAAAAGAGAGACTTAATAGGAGCAAAGAAGAAGAGAATACAAGAAGGAGAAAAGTCGAAGTTTTGAGGTTTGTTTTTGGTTTACATAAATCCACACATGCAAAGATATTTAAGTGCATATTGCAGTCACAAATATGAAATTTCAAACCTCTAATCAAGCCGAAATTTGGTGTTAAAAATATCTAGTATGCAAGTTGAATTTCCAAGGAAGAAGAATGAATCCCAGCAAAGGAGAAAGGAGGTAGAATTCACATCATTTTCTCACACGTGCCAATCTAGGTTTTCTGCAGTGGAAGCTGAAAACTGCAGGTAAAGGAGGCCGAAAATTACAGTCACAATTGTAGGTCTGAAACTGTGATCAAATAAGAAGTTGCAGCTATTGTGAAACAAGTTTGACTTGGGTTGAATTTGTGAGAAGCTAGTTAATCAAGAATAGGTTTGACTTGTTCTTTGAGGGGTATTTTTCAAGGGTCCTAGGTCTCAAAATTCGTCATTTGAAGATTCTATAAGAAGAGAAGAATACTTTTGGGTTTTCCTCTCAAGAGGAGAGGTTTTGGCCCTAGCTAGAAACCTACTTTTTGTGTCCTCTTATCTCATTGATATTCATAGTTTGGTAGTTGTTTGATGAATAGAACACAATAATAATCAAGAGAAATAAATAATTTAATTACAAGTACATCAAGTTAAGTAAAATAACGTCACAAGCAATTATCGATGTAAGAGAAATCACGCTAATCTAGATGCCCTAGATTCATCAACATGGCATCAGAGCTAAGGTGAATACAACAAGGAAAGGTAGCTTTAATATCATCCAATTGAAGAAGGAGACATAAGGTCCAAGAATAAGGATAGTATCAAGGAAATAAAATATTCAAGGAGGACTATCTATCTCATCACAAGGATCATATCATCTAGATGGAACAAAAAGAAGACCTTAAAGAACCCTACCTCCATTCAAATATGGACTCTACACTTAAAGCGTTCTTGGGAAACTTACAAATTCTACAATCATCAACCAAAGGAAACAAGAAAGAGAACTTCATTATCAAATTTATCTCCCTCACATTGAATGAATATCACATCTCAAACATACTTGAAGAAGATCACCAAGCCATCATCATCAATGAGGTATATTCAAATTTTCAAAGAAATAGTGGAATTCAACATCGTCAAGAAGGAATCTAGTTGAAGATATCATCATTAAAGGATCATATTCACTTAACAAGTAAGTATTCTATATTTTTTTATGTCTCAGTCTACAATGACTTCTTTCTGCAAGGAGAAGAACAAACTTGCTAGGTCATTGAATTACCTTGCATGGAAAAGGAGAATAGATTTGATCCTCATAAAAAAAAAGAAATGAAGTTCGTGAATATGTCACATGATCAATCAATAAACCTCCTAAAGATAAATATCAAGCACTATTGAAATATATGAAAGGAGAAATAAGGGCTCAAAGGATCCTCATTGAGTCAATCAAGGATTCTCTCATCCCTTATGTAGCAAAGTTGAATACAACGAAAGAAATCTATGAAAATATGGTAGAATTGTTCTATGTAAGCACTGCAGGAGAGATAATATTGTTAAGAACTGAACTATACAAGATTAAGGTATCAAAGGAAGAAGGGGTAGCCTCCTACCTTATGATGGTATATCAAATAAGATATAAACTACAAGAATTGGAAGACCTAATGTTTGATCGTGAAATGACCCCCATTGTGCTCAATGCACTACTTGATGAATGAGGCAACTTTGTATTAAGCATCTATGGGAAGAAGGAAACAAATTCATTCAATGACATGTGGTCATTATGCAAGATTGAAGAAACCATATTAAAGGCAAAGAATGATGTTAGGTCAAGTGAACATAATCAATCATTTGCAGCTATGGCAAAGAAGAAAGGGAAGTCTCGAAAGGATTTCAAAAGAAGATCAACATGTCAAAGATTCAATTCTATCAGTGTAATGAATATGGAAACTTCAAAAGTAATATTCCTATTAGCCTCCACAACATCCCAAGGCTGATGAATGGACGTTGATGGAGGTAACCTCAAACCAAGCTTTTAGTTTGGTAGCTAGCCCTACCAAACCAGAGAGGGCTCTCTCTATGAGATCATAGCCAAAAGGTTTAATTGGATGATGAATATATTTTAGACTAGTGAGGTCAGATCTAGGGTTTTTAAAGTTTGATGGTTTTACTGCTGGATCAAGGATGAAACCAGGTAGGTAGGTCAAATGTATCAAAGGGTTACAACTACAAATATATAAAGGAGACAAGTAGCAATGCAATAGTGATGGGATTAGGGTTTTGTCGGTGCAGTGTAGGTTTTGAAAACAAAATAGGATCTTAATGAGCATGGATCATGAATTCATTAAAACTGAAGGAAATAAACATGAAATTATGTTCCCAAACAAAACAAAGCTTATGAAGAACTCTTCTTATCAAAATTTTAGGAAAATCACCGAGGAAAGCAATGCATGGAAAGAGAACATATATATCATTTATAAAAGACTATAACAGAGAAAATACAACATCAAAAACTCATTGCACATGAATTCATAGATAATAGACACAATTGTTCCTTTGAATTTGTGAATAAAAGTTGAATCACAAGCTACAATGGTCTCAAACCTCTGATGTCCAACCATCAAAATGAATAAGAAAGGCATACATATAGACAATAAACCATTTCCCCTCTCTCACGAATCGAATCCTTAAGTGGAGGAACTGATCACATGATCCTCTCACCTAAAACCTAAAGACCGGGGAGGTTAACAAGACTCTCCCCAAGTTATAAAAACAGATACCTTTGACCAAAAATGACTTTACAAGCATATATCTACCTCATGTTTACTCTATCCAGCATAATTACACATGTTTACATCATCAAAACATCAAAAGTGACTATTACATTAGTGGAGGTTGGATCTGGAACAAGTCAACTCAGAAATTGACATTTAGGAAAAAAACGTAGCGAATTCAGGCAAAAGCATAACGTGCCAGGAGAAAACATAGCGAAATTGGGAGAAATGAGTTTTGGAGGCCTTCCCGAGGTCCAAATGCTGATCGGAAAGTTGCTAGAGATAGATCTTCATGTTGGCTACATGATAGAGTCCTCAAGCACTAAAAATGATTGCTCCTAGCACTTGAAAAGTTTATTCTCCCATAGGTACTCCCAAAAACGCAGTGTGTTGTTCAAAAAGAGATTGAGTAGTTTTTGGGCCTTTTCACCTGCCAGATCTTGCTAAAAATTTACTCCCAGGGGCTAGAAGTGATGTAAAACTCATAAGCAATCAAAAAATTCAAACTTTTTGTCATTTGGTGGTTCCCATCAAAAGAGCGGCGTGGGCACGTTGCGTTTTTTACCCTATGACTGTGTAAAAAACAGTGAAAAAATCCAAAATTTTCAAAATTTTCCAAAATCTCTCAAAATTTGCTCCAATTTTCACCAAACCTGCTCCATGAAGAACTGATATGTAATACTAATATATGAGTGAAGCATCAGCTAGCAAATCCAATTTTCCCTTCTCCTTTTCCTCCATTAGCGTTTCTTTGATTTTTGCCTCCAAGTGCTTGATTTTTGCATGAGGGACTTGATTTCTCTTGTAATAATGCATGGCCATGTGTCTCTGAATGTTATTGTTCTTACTGGCCCTCTTCACGAGCTTATCCAAATTCCCATTGACTCTATCAAGCCACTATTCCCTGTCTTTCTCAATGTTTGCTAGTATGAGCTCATCCATTGTCATTTGTGTCTTTCATGGAAATGCCTCTCTTTGTTGTTGAAGTGCTCTTTTTAGGCCTCTTCCTTCTAGCCCTACTCTTTACCCTTTAGAACCTCATTACTAGCATCAACTTTATGTCTATTAAAAATTAGCTAATTTACCTTCAATTGCATGTTCTCCTACTCTAGGAATGAAATCATGAAGTTGGCCTTGGAAAATTTGTCCTTTAGTTATCTAATATCAACATCTTTATCCATGATGACCTGCTCTACTGATCTATGCTCCAAGTCTGCCCTGTCAATGTCAAAATGAATAGGCTCCTTATCATGCAAATGTGCTTCATGTTGTGGTGTTGTTCTCTTTTCTGTTGATATAGGCTTGGCCCCTTCCACAATGTCTGGAGCACACACAATCCTGCTACCTCTCTGATATATTTTGGCCACCTCAGCCTTGGATGTCTTCTTCACTAAAACTATGCTAGATGAGCCAATCTCCATTTGTTTGGATGGTGCTAATGGTGAAGTTCATGATGTACCTTGGCTAGTAGGCTAACTAGAAGAAGGAAAAAAGACATGAGACTGAATGAATGTCTCCCAAGTGATGTGCTTCTCTTCAAGCTGGTGTAAGACACTGATTTTTATAAGGTCACAGTGAAAGAGGCTAGCTTGATGATCACTTTATCTATGTTTCACCTTGTCTACCATTTTGGCCAAGCTCTTGTAGAGGTAGTATGGTAGAATGAGAGGTTTTACTACTGTGAAGTGCATTAGAAACCAAAAATAGTACTTGTAAAATCTAGAAAATCTGCCCTCACATGTAAAGTACTTCATAATGAGCCTCATCAATGAAGCAAACTTTCCAAGTAGCTGACCAAAAGGAAACAATTTCTTTATGGCATCTTTGTAGTGACCTTTGATGAAAGGTTTGTAGTCTTGCACATCCAAATCTAGACTCTTAAACCACTTTTCACCACTATTTGGTATCTCTGTAGCGGTATCTATGGCCTCAGTTGAGATTGTGAAGCTTACCCTTGAAATCATGACCTTATCTCTCCTAAGGTTAGTGGCAAACAAGCTTGTCAACTTGGCATGGTATTTGACCCTTTAAATTTTCTCACAAAACCTTAAACACCCTACATTCTAAAAACATTGCTTGACAAGTGAAGATGACATCAACTCATGCGTGTTGAGTGGTTCAAACCTTCACACTTGACCTCCCTTGTTATAATTTTTCCTTTCTCCCTCCATGTTTGACAATTTTTAAGACTAAAATCCCTAGTGGGAAAAACAGGGGTAGTGAGTGATATGAAGGGATGAAGGGGTTAGGGAAGTGGAATGAGAGTAGGAAAAATTAGGGAAGTATTTAGGGATTCTAGGGAACTTTGGGAAGTGGAGGGGGGTGAAACAAGTGTAGGAATTAGCCTAGGGAATTTTTACACAGTCCAAGCCCTAGAAATTTCCCAAAACATAATGTGGAGCTAAGGTTTGGTTGTTGGGGCTTAGGAAATTGGAGTAGGGGAGTGATAGGGGTTGTGGGAAGTATGTTTAGGTGTGAGGGAGGGTAAAATACATGTGTGATAGGAAATTTAGCTTGCAAAAAAAAAAAAATGAAGTCTCACCCACCAAAACGCAACGTGGGGACAAATGGAGGGTTTGCACCATAAAATCAAGGAAATGAAGCCGATAGGAGGAATGTAGGGGCCTCAAATTACTTGTACATTTTTTATGAAGACTTCAATTACCCTTCAGAACCCTTATAAATGATAATTTTGACCTTTGGGGTGAAAACGCAACGTAGAGGCAAAAACGCAGCGTCGCAGCCTAGAATCACTATCTTGGAGTGTCTTTTGATGCTAGGAGTGCTGAGTTTTCCTTTGCTGGTGAGTGAGAGATCTTTGACACTAGAATGAATGAGTGAAATGATCTTGATGGTATTTTATAGCTTGTGGAATTCCTTTTCTTCATTGTGATGTGGTGGTGGCCCACCATGTGCTTTTTCACTTTTTCTTTGAAAACTATGCAGCTTTGGAACAAATAAAACTTATTACATCATAATCGAATAAAATTACATATGAAACAAACTTTATTGAGAAAATCCCTATTACTACTCCTTCATTTGCCAGATTTATTAACGAAATGACTGATTTTGGTGACTTAAACCCTAATGACCTAATGGTGACATTGGGCTGAATGAGAACCATGATAACATGACTGAGATGAAACTAATGAC
Organism: Pinus albicaulis; assembly: GCA_034641835.2. Lineage (NCBI taxonomy): Eukaryota > Viridiplantae > Streptophyta > Pinopsida > Pinales > Pinaceae > Pinus > Pinus albicaulis. The sequence continues at coordinate 139,976,228 of CM076582.1, forward strand.
TTTGCAGTGATGACTCATCCAACTGAGAGATGGCAGTGACTACCACAAATTTGTTTTGAATGGAGTAGTAATAAACCTAGACACCACTAGCTAGTGACCAAATTTTTATTTGAAGACCTACTGAAACCATACAAATCTGACTCGACACCCCAACAAAAACTTTGAAAGAGCCCATTTGATCACTAGTGACAGGCATAACTAACTGACACTACTAAGTCATAAACTCAAGAAGGAAAATAATAAGAGAAAGGAAAGAAATGAAGCCCATGTCACCAAAGAAGTAGAAGAACCTAATTTAAAAAAAGATAAAAATAAAAATAAAAATAAAAATAAATGAAAATAAAATAATAAAATAATAAAAAATAAAAAATAAAAAAATTCCTCCACTATTAGAAGGTCTCTCACACACTTAATCTATTTTCAAGTGCATTGAAGTTAGCAAGTAGAAATAGGCAGCATCACAAGCATGATAGGATGCATTATGGAAAAGATTGAGATTCCATCATCATAAAGGCATGGAAGGACAACCCAAGTAGAAGTTTATATGGTTGAAAGAAATCATCATGATAGAAAGGAAGTAGCTCATGGCATATTCATTGAAAACATAGAAGGAGAACTGAAGTAAATAATTTAAATTCATATAGCAAGATAAAATCTGAAGAGCTCATCATACATCATCATCATTAGAATTTGTAGAATGAGGATTATCAGGTTCCTTCATTGGAATCTTTGTTAAAAGGTTCACCTCTACTTGGAAGAAGCAAGTGTCTCACAGATAGTCTACATTCCACCTTGTGTGGGATCCATAGTTTAAAAGGATGATGGTATGATGACAAATATGTGCAACATGTCAAGTTGGTTGAAGTACTTTCATCTTCAAGAAAGGAAAGGAAGCTATTAAAAGGAAGTCTAGATGACCACATGAAGGAAGAGGTATTTACACTGTAATGGCCCTTCTCATGAGATCACTTCGCATTGTACATTATTAAAATAAGGTATAATATATATTCATGCACACAATGAAAATAATGTATATTCATTATATTCATGCACATAATGAAAATAATTACATGGCCACTTGGTATTTGTTATTACCTGATGTATATGTTAAGGTTGCATTCACATGAACATGGTTAACACCTTTTTTTAACTACCCACGTATACATTACCCCTATTAATAATAACTAGGGTCTGATGGGTCAATGCCTTAACCAATGACCAAACCCTCATTTACCGATATAATGTTTTATCTTAGGAGGTCACATAAATAAATCAATCGCACCAATCCATGAGATTTAATCATGGAAAAGGGACCTCAAAACCCATGAACATAAGTCTTGATTGACTAATGAAGGAAATGAGAAAAAAAATGGAATGCATTCGATAAGCCGGAGTTCTTGGGAAGAAGGGACCCAATAGAAGGTGAAAGAGGAATCAAATTCAGGAAGAGATGGCCTAGCGAAAGCCAAGAAAGCAGGGAATGCTTCAAAAAATACAAATAAAAAGGGTCTCATGGATAAGTAAGTAGGGAGGCAGTAAGAGATTATTGGAGGACCTTAGATATTTACATAATTTAGCACATGGAGGAGAAGATTTATTTTCTCCCTCCAGGAAGGACGAGAATAAAATGACATAGTATCAAGTTATAAAGGGGAGGAGAACAGTGGAAGGAAATCTAGGAGAAGTCAGTTAATTATACAACATCTACATAACCCCCATGAGGAAGATTGCAACGAGGAAGGAGTGACATGAGTTTGGAGTAGCTTGGTTGGCGACTCAAGGGAAACGGGGGGACCTGCAACACAAGAGGTTACTCATATTGAACCCATAATGCCTTGTGTATTAGCTTCTTACTGCTAGTGTGCTTATTAGTATCCTTATGAGCAAATTTAAGAGTTATTACATTGTAGTAGCACACCATTCGAAAGGCATCATAGCGATATTAGGTCGACTAGGTTAATTTTGTCATGACACCACCATAGATTTGTCATATCAAACCTATACTTAAAGTTGAGACAAATATGTGAGGTTAAACGGTTTAGGGAAGGCATATTTAATTATATCTAAAATGACTAGAAACAACTATAAACCATATTTAACATCAAATGTCAAAACAATAGGAGCAAAATCAAACTCACAAAATTCATTGTAGGTAAGAGATTTTAACTCTTGCTTTGCATTACACCTTTAACATTGTGTGAGGCAGCCGTGACCATAATGGTCAAGACATGAAAATGTAGAATCCTTCATCTCTATAATATTGAGTAGTTAAAATTTCGATTATGTTTACTGTTTTTCTCAAATGGCTGACCGTAATGATCAAAACAAGCAAATGTAGAATGCTTCATCACTATAATATTGAGTAGTAAAAATTATGGTTATGTTTATCGTTTTTTCCTCATATGGCTGACCATAATGGTTAAAATAAGCATCTATAGAACCCTTCACCACTGCTTCTGTTTACTGAAATCTTTATTGGAACTTGTGTTGTACATTCGATAGTCTCGTTCTCGGTTATAATTTCTCTGTTTGATAAGTCTGGTGGCTGAACCCTCACCACTTAAGTATTAGACAATAATTATCAACACTTATGTATTAACTGATATCCCTTATATGTGTGTACATTATGGCTATATTGATGGATAAGATCTCTCTAACATGTCATCTTGACTGAGAGGGTGACCATTGCGTGCATGCATATATTGCTAGAGAATGGGGACCCTATAACTGTATACTTTTACAAGCACATTCCCATTGCAGTATTGAGTGTTTAATTTAAGGAATAAAATATAAAGGATTTAATTGAACTGTGTGCTAAGCTTGTGTGGGTAGTCGAACAGACTTAGAATGGTGGAGACTTAGGGCAGAAGTTGACAAAACAAGTTTGGGGTGGGGTTTGGTCCCTGGAAACCCTGAACAAAGTTAGCGTGGAGACTATATCTCTGGAATCCCTGATGTCTATGTTGAAAATGGAAACAAGAAATGCTGAAAATGGCATCAAGAAAAAATCTAATTTAATTTTCCCTTGAATTAAATTAGAATGAAATTGTAATTCCACATCACATGACAACTTGTGCGAGTTAACTAAGTTAGTTTGACTTAGTTGGTTCAGTTAATTCTAGTGTAGGTTTTAACTTGAGTCAAGTAGAGTGGATCCTACAAAATAGGAGCCCTAGTTGAGTTTATTTTGAGTTGTAATTAATTAACTTAATTTATCTGAGTTTAAATCAGTTTAATTAGTTCTAACTGATGGAGGAACTAGTGAGAGGTCAAAGAATGGAACTTGGACTTGAACCACATCTAGTGATCAATCAAATAACTGATAACTCATTCATAAATAACCCATGCATGTCAGTCCTGAGAAAGTCTAAGTTGCGATTAGAGTCCAAGGGCAGTGTACTATCAGTTGTATTATCATCCAAAATGTACAACTGGTGCATGCAGTCAGAGGAAGGCCCCTAATGGATTGTGCAGTATGGATTGGGAATTTCCCTAATTAATAAGGCCTAATTACCCAAGGAAACAATGCAAGGAAATAGGGATCTTGGACAACAAAATATTGGTTAAGTATTGAACCAAGCTTGTCTAGATATCAATGAGACAAATAGATATAGTGCAAAGGTTTCTCAGCTTGGAGAAAAGCACTGTAATCTTATCATATTTGATGACTTATGCAATATACATATAGTGAGGTTTTTAGTTGAGGATTTCTCGAGGAAATACTTGTGTACTATGTGATTGAAATCCTTTCTCTTTCATGTTTTGTGATTTCGTGATCTAAATTGGTTTCCGCAATTGGTAGAGTAGATTCAAGTATATTGTTTTAGCATATTACAATTATCAGTTGAATCTACATGGATTTTCTACATGGAATGAGAGCTGAAATCACTATATAAGAGAAGAATAAGAGCTTTTACTTGCAGGAGGAACAATTTTTGCAGATTTCTTCTCCACATCTAACAACGAGATCAAGATGGTGTTTTATGATCTGAGTTTCAAGTATGCCCTTGAGGGTAGCTGAAATTACATTGCCTAGAGAGACTAGATGGAAGCAGTCTTGGAAGACAACAGATTGAAGGAGTCCATTGGTAAGGACATCCTGAAACAAGCTCCAGCTGATGCACAGGCTCTAGTAGAGTGGAAGAAGTGTGTTGCAAAGGCAAGAATGATTATACTGGAAGGTGTTGGTAGGCTAAATTGATTCATTTTTAACCCCTATCCAACTATAAACACACGACCTAAGACCTCTGTTTTAACTTCATAACCTCTTCATTCCTGCATTATTCTAAGAATTGTGTCCATTCCTACACTCTCTTTATATTTTCATATTTAAGGCTTGTCATGGACTTAATTATTTATTTATGGGTTTTATACCTTTAAATTATCTTTGCAACTAATATTTTCTTTCCTAAAGCATTTGGTGAGAAACATATTAACCATTATGGTAGAATGGTAGAGTGCAAGTAGGATTACTGCACTCCCGTGACAACTCACTACCTACACGAATATCTCGTTAAGGAACAGTCATCTCGAGTTGGGCTCGAAGTGGGAGAGAAATAAGCAAAAAAAAATAGACTCTTTAAACTTTCAAAAAAAACTTGTAGAAGAATAAGAGTCATTGTCTATTTTTTGTCCAAAGTGTCTTATTGATGTTAAAGGAACTAATAAATGTGTGATTTGTGCAGAGAACCATGGCATCGAAAAATGCCCCTGCATACCTGGATTGAAAGCAGTATTCGAAGGAGGGCAGCCTGAACTTGAGTCATTTCATGCTATGGGAGCACAGAGAAATTGGCCTCGGGTAGGTGCAGGTATGGCTCCTAAACTTCCTCCACATTTTTTTGGTTATAATGCACAACCATATTCCTATCTGTTACACTAAAAATTGTCATCCTGACATTCTGCTATGAGTATGAGCTCATTATTACTCATACTTCCTCCTTTTGCAAGTCTAACATATCAGTTCCTCATGTCAAGCTTTGAAAATCAGAGAAAAGTTCCTTAAAATCCCCTAAACTTTGGTATCGCACTTTCTCTATTCATTGCCTGCGGTCCCGCACCTAAAGTTAAGCTCTCCTGCGGAACCATCCCGCACGTTCTTTGTGTTATAGGTGCGGACCTCTGTAAAACTCAAAAAGGCGAGAAAGTAAAGTTAAAAAGTTGATTTCAGATCAATTCTAGAAGATTCTAGATGGGAATTTTCGGGAATGGATACGCTTTGATAAGGTTCATGCATCCCTTACTTGATGGAGCTAACCCCTTGATGTAAGGAGCTAATCCCTTTGAAGGAGGATTCTATCCCTTCATATTTGGAACAGAAAACCTCCTCTTTTCCACTATAAAAAGAGGCCTTGTGTAGCCTCAAGGGGAGTTAAAAGCTTTAGGATATTTGAGGTTAAATGCTGTTGAGATTCAGACTCAGTTAATTAAGACTTTCTGTGAGGTTAAATCACATACCTCTTTTGGTCTTGGTTGAAAGAGTGCAATGCTTGTCAAATTAGAAGAGATTCCTGCTTCGGACCCCGGGAGGACCTGCACGACATCAAGGCACAGGTTGTAAAGGTTTTCTTTTATTTGAAGTTAATACAAATATACTCATTTCTCTCATTAAACTTTCTATTCATGGTTTATTTCATAAATTCCTTGATCATTATGATGAGTATGGTTTATAATAATGTCTATACAGGTGCTATGTAATCTTTTTGCTTGTTTGTGACTGCAGATTTATTGAAGAACATTCCTTCAGTGCACGAGGGACTTCAACGAGATCAAGCAAGTGCTGGACATAAGGTAGGCCTTACACCTATATAGCATTTTTTATGAATCTTATATACTTAGAGAGAGATTAGTATAATTGGCTGTTTGTTGCTAGTTACTTTTAGTACTAGAGAGATCGGTCTTGTCTGCAAGACGGATTAATCTACACAACAAAATGGCGACCATACTGGGGAAAGAACTTGTTGTTTTTTGTTCTCTTTTATTTTGATTTGAGGAAACATTTTTTCCTGGTTTTTGATTGATACATATCTGTCTGGGTAATTTACATTTTCCCTGTTTTTGAAAATTTAGAAATATTTTAAGTTTTTCTATAATTTTTCCTAGGACCGCACTCTGCCTTCTTTAGACAGAGCGGGCATTTTCGCACTTTCTGTAAAGGATGCAGTGCGGAACCGCACCTGTTGATACTGATTTCTTGCGGACCCTGTAAAATTTTTAGAAAACCTCCAGATCTCTTTCTGTAGTTTATCTTTATTTGGATTTAGCTCTTTGGTTTCTACCCAGACTGATCATTGTTTCTGTCAAGAATTTTTTGTGAAGGAACTCCAACAGTATTGATGTTTTGATGATTTTCTAGAAGATTTTGCATTTTGGATTGTTTTTCACTTGGTCTTCGTAGTGATTCGAAGAATTGACAGTTTGAAGTATCTCAGATTACACTGATCTTTTTGTCTTCTTGCTGAATCCGACCTGATTGTGGAAACATCCTTTATTGAGAAATAGAGCCATTTGTTTCTTTGCGAATCTTCAAAAAACTTGTTTTGAATTTCATTTTTATAAAAAAAAAACATATTTTGAGTGTTTTTGATCTGTTTGTTATTCTGAACGAATAGATTCTTAGTTTGCTGAACAACTAAGGAAAACATTCTAAAAAAAATCTTAAAGCTTTTATTCAATTTAGATTGTTTAAATTCAATAGATCTCAAGATTAGTTTTTGTAGTTTTGAGTAATTTTGTAGCTTTATTTTGAAGGAAAATTGTTTTGTAGTTTCAAGTTTGGAAAGAAAAAGGGTTTTGTTATGAGCTTGATATATATTATCATTGAAAAGACAAAATATTTTCTTTCAATCATTCTTCATGTTTAAAGAAGGAATTGTTTATTAAAAGAATTGCATTCTCCAACTCTTTCTTTAGATAGAAGTTCATTGAAAGAAAAAGAATTGATTATCATTCTAGGTGCATTTTAGTGTTTTTTGGAAGTCGAGTCTTCACATCATCCAAAGTTTCATTTCCGCACCCATTGACTTAAGAAATAGCTCCTAAAAGTAACGCTTAATTAAAATTCATCTAGTAATCTTTTTATTTCTAGGGCTCTTATCACCAACATAGCTTAGGCTAGTATCTTGGAGTAGGGAGTAATTAACTCTCCAAGATAGCTAAAACAAACAAGTAGACAAATCTTGCGGTAGGAAGGATTCCAGTTGTTGCATGTATGCTCTGGGAAGCTCCTCTTAAAGGAGTTAAGCACGAGATCATATCTGAACCAGTGGGGTAATCAATCCTTCCTCATTGGGAATGATAGAAGATATACACGTATTAAAAACGGTAAACCTCGGATAGACCATTGTCGAGGAGCCTGGGGTCACTTGTCGGTAAACCTTGGATTATTTCAAGGAGCCTTAAAGGGGATTGAGCTTTGTTACTCTGCCCTTGCGTGTGTGTCGGATCGTAGACTGTTCCCCCAGGTATATTTGTTTCAGTTGGTAACCTTAGTGGCCATAATCTTTAGGATTCTTTCCTAAGGTGACGGTGGAGGGAAGATCCCACTGTACCTGGAACATACGTCGGCTAGACTCACTTGGACTCTCCGGAGGGTTATCTTCACTCGAGATGGTATAGTGGAGAAACTTGCACCGGTCTGTTTCATTAAGCAGGTTGTCAGGGTAACTGTTCCAACCGCCCTTTTCGTGTTAAAATTCTACTAAGTTGGATTTCATCACCAACTAGTGTTTTTAGTACGGAAAGTTACTGTTTGTGTGTGGTTTGAACTCCTAGATTTTTTAAGTGTGTGATTCAATTGCTTGTTTCTTAGAGACTTGAGGTGTTTTCATTGAAATTTTTCTTTGTTTGCGTGATTAGATAATTTTTAATCGTGGCGGAATTGCCGAGACAATCCCGGAGAATACGAGGAAAACCCCCTGAATATTCACCAAGTCAGCTTGAAGGGCTTCATGCTCTGGTATCATCTAGTAGTGGTAGAATTCGATCAACAGAAATTGGAAGTTCATCTATAGTTGTTCAGCCTGATCATCAAATACCCACAACAGAATACATTCAAGAACCGATTTCAGTTTCTGAAGTCACTGGAAGTATTTCTTCTTCTAGTGAACTAGCTGACGAACCTGAAATCTCTGAACCTGAAACTGAATCTTCTGTTTTGGAAACATCTTCAGGATTTATTACACCAACTTCTAGCGATCCTGGTTCACCTAGGGTAAGAAATATTATCAATGACGATCTTCCATCTGGACTTATTTCTATTGAAGAACTTACTAATCCAGACGAAGATATATCTCTTCCTGACTCCCCTCAATCTTTGAATCTTAGGGAGCGTGAATCTATTTTCTACAGCCCCATTCGATCTGAACCTTGGTATATTTCTTTAACAAATTTTTACGAGAACCCGGGTCTTGCTTTTTATCCACCTCGAATTCCATTTCATCCAACACCCAGAGGTTACTATCCGTCATCTACTATGGCAGGTGAGTCATCCATGTTTTCCCAAACGCTGGAATCTTTTTTGCATGGTGGTCCTTCTGTTCCTTTGGGATATCAGGATTTGTTTGGTACTTTCTCGGGAGCATCTCCTCAACCAATTGAAAACGTGCTATCATCTGGTCTTAATGGACTTAAATTTGAAACGTCGAACGCAGAGCAAATTTTTATGATGTCTGGTAATATTCCGAATCCTCAAATTCAAGGCAGTCAGTTACCGCCTGGGGGGAAACCTCAAGGAAATCCGTTATCGCCTGGGGGGCAACCTCAGGGTAGTCAATTACCACCTGGGGGGCAACCTTCAGGTAGTCAGTTACCACCTGGAGGGCAACCTCAAGGTAGTCAATTACCACCCGGAGCACAACCTCAAGGTAGCTTTTTCCCAGGACAAACTGTGGAATCATATTATTTTGGGGGACAACCCCAAGGACAGTACATACCTCATGGTTATCAACCTTCAGGACAGTACATACCTCAAGGTCAACCCCAAGCTCAATATGCTCCTCAGGGTCCTTATCAACCCCAGCCTCAGTACGCACCTCAGGGTTATCAACCTCAAGTTCAGTACCCAATTCAAGGTTTCCAACAGCCTTCTAGTCAACCATCTATTCAATGAGCCGAAAATGTACCACTTAATTATCAACCCTACGTTCAACCAGGTTATGGTCCTTACGTTCAACCTTCTATGGGACAATACCCCAGAATGATGGTGTGGGATCCGTCCCAATATCAACAGCCTATGCAGCCTAATGTGCAGTTGCCTTATCAGCATGGACAACCTTTGATTACTTGTCCAACTCAGCAACCTGTCCAGCCTACTATTCAACCTTCTGTACCTAGTACTGTTCAGCAAGCTGGTCCTAGTTCACCTAAGACTCCGCCTCAAACTGCTGCAACTGCTGCTACATCTGTTCAACCTGTAACACCTATTTCTGGAGTATCTGTAGCACCGACTTCTTCTATCCCTATATCCGTGCAAATCCCTCAAGTCTCTATACCCAGGTAAGGATCTTCAATCCAGGCTTCGGCTCAGATGCCTATAGGACAAGCTGGTACAAGTACAATTGTTACAAGTCAACCACAATTTACGTATCAATCGTACCAGGGACAGCCACAATTCGGTCCCTCTACACAGAATCCAAACTATCAGTATCAACCGTACCCTGGCTATACTTATCAACAACCTCAATATGGTCCAATTCATCCTGGTTTTCCGGGAGGTTACACTATTCCTAATGCTAATCCGATTCCCAGTTATCCTGGGTATCTGCCTCCTGGATCTGCTTTGGCTTCTCAAGGTTTTCGCGACCCTAACCGTCAATTACCGTTTATCGCAACTTTGGACTTACCTAATTTGACGCGCGTTACAAATGATCCAATTTTTTATTATCAGAACTGGCCGCCAATGCCTCATAAGTTGCCCAGTGATATACCAAAATTCGAAGGTAAGTCAGGAGAGGATCCATCGAATCATGTTATGACTTATCACCTTTGGTGTGCATCAAATTCAATCATTGATGATTCGATTCAGTTACGTCTTTTCCAAATAACTCTCATAGGTCTTGCAGCCAAATGGTACATTGAGTTACCACGAGGCTCGTTTCATAATTTCAGTCAGTTAGCAACTTCCTTTTTGACTCATTTTCAGTTTCTCGTCAGATACGACAATGGCACAGAATTGTTAACTTTGCTAAAACAATCCACGTCCACATATATTTCTGATCATATTCATGAATGGCGACGCAGGAGGCGTTTGGTGAAATTTTACATTCCGGATCAGATTTTGGCAGAATGGTTTGTTAAATCATTGTTACCCAAGATCACTGAAGATGTAGCTAAGGCTGGTGTTGTTACTGAAGAGCAAGTAATTGCTCAAGCTCAGTACCTTGACCTCGTGTATACACAGTCATGTACTTTACATGAAAAAATCCCCGATCTTCCAAAACAAGGTCAAATAGCTGCAGCTCCTTCAGGGTCTCATGCCGGTGACGGTATGATTGGTACAGTAAATTCTAAAAGTAAGAAGAAATCTTCAAAGAATTCTTCTCCTATTATCACTTTACCAGATTCCCCGAAAGGAGAATCTTCCCCCGAAGTTTCTGCCGACATTCATGTCGTTGAAACATCTACAACAAAATCAAAATCCGGTGGTAAAAAGAAAGGGAAGAACAAAAACAAAAAGAATTCGAAAGAAAAAAACTGAAAAAAGTGAATCCAATGACGAAAAACGTAAGCCTCGCTATCCTTGTTTCATTTGTGACGAGGATCATTTTACGAAAGAATGTCCACATCGAGCAGAGGTTACGAAATTCGTTAAAGGTTCACAACAACTTGCTGTCTTGAAGGATCCTTTTCCAACTCAAGATAGTAAGATGATTGGTTCTTCCTCGACTACTTTAGAAGAGCCTATTATGATGATGTCTCATGTAAGGGTTGCGACACGATCGCAAGATTACGGTTCTAAGAATCATGTTGATGGTAAAGAAGCAGAATCTTCTAATGCAAATACATCAACTACACCTCCTCCCGTTTCTAGTCCACTACAGATCGAGAAACCAAATCCAGACTTAATAATCAAACCGCCTACTAAAGGTGTTCTTCGTAAATCAGCTTTCAATCCACATGCGAGAGCTGCTCAGAATTACAACATTGTTGAAGATTTAGCAATTTCTCCTTTAGCAATGTCGGCTTTGGAAGTGCTGCAATCCTGCCCAGCACAACGTAAATTATTATTGTCTGCCATAGGAGCTGTTGATGTTCAGGATTCTAACCTTATAATCTTCGATTTAGAAAATAGTACACCTCGCCTACCTCATCAAATGGCTTTCCAGATTCCAGTGCTAGTAAAAAACAGACCAATTTTTCAGACTGTGATTGATGAGGGAGCTTCAACGTGTATTATGTCGATTCAGTGTTGGAAATTGCTTGGTTCTCCTACACTTAACCAATCTCCGATGATTCTTAAGGCTTTTGATGGTCGAGGTTTTCACCCTTTTGGTATTTTGCAGGATTTACCCATAGGGGTCGAAGGTAAAACTGTAAATCTAGATGTGGAAGTGGTTGATGCCCCTCCAGATTACAACCTTCTTCTGGGTCGTAGTTGGTCCTATGCTATGACTGCTGTTGTCTCTTTGGTCTTTCGATTAATAAAATTTCCATATCAAAGAAGGATCGTAACAAAAGATCAATTAACTTATTTCTCTTCCGACCCAGCCTCTACAGAAACAATTCAGCATGTTGGTAAAACGGCTATCCCTTACAAGGATGTTGGAGTAGGTTTGATTAAAGATTCTGGTTCACTAGGAACTTTTTCCTTTCCTCCTCCTAACGTATCGCCTTCTACTACAAATATTCACATGATTTCTTCAGACACTGTTATGTTTGATGATCCTTGGATCGTACCTTCTGAATCCGAGTTAGATTCATTTGATGGCATGATCCCTTTGAGTCCATTTGAAATTGTGTATCAGGCTGTACAGTCATTTTCCGACCCCTCTTCAACCAAGACTGATCCAATGAATGGGATCCAAGAGGAATCACTTTCTATATCTAGTTCAGTTACAACGACATTTCCTGAACTTGTTCATACTGATGAGCAAATTCGTGAGTTTTTGTCTGTTGATGACTTACCATGGGAAGATCTCCATCACCGATCTTCATTTTTACCTGAATTAGATCATTTTGAAGATGATTTCGCTTCAATTTTTATTGCTGAATATGTCAAAGAACCACAGAATCCATTGCAAAATCCTGATTCTGAGTTAAATTTGGAAAATATATCTCGAACGGTTCCAATTGACATTTCAGTAAAACCGGGAATAATTGAAAACATTCATATAGGTGCTTGTTGTACAAATGATGAAATTCAGACTTATAAAGCTCTATTTCAAGAATTCCATGACGTGTTTGCCTGGTCTTATGAAGAAATGCCAGGAATCGATCCATCGATCGTTGTTCATGAAATTAAGACTTACCCGGATGCTAAACCTGTTCGTCAACGCTTACGTCAAATTTATCCTAGAAAAGCTGCCGCTATCAAAGAAGAAGTTGAAAAATTACTTCGTGCAGGATTCATTTATCCAATTCCCTTAATGGATTGGGTATCGAATATTGTTCCTGTGACTAAAAAACAAGGAACGATAAGAGTATGTATCGATTATAGGGATATTAATCGAGCTTGTCCAAAAGATAATTATCCAACTCTCTATATCGATCAAATAATCGATGATTGTGCTGGCAGTGAATTGCTTTCCTTTATGGATGGCTTTTCCGGCTACAATCAAATAAACATACTCCCTGCTGATCAACCAAAAACAAATTTTATTTTTCCGTGGGGAATGTTTGCTTATAGAAAACTACCTTTTGGATTAAAGAACGCTGGAGAAACTTTTCAAAGGGCTATGTCCTATGCATTTCATGACATTAAACACATTGTCCAGCCGTATCCCGATGATTTACCTGCTCATTCGTTACGTAGGGCCGATCATCTCACTCACTTACGAGCAATCTTTATGAGATGTAGGCATTATCGAATAAGGCTGAATCCGCATAAATGTGTTTTCTGCATAGAATCGGGTCGATTACTGGGATTTGTTGTCTCGAAAGCAGGCATTCGTGTCGATCCATCGAAGGTCAAAGCCATTGTCAAATTAACTCCTCCTTCGACTTTACGCCAACTCCAAAGTTTGCAGGGGAAAGCAAAATTTTTACGTAGGTTTATTCCTAACTATGCCGAGCTTACAAAGGGTTTTACCCGATTGTTGAAATAGAACATTCCGTTTTATTGGGACAAGATCGCTGATCGGTCTTTTCATGCACTTAAACACGCGTTGACCCATGCACCGTTATTGCATCCTCCCAACTACAACCAAGATTACATTTTGTACCTCGCTGCTTCTCATTCCACCATTGGGATGGTACTAGTTCAGGAAGATGAATCTCACAATGAACATGTGATTTATTATCTTAGTCGAAATCTGCATCCGACTGAAATTAAATACACACATGTGGAGAAATTGGCCTTGGCAGCTGTCCAAGCTGTCTAAAGTTTTAGACATTACATATTGTTACGTAAAACCACGGTAATTTCTAATTGCAACCCTATGATGTATATTTTGACCAAACAATTGCTAGGGGGCAAATATTCCAAATGGATAGTTATCCTGCAGGAATTTGACTTGGAATTTGAAAAATCCAAGGCAAAGAAATCTTTGGTATTTGCGGAACTAATGTGCGATTTCCCCTCTACTGATACTGAAACAGTGGCAGAGGAGTCTATTGCAAAGGAATCTTTGTTTCTCATCAGTACAATTGATCCATGGTATGGAGATATCATCGTTTATCTCCAAACCCAATATTTTCGGCTTGATATCTCACGATCTCAGCGACAGAAAATACGCTTCCAATCCCAACAATATAATATCATTGGTGATACACTTTATCGTCATGGAGCGGATTCTGTTTTCTGATGTTGTCTTACTCATGAAGAAGCTGAAAAGGTTTTAAATGACTGCCATTTTGGAGCATGTGGCAGTCATATGTCTGGGTATGCCACAGCCCAAAAGATATTGTGTGCTGGTTATTTCTGGCCAACATTGTTCAAAGATTGTATTTATGTGGTTCGGAAATGCCACAACTGCTAACTTTTTGATCGAAAAATGCGCACGCCACCCGCTCCTCTTCACCCTATAATTGCTGTTGGTCCTTTCGCGAAATGGGGTATCGATTTTATTACATGTAACCCTCACTCGGCCGTGGGGCATACGTATATTATCTTATGGCAAGACTGCTGCAACTTTCGTATTTAATCACATAATTGCTAGGTTCGGTGTTCCTCAAGCCATTATTACAGATCATGGAAGTCACTTTCGGAATATCATGATGACTGAACTGACAGACCAACTAGGCTTGTGCCATGATAGTTCCACTCCGTATTATCCGCAAGCCAATGGTCTGGTTGAAGCCATTAAGAAAGTTTTAGTCACTATGATAAGAATAATTATTGGTATTCACAAGACGAATTTGCATTCCATGTTATTTTCAGCACTTTGGGCATATCGAACCTCAGTCAAAACATCAACAGGTTTCACTCCTTTCCAACTGGTTTACGGTTTGGAAGCTGTGTTACCAATTGAATGCGAAATTCCGTCACTAAAATTAGTCGTTGAATTACTTCCAGCTACGTCTGAAGAGGAGAAACATTTTTGTACTTAGCTCAGTTAGATGAGAATCGACAAAATGCTGCAATAGCAAGCGAAGCTCATGTTAAACAGATAAAAGCTCAGTATGATAGAAATGTGACCCCTCGAAATTTTTCAGAAGGAGACCTAGTTTTACTTTACGATCAAGCAAACGACAAGCTAGGAGCTGGAAAATTCGTGCCTATGTGGCATGGTCCTTTCATTGTTAAACGAAAGTTAGCAAAAGGGGCCTATGAGTTGATAGATTTTGACGGTGTCCCTTTGGATAAACCCAGAAATGGGCTTTATCTAAAGCGATATTATGCTTAAACTTGAGGTGGAGATTTTTTAGGTTAGATTTCTTTACTATTGGTGTGTTTTAAATTAGAAAAGTGTGCCTAGTATAGAAGTGTGTTTTTATCACTATTTCTGCTTATCTGAGTTTTAATCTTGATATTGCAGATGTCGATGTCTCTTCAAACCTAAATTGGTTTTGCTGATGGTGCTTGTCGTAGTACACGGAACATTTCTTCCGCAGCTTGGGTTATTTATTCACCCTCTGACGAGTTAGTATCCATGCATGGGGTAAGCCTTGATCAAACGACGAATAACATTGCCGAGTATAGTGCAGTGATTGAGTTATTATCTGAATCCATATCATTTGGAATTCAGAGTTTGATTGTTAGGTTGGATTCTGAACTTGTTGTATTACAACTTAACAGAGTTTATACCATTAGAAATCCAGTGTTATTACGATTATTTTTAAGAGTTCGTCTCTTGGAACGTGAATTTGATTACATTGAATATCAGCATATTCCAAGACATTTAAATACATTAGCAGATGCAATTGCTTCTAGTATGATAAATCAACATTTGCAATAATCAAAACAGTAAATAAAATGCATTCACAATATGTACACAGATAGCTGGTAAATAGTGATATCTCATAGTATAGAAATGTTTTCAAAAAATATACATCGTCTTCGATCATAGGTTGGAAACACCTTATGATCGGAAAAATGATAATACAAAAGTCAAAAATATGAGTCTACAATACGATCATCCCATCACTGATGGTGATCACGATAAGAAAATACTGCCCGAGCTACCCTGCATAGGAACCTCCTAAAAGGTCCTGGAACACCAATCACGTATCTCTGCAACTTGAGTGGAATATCATCTATGCTCGTCTCTGGAATATCTAGAGTCAAACGCTCTAGATGATGCTCTAAATCAGTCAAAATTTTCGCTGATTGGCCTGCTGGGGTTGGTGCGACTGCAACTGGTTGTCTTCTCTCATAAGGTTGGAGATGGGCTGGTCACTGTGGACCCACATCTGTATTCAAAAAACTTTTGATTATTAGTTTTCAAGACGATAAAAAATAAAAAAATTAGAATTTAGCAAACATTGAAAAATGATTGTACCTGAGTCATCCCATTGTTCCCCTGCTGGGAGAGCCATCTCTCGGTCACCCCGGAAATCTATCCCGGTGTATGGAAAGTCCTCTATCACAAAAAGTTGGCGATCGAGCCAACGAAAATATGAAGGAGGAAATCGGACAATCTCAGTACCCTCAATAGCATGACGAGCCATCAACGCGGACCAACGAACCATCCTAGGTTCTCGAAGTTGACCGGCATCAACAACAATACTCTGTGGAGCTAACATGGGGATCTTCTCTAGAGCAAAAGAAACAACGATGGATCCATATCCAAATTTATTCAGCTTCCCATTTTTTTCTCTAGTTAGTTGGCCTTTTACATTAGCCAACGCAGCTTCACACCAGTTAAAGATGGTGCCGAGAAAACAGTCCACAACAATATGCATTTGGGAACCGGTAGCTACATGCAGCGCAACACTCCCACACAGTTTGGTAACAGTAAAGCAATAACTTTCAATTCAGGACGGATGATGTGTTTTATATCAATCCGTTTGTCCCTAGGGTTTGCCTAGTCATTGCAGAATTCTAGTTGAAGACTAGAGACAGACTGACCACCTGGCCTAGTCCTAAACAAAGAAACTTGTTCACCCCTATTGGGCAAACCAGTCAGAAATTATATATCCTCCAGCTCAATTTCGAGCCGGTGGCCACCAATAATGAAGCACTGGTCCTGCACATTCCATCTGTTCACCAACCATGTCAAGAGTTCTACCTGTGTCCTCATGCCTGAGATGGCCCAAAATTTGTACAAACCACATGCTCTTAATGCTTGCTGTGTAGGCAAATGGAGTATTGCGGCTTCATCCACTTCCTCATGCTCACGTTCTCTCCAAATCAGCATCTTGTTAATCCTACAATGCATAAAAAAGCAAGTTAGAACAATCTTATTTGAAAATTTTTGGGAAATAAATGAGAAATGTGAGTTTTACATTCAACCGCACGGGTACCGCACCCAGCCTTTGTAAACAGTGCGTAGAAACGCACGCGAGCTATGTGTTGGGTGCGGACCTTTAACTTTTTTCCTTATAGAAAAAGGTCGGGATCCGCAGGTCATGTGTGTCTCACCTGCGGACCCCCGCGGGCAAATTTTTAAACCATATTTTTCCCTAAAAATACAAACTAAAGCCTAAAAATGAATTTGAAACGGATGGAATACAAGATTAAGAGGTCGTGGATTACCTGGGACTGATGGTTCTCGATTTCGTTGGACGGATTTTCCAAAATCTTCACAGGAACTTTCTTACCCAAAAGCTTTTACTTTTCACTCTGAACTTGAACGGTAAAAATGAAATTGAAAAAGTCCTTTTTATAAGTTTTTTCAAATAAATGAATTTTTTGTTTGTTTATTTTTCACTTTAAAAGGGGTATTTTAAAAAAAAACTTTTACTTATTTTAAACAGGTATGTGTAATGTTTCAAGTTTTTGTGCAGAAATTGGATTTTTCAGGAGAATTGATCATTTTTCAACAAAGAGCATACTTTTATCACTTTTTTCGGACTCTTTCAAAAAATTTACGAAAAAGCAAAACCCTGGAGTCCTCTTTTAAGCCCTTTTCAGACTCTCTAAATATGAAAAGATTGCCGAGTACTTGATTATTCGAACTCGTTAAAGTAAATGAATGACCATCCTTTCAGTATAAGTTTACCCCTTTTCCGGACTGAAATGGACTATTTACGAAAAAGGTATACGTTGACTAATTACGGTCAATAGAGTTCTCTCCCGCATTATTTTATCCTTTTTCGGGCTTGAGAGACTAAATTTACGAAAAAATACACCCACGGAGTTTTCTTAAGTTTTTCTTCTGACTCCCTAAAATTGAAAAACACCGAGTTTCTCCTATACTGGACTCGTTAAAACTCAACAGTAAAGGACCTGTTCAATTTTAAAACAGGAACGGACCACTCCTTCTTAGGGTTCGAATTTTAAACTAAGTTGGACTCATCCGAAGGATGAGCTTATAAGCAAGCAAATGTTATCCTCCTCAAGCTTGTTAAAAAATAAAGAGGTACTTGCCAGAAATGGTGGGGGAAAAAGAGAGAAATGGGCGTATTTTTTGTATTTTAAATTTTTCGAAAATCCAGTCAACCACTCTTGAATACGACACTTTTATTCACCTGGGTTGGGAAATCCTTTGCCTAACAGTTAATCAAACCATATTGAAAGTCTTCAGCTAGTTTTTGGGTATTAGCTTTGGGTCAATTGTCACCAAGCCATCTGCAGTGTCGTTATGTGTTCAAGAGAATAGTTCAAACAAACCATTCATCTGCAAAATAGTTGTCATCCATTTTGACCATCCCTGAGTCAGTCCTTGCCAATATATTTTCAAAACTTGATCTATGATTTCGTGTTGTGGGCTTGCCTACGACAGATCACTTTCTATCGACATCAGCACATTATCTAGGAATTTGATCCAGAAATCGTCAGTACCTTGAAATCTGCATGCCTTAATGGCAGGTTTCTCGCCTTCGACGACAGGTTGCATCATTGACCTTCGATCGAATGATTCCGTGACATGTTCGACTTCAGCTCATTCATTCACATTTCATGGATTGTACTGGGTACTTTGAAAGCCATTGACATTACTGGTGGTTACTCTCACACTTGTTAATAGTTTACATCATTGACTGGTAATCAAGTGGTTTCTACCATGTTCGACTTCAACACATTTATTCGCATGGATAGAATCGTACTAGTTCGAGATGCAGAAATCAAGACCCTGGATCTAGTTTCTACCATCCAGGCTGCGAGGAATTTTGTTATCACTTATACAGTAGACTATTTATAAACAGATGGCTGCGTCCATACTGTGTCTACACATGTCTATACTGTGATGTATTCAAAATCATTCCTGTATCAGAACAATTTAAGTTAGTTCTAGTTAGTTTTGATCTGAGTATGGGAATGCCTACCTCAACGATGATATGTATACATATATATTTTGCATTGAATGTTTTTACAGGTTCCGACTGGGGTGTCCACAGGATGATCTTTGAAATGATAAAGTACTGCACTCTTCATATATGACAGACTTCAGCTTCATCTATTCCAGACTTTGCACTTTAGGGGGAAATCTGTTACACTAAAAAATGTCATTATTACTCATACTTCCTCCTTTTGCAAGTCTAACATATTATTTATTCATGTCAAGCCTTGAAAATCATAAGAAAATTCCTAAAAATCCCCTAAACTTTGGTATCACACTTTCTCTATTCATTACCTGTGGTCCCACACCTAAAGTTAAGCTCTCCTACGGAACCATACCGCACGTTCTTTGTGTTATAGGTGCGGACCTCTGTAAAACTCAAAAAGGCGAGAAAGTAAAGTTAAAAAGTTGATTTCAGATCAATTCTAGAAGATTCTAGATGGGAATTTTCGGGAATGGATACGCTTTGATAAGGTTCATGCATCCCTTACTGGATGGAGCTAACCCCTTGATGTAAGGAGCTAATCCCTTTGAAGGAGGATTCTATCCCTTCATATTTGGAATAGAAAACCTCCTCTTTTCCACTATAAAAAGAAGCCTTGGGTAGCCTCAAGGGGAGTTAAAATCTTTAGGATATTTGAGGTTAAATGCTGTTGAGATTCAGAGTCAATTAATTAAGACTTTCTGTGAGGTTAAATCACATACCTCTTTTGGTCTTGGTTGAAAGAGTGCAATGCTTGTCAAATTAGAAGAGATTCCTGCTTCAGACCCGGGGAGGACCTGCACGACATCAAGGCACAGGTTGTAAAGGTTTTCTTTTATTTGAAGTTAATACAAATATACTCATTTCTCTCATTAAACTATCTATTCATGGTTTATTTCATAAATTCCTTGATCATTATGATGAGTATGGTTTATAATAATGTCTATACAGGTGCTATGTAATATTTTTGCTTGTTTTTTACTGCAGATTTATTGAAGAACATTCCTTCAGTGCACGAGGGACTTCAACGAGATCAAGCAAGCGCTGGACATAAGGTAGGCCTTACACCTATATAGCATTTTTTATGAATCTTATATACTTAGAGAGAGATTAGTATAATTGGATGTTTGTTGCTAGTTACTTTTAGTACTAGAGAGATCGGTCTTGTCCGCAAGACGGATTAATCTACACAACACTATCATAACACTAATCACTCTCAACCGTGGTAGCATGGGAACCACTTTTAGTATGGAAAACCTTCCCAATCTTGGCAACACCTATGCAACCGTATCCACCTACATATGCAACTTACCCAATGTCACAACCATCATTACCTCAACTAAGCCAGCCAATGCCACCATACCTTTACTTCCACCATTCCGACCTCCTCAACTTCCTGCTCAACCCAATAATAAAGCGATACAAATGATCCATTCTATTAAACCGCTTCTTCCACCCAGTTATCAGTCTATGCCGATTGGGGTTAATGATCTCCAGCTGAGATCGGGGAAGGTAGTAACATTAGAAAAACAAAAGCAACCCATGGTGATTATCAAAGAGAAAAGTGAGGAGGAAACTACTGACCATTCTGGGAGAGATGTCACCATTCAGCCTATCCCTGTACCTTCAGAGCCTTTGCCATCCTCTTCAAACAGGCCTCCCTATCCAGAAAGGCTAGTTGTGGAGAGGAATGACCACGTTCCTGTGTCTAGTCTGGCTTCTGAGCTTAGGAATATTTTCATTAAGGTCCCTTTTCTACAGGCTATTAAAGAGATCCCCATATATACAAAAATCATTAGGGAACTTTGTCTCAAGAATCTGGGAAGGAAAGGGTAGAACCTCAAACCATTCAATTTGTTGGAAGAGCAACAGAGTTAATGACAAGATGTGTGCAAAGGGAAAAATATACCGACCTTGGAAACCCCATTGTCTCTGTTCAGATAGGTGATGTCCTTGTCTCCAATGTGCTTATAGACCTGGGGAAACCATTAATGTTATGACAAAGAAAACCATGGATCAACTAGGGTTGGTCCACATTCGTCCTACTCCTATTGTGCTTGAATTGGCAGACAGATCTAAAATCAAGTCGGAGGGAGTATTGGATGATGTGGTTGTTTCGATAGATTCTTGGGAGTATCCCGCAGATTTCATTGTGCTTCAACCAAAGAATCCCGTGGGAGGTCATCCCTTGATCTTGGGACTACCTTGGCTTGTTATGACCGATGCTTACATTGGATTCTGTTCTCGTGACATGTGCATTTCCCATGGAGATTCTAGGAAGAAAGTCACCTTATATTTTCCTGCTAGATCTATCTAGGAGCTTCAAGATACCTTATGGTTAGATTACAATAGTGATGAGGAGGCTCAGTCAGTTTCGATGATACATCATTATACTGAGTCAACTCAGGAGGGTGAGATACAAGACTTCTTGAATAATCTAGATACCTGTTATGCAGATTAATCCCTCTTGCGGACAAGAGCGATCTCCCTAGTATCCTAAGGATATCTAGAAACAAATAGATAGATGTGGACCATTTTATCTAGACTATTTTGCTTAAAAATTACTAATTAACTACAAAAATATGCTCCTACCTGAAGTCCAACGCTTGCTCGGTCTTAAATCGAGTCGTACCAGAAGGTATCGATCCAGCATATAAGATTTGCAATCAAAGACAAGCAAACAAGATCAAAAGCATCTACAAAATATGATAATCCTAAAGAAATAATCTATCTTAGTGATCAAGGAATCTAAGAATTGAATCATTCAAAAGATAGATGAACAACTCAATGAGAAAATAGAATCCATTTGTATTAACTTTGAATGTAAAAGAAGAAACCTTACAACCTTGACGCCTTGATGTTCGTATAGGTTCTTTTGGGGTCTCGAACAACCGTTTTCCTCAGTTTGACAAGACTCTGACTCTCTAAATCAACATAAGAATATGGCTATGAGTATGTAATCTCTCTCATGCCAATGATGCCAAATGTGGAGAGTATAATTTTTTCAACAATTCTCTTCTACAAGCTACAGTCTATGTACCCTTGAAACTGAAACTTGGTCTCAATTTATAGCAGAAGAGAGGTAGTTTCAGCTCCAAAAAGGAAGGGATAAAGCCCTCTCATCATGGTATTTCAGCTCTAAAAACCAAGGGATTACTCCATTTATGAAGGGATAAAGGTTCATGAATGGAAGGGACGAAGCTCGACCAGATAGCGCTTCTAGAAGGCCCCAGCTAGGAGAATTTTCGACCATCTAGGCTTCTAGAACTTACTTTTCTCTTTATTTTACCTTTTACGGGGGTCCGCAGTTTTAATGAGCTTTACGCGCGGGATGTACTGCAGTTTTTATAGCAATAAACCACGGTACCGCAGGGAATGACTAGGAAATGTGCGGGAGTAGGGTTTTTAGGATTTTTTAGGAGCTTTTCTCCAGTTCCAAGACTTGGTTTAGGAACTCTATGATTTTGGACCTCTAAGTGAGCAATAAATAGATTATGATGAACCCATATAGATAGCTAAATGTCATGGTGACAAATTTTAGTGTAACAGATTGCCCCCTAAAGCGCGAAGTCTGAAGAGTTCTGAAGAATTCTGAAGAGTGAAGTTCTTTATCATTCTGAGGATTGGGCTGCAGGCACAACGGTTGAAACCTGGAAAAAACATTCAATGCAAGCATATATATATGTATATCTATTACACATTATTTTGTCACCATGACATTTTACTGTCTATATGGGTTCGTCAATACCTATATAATTCTCCCTTAGAATTCTACAAAACTAAAGTTCCTAAACCAAGTCCTGAATTTGGAGAAAAGCTTGTAAAAATTATAAAAACACTTGTATCGCACTTTTCCTTAGCCTTACCTGCGACACCGCATCCTTTTGCTCTAAAAACTGTGGAGCCGACCACACGTTTTCTTCATTAAAAGTGCGGACCCCTGTAAAAGGTAAATTGAAGGCAAAAGTAAATTCTAGAAACCTAGCTGGTCGAATATTCTTCCATCTGGAAGCTTCTAGAAGGCGTTATCCAGTCGAAGCCTTACTCCCTTCATTTATCATGAACATTCATTCCTTCATAAAAGGAGCCTATTCCTTGGTCTTTGGAACTTAATCCCTTTATAAGGGGACTCTATCCCTTCCATTTTGGAGCTGTAACCACTTTCCTTATCCTATAAATTGAAGCTTTGTTTTGGTCTCAAGGGTACATTCTCACATATGTAAAACTTCTCTAAACATTTTGTATACACTTAGTACTTGATTTATACTTGGTAGCTACAATAGAGAAGGGAATTGCTGAAGAAACATAGTCTTTTTGCTAGCTGCGAGAACGATTACAAACTCGTAGTTAAGATGGTTCAAAGAGTGGAAGGGCTTGTCAGACCAAAGGAAAACGCTTGTTTCGGACCCCGGAAGGACTTGTATGACATTAAGGCGAACGCGGTTGTAAGACTCTTTCTTTCATTTAAAGATAATACAATTGGATCATGTTTTCTCAATAAGTTGTTTATGTGTTTACTTGAATGACTTATTTCTTAAATTCCTTGATCATTAAGATAGATTTGTGATTTAAGAATTAGTATATGTTGCAGGTGCTTTTGATTATCTTCTATGTCTTTGTTTGCAGATCTTAAGAAGTGACTTCTTGGAGCGACGGGAAAGAAGAATTCAATTAGCATTGGATCACAGGTAGGTCCTTTCTTCGTCGTATAAAATTCAAAATTACATATAATCTAGAGAAATTAGTTTACATTTGTCCTGTTTGTTTCTAGCTATCCTTGTGATACTAGGGAGATTGTTGTTGTCCACAAGAACGATTTATGCGCCTAACAAAATGTCGACTCCACTGGGGAGTTTTGTTTTGAACTTAGTTTTCTTTGAGTTTGAATTTTGTAAGACTTTTTTTTTTTTTGATTAGTTTGCACTAGTTTGGGTCAATTATCCTTAGAATCCCTGAAAAGTAGATTTAGAATTTTTTTATTTTTCTTTATGTTTTCTGGTCTTCGCACTTTTTCTTTGAAAACAGTGTAGTCACCTCCGCAATTTCTCTGTGTAAGTAGTGCGGTACCTCACCTTTTTACACTGAAACCTGCAGACCTTGAGAAAATTTTTGAAAAACTCAAAATTCTCTTTTCTAGTACCAGCTTACAAGATTCTCTGTGATTACCCAGACTTGTAGTTACTGTCAAAAACCTTTTGTGAAAGTTTCTTCAAGCATTCCTAAGTTTTGAGTGATTTTCTAAAGATTTGCATTTTGTAAGTGATTTTTTGCTTTGTCTTTGTGTTGCTGAAAGATCAGAAACCTTTATATAACTTATATCACTGGTATTTCATTGATTTCTTGCTGAGCCTTTGACTTTATAGCAGAACTTGCTTTTATGAGAATTAGATTTAATTTTTATTTGCAAATCTTAAGAGACATTTAGTTCAATAAGTTTTGAATTTCACTTTAAAACCACCATTGGATGATTTTGATTTCTTGCTGGGATAAGCAAAGGATTTCTTGGTTAGATTACAAACTGAGCAAAACATCCTCATAATTTTTAAAGTTTTTAGTCTTAAAATTTAACTCTTTAGAATTTTTTAGAGCTCAAAATTAGTATTTTTAGTTTTGAATTTTGTTTTCTAAGTAATCATACTTTTATTTGGGAAACTGTTTTTTTTTTGTAGTTTAAGACTTGAATGATTAAAAGGGATTTCTTTTTGAGCAATTAATCATTGAGTTCTCATGAAAAAGATTTCTTGTAATATATTCTTGTTTTAAAAGGAAGGATTGATGTTTTAAAAAGCAATTGCATTGCTCAACTCTTTCTTTTAGATAGGTTTCATTGAAATCGAATGAATTGTTTCTCATATAGATGCATTTTAGTGTTGTTTAGAGTCGGGTCATTATACATCATTGAAGTTTCATTTTCATGCCCATTGTCCTAAGAAACAACCAATTAAAAGTAACGCTTAATTAAAATCGATCTAGCAAATTTTTATTTTTCTAGGGCTCTTTCCACCAACATAGCTCAGGCTAGTGTCTTGGAATAGGTTTTAGTTAACTCTCCAAGACAGTAAAAAAAGCAAGTAGTCGATCTTATGGTAGGAAAATTCCAATAGTAGCATGTATGCTCTGGGAAGCTCCTCTTAAAGGAGTCAAGCATGAGATCATATCCGAACCAATGAGGTAATCAATCCTTCCTCATTGGGAACGATAGAAGATATACACGTATTAATAACGGTAAACCTCCGATTGACCATTGTCGAGGAGCTTGGGGTCACTTGTCGGTAAACCTTGGATTATGTCAAGGAGCCTTCAAGGGGATTGAGCTTTATTACTCTGCCCTTGCGTGTGTATCGGATCGTAGACTGTTCCCCCAGGTATATTTGTTCCTGTTGGTGGCCTTAGTGGCCATAAAATTTAGGATTCTTTCCCAAGGTCACGGTGGAGGGAAGATCCCACTGTACCTAGAGCAGACGTCGGCTAGACTCACTTGGACTCTCTGGAGGGTTATCTTCACTCAAGATGGGTTAAGTGGAGAAACTTGCACCAGTCTGTTTCATTAATCAGGTTGTCAGGGTAACTGTTCCAACCACCATTTCTGCATTAAAATACTATGATGTTGGATTTCATCATCAACTAGTGTTTTTAGTGCGGGAATCTATTATTTGTGTGTGGTTTGATCTCTTATATTTTATAGGCATGTGATCATTTGTTTGTTTCTTAGCGACTTTAGGAATTTTTGATTGAAATTTTATTTGATTGCGTGTGTTAAAAGTTTTAATCATGGCTGAATTACAGAGACGATCACACAGAACTCAGGGGAAACCCCCTAAGTACACACCAAGCCAATTAGAAGGACTTAAATCTCTGATACCAAATGTTATCAGTAGAACTGGATTAATGGAACAAGAAGAATCATCTATAATCACTCATCCTGATTTCGAAGTAGATCAATCGCAAGTAGCAAAACATACTCCACAGACAGTTTCAATTTTCGAATTAATCGAAGTTGCTTCTACAACAAGTGAATTATCACCTGAAGAACCTAAAATTTCTGAACCAGAAACTGAACCTGCTACCTCAGAACCTACTTTAGAAATCACTACTCCAACTCCTGATTATCCTGATTCACCCAGAGTGAAGAATCAAATCACAGAAGGTATTCCTCCTGGTCTCATTAGTATTGAATAAATCACTGATATAGAAGAAGAAGTAATTCTCCCTTCAACTCAAGAAAATTTAGAACTTAGAGAACGTGAATCAAATTTTTACAGTCCTTTTAGACAAGACGCTTGGTATTCTTCATTAACAGAGTTTCCGCAAAACGTAGGTCTTCAGTATTCACCACCCCGAATACCTTTTTTCTCTACACTAATATATTATAGACCTCAGATAAACATGTCAGGTGAGTCATCTATGTTTTCTGAATCACTAGAAACATTTCTTTATGGTGGTTTGTCTGTTTCTATAGGCTATCAGTTGCTCTTTGGTACGTTCTCAGGAGCATCTCCTTTTCCAAGCAAACCAATGTCATCTTCTGGTATGAATGAATAAAATACTGGAACTTTGAACAATGAGCAAGTTTATATGATGTATGGAAATATTTCGAACCCCACATCTCAAGTTATTAATATACAGCCTGGGGGGCAACCTCAAAATAGGCAAATACATCCTAGGGGGCAACCCCAAGGATAGTACACACCTCAAGGTCAATATCAACCCTAGGGACAGTACACACCTCAAGGTCAATATCAACCCTAGGGACAATACATACCTCAAGGTCAATCTCAACCTCAGGGACAATACATATCTCAGGGTCAATCTCAACCTCAAGGAAAATACATACCTCAAGGTCAATATCAACCCCAGGGATAGTACATACCTCAAGGTCAATATCAACCCCAGAGTCAGTACATGCCTCAAGGTCAATATCAACCTCAAGGGCAGTATCCTGCTCAAGGATTGCAACCTCCTTTAGCACAACAGTTCTATACAGAACAAAAAATGTACAAGGAGGTGGAAATTATCCAGTTAATTATCAGCCATCTGTTCAACCTAATTATGGGTCGTCTTATGTACAACCTTCAATGGGACCCTCATATCTCGGAATGGTGTGGGTCGATCCATCCCAAGTCCAACAAAATTTACAACCAAATATGCAAGTACTTTATTATCAAGCAGGACAACTTGTT
The DNA here is from genome assembly GCA_034641835.2 of Pinus albicaulis. Classification (NCBI taxonomy): domain Eukaryota; kingdom Viridiplantae; phylum Streptophyta; class Pinopsida; order Pinales; family Pinaceae; genus Pinus; species Pinus albicaulis. Next base: position 140,003,428 of record CM076582.1, read on the forward strand.
GGTTATAATCAACCCCAACAACCTATCCAGCCTTCAATTCCAACACCTGCAGTTGGTCCTGTTCAGCAACCTGGTCCGAGTTCACCTAGTACTCCACCACAAACAGCTGTTCAAACTTCTGTTCAACCTATCACACCTATTCCTGCAGTGTCTACAGTTCCTGTCACATCTACCCCTCAAACATCGATACACATTCCTCAGGTTTCTATTCCGCAGTTTGGACCGACAATTCATACTACTCTTCAGATACCCGCAGGACAAACTGGTACAAGTACAGTAATAACGAGTCAACCTCAATTTACTTATCAACCATATCAGGAACCGTACCAATATGGACCCATTCCACAAACTCCAGTCTACTCGCAACAACTGTATCCTGGATATACATATCAAACACCTGTTCAACCTCAGTATGGTTCGGTTATTCCTGGTTATCCAGGGGGTAATATGATTCCAAATGCACATCCTATTCCAGGTTATCCTAGATATCCTCCTCCTAGGACTGGTTTAGTTTCACAAGGTTATCCACAAGACCCTACGCGTCGATTGCTGTTCATAGCAACTTTGGATTTACCAGATTTATCTCGCCTTACGAATGATCCCATCTACTATCATCCGTATTGGCCACCAATGCCTCATAAGTTGCCCAGTGATATCCCAAAATTTGAAGGAAAAACAGGAGAGGATCCTTCCAACCATGTTATGACTTACCACCTTTGGTGCGCATCTAACTCATTAATTAACGATTTTGTTCGACTTAGACTTTTTCAGAGAACGTTAATAGGATTAGCTGCTAAGTGGTACATTGAACTACCTTGAGGCTCATTTAACAATTTCAATGCCCTAGCAAATGGCTTCTTAACTCATTTTCAGTTGCCAGTCAGATACAAAAGTGGCACAGAATTATTAACTTCACTAAAACAATCTACGTCTACATATATATCAGATTTCTTTGTTTTCTTCATGATCTTGACCCGGTATTTAGCTTCACAGGTTTTCGAGTTGTTCTTTAGGGAGGTCTTTCGTATGCACGAACTCCCCAAGACCATAGTCAGCGATAGAGACAGTCAGTTAATGGGGGGATTTGGGTAGGAGCTCTTCAGATTAGTAGGTTTTGAGCTCACCTCGACCACGAGTTACCACCCATAGACAGACGGTCAGACGGAGCGGGTTAAAAAATGGCTGGAGTGCTTTCTCAAGAACTACACGACCGGGAAACAGAGAGCATGGATTCGCTAGTTGCACCTAGGCGAGTATTGCTACAACACCACTCATCACATGTCCATCAGTATGTCACCCTTCCATGCTTTGTATGGTTATGATGCCTTATCCTTTGCTGACATTTTTTTTGGAGACAACCAGGCCCCAAAGGCCAAAGATTGGATCCTAAAGAACCAAGACATTCTCAAGGCTCTCAAGGACAACTTATTGACAACTCAAAATCAGCAGAAGATGTATGTTGATAGGCACTGAATTGAGAAACATTTTGAGGGGGATTTGGTGTTCTTATGGTTACATCCATATCAACAGTCTACATTGAAGAAGAAAGGGGTCGAGAAGCTATAGCCACATTTATGTGGGTCCTACAGAGTGGCTAGGAGAGTTGGAGAGGTGGCCTACGAGTTGGAGCTTCTGCCAGGGAGCAAGATCCAAAACATTTTCCATGTTTCGCGCCTTAAGAAGGTGTTGGGGTAGCAGGTGACGACAGTTGTAGAGTTGTCTCTGCTTGATGATGAGGGGCATCTGGTTCTGGAATTGGAAGCCATTATGGAGACTCGGGAAAGAAAGTTGAGGAGCATGACTATCAGAGAGTATTTGGTGCATTGGAAGAGCCTACAGGATGAGGATGCCACTTGGGAGGGTGAACACATACTTGAGCATCCAACGCAAAAGTTGCTTGGGGACAAGCAACATTTGCGAGGGGAAGATTGTAATGTCCCTTCTTAAATTATTTTGTCACAGGTTCATTTTCCACAATTTTGGATATTTTTGGAGGCTATGGGACCCACTCAATTTTGATGAAAAGACTTAGGGAGGAAAAGGAGGTTGCATTGTTTTGTTAATGGAGTGTGGGGACCACCCAAATGAAGATAAACACACTGGCTAGAGTGAGGAGTTCGAATAGCTTAGGAGGGAAGTCGTAAGGCGAGATGGAGGGGCCCACTTGGAAAGGAAGGCCCATGAAATTATAAATAGGAGAAGCTCAGCCACATTGGGGATCTTTTTTTCCAATCGAACTCACTTTGGTTGCTCGATCAGCTTAGCCGGGTCACTTGTTGTTTAGCAACAAGTTTCCCGAGTGGAGAACTCACACTTTCTTCAGGGGACTTCGAGTGCCACCCTAAAGTGCTTCTATCACATCATTCCAGAGGAGAGTTGGGGAGATTTTAGAGCTTACATTTAGACATTTTCTCAGCCATAGTGTATTCCAGGAGGGCGCATGAGGTGCGCACATGGGAGCTATTACAAGAGTCTTTCAGAGAGCATTTGCAGGGAGCATTTTGGTAGAGTAGATTCAGTAGGATATCAAAATTTGGGTAGAGTTTGGGAGCTGAAGGTGGCAGTTATAGAGCAGGACGAAGTTGCAGCACCTAGGCCAGCGCAAAAGCCTCTCACTAGGCACACGTGGTAGATGGAGGATTGAGTTGTGGGAAAGAGCTTGCAAGGAGAAATAAGGGAAACCTTGGAGGAGTGTTTTGCAGCATTTTGGAGTGATTTGGGAGGAATTTCACTAGTGTGCAGGCAGGTCATACTTTCTAGCAGTTTTGAGGAGGACGAAGTGCTTTGGGGGCCAAATTTTGGGGGTCAAAACTAATTTGGTGGAATTTTCTGAGCACGAGAGGTGGGGTTTTCAATAGCATATTTATAGTTTTACTGGGGCAGCGCAGGGCATCATTGAGGCAGTTGATTCTACCATCTTGGCTTGACATCTTAACACCTAGGATTTGTCTCGCTTGCCTTCAAGGCAAGCCTAGGTGCACTCCTTCCACATTACTGTACTATTGCTCCTGATTTCTAGTAAAATGGCTCAGTTGGTTACTATTTTCGGTCTGTTTGTGGGTGTGCTCTAAAGTTAAAAAAATTCTGTTGTTGTATTTATTGTTTGATTTGCATATCACTATTTTTCCTAGTTTGGGAAATTACAAGAAATCATATGTAAAATAAAATAAGCTTTTTCTTAAATAAGAATAATGAAAAATTAGGACGGGTATGAGTCAAATATAAGAGGCTACCAACTAACTGACAGTACAAATTGGTATCAACTTTGGGTGTAGTGCAAGTGGCAGTGAGTAGGAAAATAAAATAATTAATGTCAATTAATAGGATATGAGTGAGAATTATCTAGAATAAATGGATCAAGTCAAAAGTTAATCTTAACCGTTGATTAGAGATCTAATCTGTGTCATTGAAGTCTCAACAAGAATACTATAAGATTTCCATCAAGGGTCATTTGGAAAATACATTTTGGAGACATAAGGCAGAGATCAGAGATCGATTTCTTTAGTGAGCAATGCTCAGCAAGAAAATTTGATCGAGAGATCTTATGCAGAGAGGGGCAGTAATTCCGGTTGCAAGGAATCCTGAGTCGGAGAGTACATAGCAACAGAGACATAGAGAGCCACATCAGCAGTGCAGAGCCAATGACACAGTGCCTACGCAGTCCCTACATAGAGCCAGAGGGAAAGTCGATTTCATGTTGAGGAGATAGCGCAAAGCCAGTGTCAGATCCCGGAGGACATTTTTCGAAGGCCATAAGGCTTTAGTTTCTAGTCAGCAGTGAGACCAACGCAGAGGTAGAGGTCAGCCATAGTTGTGACGTAGATACTATGTAGCATGATGCAGTCAATGCGCAGAGGCAGCGCATGGGCAGTCTAGTCTTGGTGCAGATCAGTGTCGGGTTCCCATGGAGGAGTGAGGTTTGTCTCACAAGATCTCTTCTGTCAATTTCTCTGTATGATTTGATGGTGTCTCAATCATAGATTTGTACTCAGAAAATTTACTGCATAAAATATAAAACCTCAGATCCACTGCACAAATTTTCCCGCATTGGCTTTTTCCGGGGACATTAGTCCAAAAATAACTGTGTCTAATGGTTGTGTGATCCATGTTTGTTCAGATTTGTTTCCGCACTTGTAATCCTTCTGCAGTTAATTTGTGTAGGCTATAGTGAGTGGATTTCAATATTTTCTTGTATAACACATTGAATAACTTGTTAAGGAAATAACAAATAGAAGACTTTCCACCAGTAGTCGCAGTAGGATTCCTGAGTTGACGGAATTTTCACATGGTATCAGAGCTTGTTTAAGCTGAGTGCAGGAGAAGCAAAGAACAGGTCCAGCAGATTCAACGTTTCTGAATTTGGGATCAAATAGTTGCGTAAGCAGCAAATCGATATCCCAGTTGATTGCATAGTTCATGCCAGAAGGGCTAGACCAGCAGGATAATCTCTCTTTGAGTGAGCCAACAAAGAGGTAGGATTTTTCCAGATTGTTGTTTGTCCGAGGCAGAGGGAGCAGCGTAACAGATCTACGCATATTAGCAGCTAGAGGGATGCAGTTAACTGCGCAGCAGTGATTGTTGGTGTAGAGTGTCATGAAGCGTAGCAGAAACACAGTTTTGGGGATTTTTGACCTCAATGAGTTTTCTTGCCCAAGAAAATCAGATTCCCCGCGCAGTAGCAACAAATTTTGTGGCTTGATCCATCAGGAGTGTGTAAAGCCAGCTACGAAGAGGGTGAGAGGAAGTAGATCGATAACGTTTGGGTGAGATGGCAGCTAGTGGGATGTGTGACCAGGACCGGTTAGAGGGTGCCTCCAACTATGTAGTCTGGAAGGCAAGGATCCTCTTCCTTATAGATGAGCATGACCTCAAGCACTTTATCGAAAGTGCTCAGGGTGAACCAGTGGATGCAGCACCATTAAGGGCCTTCAAGAAGAATATGGCGAAGGACAAGCGGTTGATTCTGGACGGAGTGAAGGATTATATTGTTTCACACATCTTTGGCAAAGGGATAGCCAGGGAGATGTGGGATGCGTTAGAAACACTATATCAGGGGTCTTCCGAGTAGCGGAAGATGTTTCTGAAGGAGAAAATGCGGACCACCAGGATGCAGAAAGGAGAGCGCATAGATCCATTCCTGTCTAGACTGTAGGAAAACTGAGATCAACTGGGAGCTGTAGGGTCAGCTCCTCAGGCCACAAAGATGGTTAGACTTGCCTTAAATTTAGTGTTCAAATACTATCAAGTCTTTGTCCAGAGCATCCTAGGCAGAGAGAATTTGTCAAGTTGGGAAGCGAAGTGGGAAGCTCTTCAGCAAGGAGGGATGAGGAGAGATTTACTCAAGTATCAACTTGAGAGCAGCAATAGCAGTGGTTCGAAGATAAAAAAGGAAGAGGATGAGAATGCAGCCCTTGCATCAAAGGGACAAGAAGAGCAACGTAGGAGGAAGAAAGATCTATCAAAGATCAAATGCTTCCGGTGTGGCGAGATGGGACATTACGCCACACAGTGTCCTCTTAGAAAGAAGGACAAGGATGAGTAGCATGATCCTCAGGCCGGAGCAGCGAAGATAGAGGAGGAGAAGTTTGTTATTATTGCTCATATACCTCCAGGAGGGAGGTGGGTTGATTTGGAGTTGTAGACCCAGAGATCTACAAGAATGGGCGGGATCTTTGAGGAGTCCACCTCTTGGATCATCACCTTGCTACAGGAGCCTAAATCAGAAGTAGCAAGATGGAATAGTGCCAATTGGTGCAGAGGAGTGTTGAAGTGACAGCGCAGTGGTTAGCAACGCCAGAGTTTGACCAACGTAGAGCAGTGTTGCAGCAGCGCAGAGGGACGTAATGCAGAGCAACAACAACGCAGCAACTTCAGAGAGGTAGCACAGAGGCTAGCAGCAGTCATATCTTCATCACCGAGATGCAGTATACTTGTCCAATTTTGGATGTTTTTCAGTTTCAGAAAGCAACTGTGACGCAGTGCAGTAGTAGTTGGCAGTGGCAGAGTCAACAGTCACACGGATGCAGAATTCAGAGGGAGTTGCAGTATGGATGCAGTGTACTGTAGACAGTGGCAATATCAGTAGCAATACAAATGCAGCATTTGCATAGAGTTGATGGGCAGCAGTGTCAGACATTAGCAACGCAGAGGGAGATGCTTCAGGGTTAGAACAGTATGCAACAAGGCATATTGTTAGAGCACATTCCTTGCTAAGAGGGAGTGTTGATTTAGGGTAGCATCATATGTGCTCTAAGTCTCAAATTTTTTGGAGAGGCTTAGACACATGTATTCCAGATAACCCAGAAATCGTTTGGTGAAATTCCACTCAAATTGTATTCTATAGAAATAATTAATTATTTTTAAAGGGAACCTAAGTCTAAACTTAGGAAAATAAAATAATTAAAGTGAATTAATAGAATATGAGTGAGAATGATCTAGAATAAATGGATCAAGTCAAAAGTTAATCTTAGCCGTTGATTAGAGATCTAATTTGGGTCGTTGAAGTCTCAACGAGAAAACTATAAGATTGGCTTGAAGGGTCATTTGGAAAATACATTTTTGAGACACAGGGCAAAGATCAGAGATCAATTTCTTTAGTGAGCAGTGCTCAGGAAGAAAATTTGATCGACAGATCTTTTGTGGAGAGGGGCAGTAATTCTGGTTGCAAGTAATCCTGAGTCGAAGAGTACATAGCATCAAAGACAAAGAGAGCCACAGCAGCAGCATAGAGCTAGTGACGTAGTGCCTACGCAGTCATTGCGTAGAGCCAGAGGGAAAGTCGTTTTCCTGCTGAGGAGACAGCGCAGAGTCAGTGTTAGATCTCGGAGGAAATTTTCTGAAGGCCAGAAGGCTTCAGTTTCTAGTTAACAGTGAGACCAATACAGAGGTAGAGGGAAACAACAGTTATGATGCAGAGTGACGCAGTAACTGCGTAGAGGCAGCGCAGTCCAGTCTTGGTGCAGATCAATGTCGAGTTCCTATGAAGGAGTGAGGTTTGTCTCACAAGATCTCTTCTGTCAGTTTCTCTATATGATTTGATGGTGTGTCAATCATAGATTTGTACTCGAAACATTTACTGCATAATATATAAACCCTCTAGACAACCAATAAAAGAATACAAGCAACCTCTGAACTTGTGTGAACAAATAGTTTCCTTATTTAAAGTGGACAAAAGCATTGAACCAAGGACTTGAATAAGAAACACTTAGTAAAGTACATTAAATCATAATAAGCATACATTAATCAACCACATGTTTAAATCATCAAGACAACATAGGTACAAGACAAAAATAAAGAAGTGGTCCATTTGGGACTACATACGTTCATGGCTTGACATCCTAACAAAGAAGAAGACACCACATAATTCGTTAAAATAGTCAACAAAATTTACTGAAATTTTAATATTGAATTACTCAAAAACTACAAGAGGTGGTAATTATGACAAGGATAATTACCTATTCTCTCCCGTTGCACAGATGCAAGTATAGGAGCAATGCCTACAACCACCAAACATATACACATAATGCAAGAATGTGCTTTCCAATTGATACTCTTTCATCCCAAATTTTGTTCTTCGCATGACCTAGCTATGCAATTTTGAATAAGCAACAAATAAAATCTCTAAAGAAATACAAACTTTCTGCACCTAAATTACCCCCTGGCATGATGCTAAATTTAGTAGTAGTACGATGCTAAGTATATATTTCTCATAAAATTTATAATTTGAATAATTATGTATAAACATATGCCCTCTTAAATAATGTTGAGCAACTCCATATCCAAACTAACCATCATAATGAACAATTTGGGACCAATATTTGAGATCTTTATTACTGCAAATTAAATGATGGGCTTAGGTAACCACTGACCAATGCAAAAAAGTAATATGACTCCCTTTCAAGTGCAATACTATATTGTTTCAAATGAAGAATAACAATATTCCTATTTTGGGTGACAATTTTAACTAACAAACCTTTCTATTTGAATGGTTCAAGTCTAAGGAGATTAACCAAAAGAGTGCCCTATAATTACAACTATGAAAGTTTATGGGAGTACCAGATAGGCTACACCCACTATTGATATAGCATGAAATGCTTTTGTTTAGAAGTTGTACAGGTATTTTTGTGTTTTAAAATGCAACGTTCTCTAACAATGCAGTCCATCATGGAATTTGTATAGGTGGGCAGCATCCTATCTTTATAGTCAAAATGTACGACTTAGTTTTCATGTTGCACTGAACCTGTTCTCTATTAACCATTAGCTTCTATCATTTACTTTCCTCAAGGAATTTCTAATTTTAGCAGTTCGATTTATAGACTACATTTCATTGGTTTACTAGTGACAAGTCATCACTGAGTTATTTGCATTTCAAGAATGAGTTGGGTGTCATACATGTGTCGGCATGTCTGCCCCATAGGGGAGTGTGCTTGGCATGTGTTAGTGTGTGGCCACTGTTACCCACCAAAATGGGTAACCCCATAGGAGAAAACTTTTCTACTACATTTGACAGCTAGCTAGTCAGCCATGCAGACAGCAACCCCGGACAGCCACGACTAGCTAATGATGTGTCATATCTCCACCACTTGCTTCAGCCATTTCCTTCTCATCCATCCGACATGAGCACATGGACGAAGGTGGGATTTCACTTAAAAGGTACTTTGGTCATTTTGCAATCAAGTGCTTATACTTGTTTGTTCTTGGAAATTTAGTATGGATTATGGGGTGATCTAGAAGAATGATGGTCTTTGACCGTGATCTTGTTCTCTCACCCTAAATGGTGGGTTAATCTTCGATCCTAGTCTAGTGTGACCTCCCTTAATGGCCCAATGGGTATAAGAGGAACACTACTTGGGAAGCCCTGATTGAGATAGTGTAGTTCCATCTTCCCCTATATCATATTTGACAATTTCCATTGCATATTACAAGCCCCATATTCCACCTCCATTCTTCAGGTTCAACTTATCATGAATTCTTTGGGATTTGGCAGCTAGATGTCCACATACCTAGGTAGGGCCTGGAATCTTTACCTTAGGAGGTCGATGCAACTAAAATAAACATAAAGAGCATATCATGGCCACAACAAAACAAAAGGAAAGAAAATCAAAATGCAAAAGATGGCTAAGGACATAAAGACTCGCATGTGGGAAAAAAACCTAGAATGAGCTCTACCTCACTCCTTATGGCCATCACCTGGTTCCTGAGCACATATTGCTCCATTACATAAAAATAAGGAACACTTGCATGTTCTAACCCCGAAGAGTAATTAAATGACACATCATTAAGTGATAATACGACTGTCACGTCATGAAAAAAAACTCTAACCCTTGAGCTATGAGCAGTAATACAAAGAAAAATCAAGAAAAAGTAAAAGGTGTACAAGAGCAGTGGAAAAACAAAGGCCGACTTGGTAACTCTTGCATCCAGGAATGCTCCCTCCTCACATCTATATACTTGGGATGTGGATACCCCATCAACCAATCCCTTTGACCATGGCACTTGGCCATGAAGTCTTAACCCCTCCGTTACCATCATTATTATTCGCTAACACCTATCAATTGAAGGGTGGAATGAGGAAATATGACTTCCCCTTATGAGTTGAAAACACCTAATAAGGTTGTCTTTAGCCACACTTACCTAGGGAGAAAACACCATTGCGAGTTCAAGGCCCTAATTTGAAGGATTGAATAGCTCATGACGCTCAATCTTGGTTCACTTAGATGTAATAATGATTTTGTCCCTAATGAATGGTTGCTTTCAATAGAATTTGTACTGTGATTCTCAGGTGGTTCAGCAACCCATGCCTTGGGCACCTTCTCCAGAGGCACCCAAGCCATTAAATAATTATATTGGCACAAGAAGGTGAAGCATTGAGACTCTTGGGCCTCCTGTTAGAAAATAAGAAAGGCAGGAAGATTTTCTTACATTGATAATTACTTGTGATATTCTTGTCGTTTCATTATCTTCTCTTTATGTTCTTCTTTTATCTTAGTTTCATCAAGAATTATCAAATCAAAACATGAAGATCAATGACACCAAATGTAGGCACTCAACCAGGGCTAAAACCCCTCTATAGGGAAAAACCCAGTCAACTCTTCCACTAGTAAATCAAATCGAGATATACCAAGACCTTAGACCCAAAAGACATTCCTCGTCCACCAAGTTAGTCTTTCCAGATGATTCAGCAAAATCCAGTGGTCTCTTCTTGTCCAGCAGCTTCAGCCCAGCAACAATCCAAAATTTTGACCCCCATCTAGTTCAGAATTTTGGCCCAGCTACAGTTCTACAATTTTGGCCCTACTAGCAACCCAGCAACTTTGCATGCGTGAAACAAGAAGAGAGAAAAATCGACTTCTAATGCTTGACAAAGACTTCCTTCTCCTTCGCTAGGGATTCCTTCCTCTTCCTTGAATTTCACAACCTTTTTCTGCCTCCAACAACTACAGATCGAACTTATTGTGGATGTACTCCAAATGAGTGGAGTTGTTACCCTTTTATAGTGGTTTTTGCCTCTCTAATTAGGCCGACTTGTCTAGGTTCTGTTGAGAAATCTAGGGCATCTAGATTAGGTGATTTCTCTTCGTGAGATAATTGCTTGTGATTGCTTTTTACTTTCTTAGATTAGGATCTTCTTTTACTTAGCTTATTAGTGTTCTTCTTCATCAAACAACTACCAATGCATAAACCATAAAGAGACAAGAGACACAAAATGTAGGCTATTAGCCAGGGGCAAAACATCTCCCACTTGAGAGGAAAAGCCGAACAAATCCTTCTTCTTATAGAGACTTAAATTGACGAATACCAAGACCAAGAACCTTGACCTACTTGTAGTAAAAAAATCATCTATTGCAGCAACTAGAAAATATTCTTCTAACTGTAATTTTAAATATGCAATTTATTTTCTACGACAAACAACGAATAAATTCACAACTGCAATTTTCACAATAAAATTACTACAGAAAATAAAATACTGGAAACAGAGAAATTATAGCACACACACAAGAATATTAACACAGTTATTTTTGGACAATTGTCCCCAGAAAAATCCAACTTGGGAAAACCGGTGCAGCAGATGAGGATTTTCTTATTAATCTCCAGTAGTAAATCTGAGTACTAGAATTTTAGATGCCCTATTGACAATCTAAACTGAAGGAAATACTGAGAGAAATTTTGTGAGAATTTTCTCACACTCCACAACAACTTTTTGCCCCCGAGATGGACCCTCTGCCTTCACGTTGGACCCTCTATGTCACCCTTTGCGCAGAGCTGTTGTGGACTTCGCTCTTCCTCACTTTACCCCTTCCAGAATCTGGAAATATTCCTTCTAGACTTCTGTTGCTCCTTTTGTCCCCCTCTGGCTCTATCTCCTCTGTTGAGTCACAACCACTGAGAAAATCGAATTACTTGGGCAACTGACTAACTACACTAGCATATTCTCCATCTACCCATCGACGACTTCTTATAATATTTTGTTGGAGCACCAACGACCAAGATTAAAACATAATCGATGGGCTAGATTAATTCCCTGTCGATCTGTGTGAGTTTCTGGATGATTCTCACCTTATCTCAATTAATACTGATTAATTAACCATATTATCTAAGTTTAGACTTAGGAAATATTTAAAAATTGGTTAATAATTTAATTGAGACACTTCTAATTGAAATTTCCAAAAACGATTTCTGGGTTCTAGAGAACTCATATATTCTAGCCTCTCCACAAAATTTCGTGGCTAGAACACATTCGATGCTACAAAAACTAACACTCCCTCTCAGCGAGGCATGTGTTCTAGTGTTGCACCTGCTGCCACAACACCCTGTCTCTGCATCATCTACTGTCATGTTGTTGATTGTTGCCCATCAACCACTACACAACTCTGATTTGAGTTGCATCTCTGCTAACTGTTGCCAACACTACTAATTGTTGCCAACACTGCAACTCCCTCTCATTTGTTGTTTCTGCAACTGCAACATATGCAACTTCCAAACTTCCAAAGTACCTTGTTCCTGCTACTAAAATGAGTGCTCCACCATACCCATTTGTTCCCTAAATTGGATAGACTTAGCTCTCCCTAAAGCTTTCATGAGTATGTCTGCCACCTAGTCTCTTGTGGGAACGTATTGTAGCTAGATTGCCCCATGCTGTACACAGTCTTTGATCAAAATGGCATCTAATATCTATGTGCTTTGACCTTTCATGAAACATTGGATTCTCATAGAGCTTTATGCAACTTTGATTATCATAGTAGACGTCGGTCGCTCCCATCCTCTGCCTGAACAAGCTCACAAGAAACTTCCTAAGCCATACAGCTTCGCATGTAGTTATGTTGGCTTCCATATACGCTACTTCTGCTAAGCTTAGTGCTACTGACTTCTGCTTCCTACTACACCAAGAAACCATCCCATATCCAACACTCAAGCAGTACCCGGAGGCACTTTTCATGTCCACTGAACTGTTTTCCAAATCTGCATCTATGAATCCACATAGTCTGACGTCATCCCCTCGAGTATACCTCAACCCATACCTGACTGTGCCACACACATACCTTAGAACGTGCCTTACTGCTGCGCAGCTACCCAATGTACCCGCTTCAACTCTACCATGAATTGACTTAGGGTATTGACTGCGAAGCGAATGTCTGCCCTCGTCTTGACTAGATACATGAGATACCCAATGAGTTGTCTATACAAGGTGGGGTCGACTTCCTTGTCCTCTGATGCATCTATCTTCTTCCAATTTGTGATCATGGGCGTAGCCATGGGTCTGCAATCCTGCATTATGAACCTCTTCAGAATATTTGTAGTGTATCTTCCCTATCCAAGGAAGATCTCCCCATTCTTTTGCCACACTTCCAATCCTAGGAAATAGTGCATCAACCCCAGATCCTTCATGACGAATTATGTTGTCAGGTTCCTCTTGCAGTGTTCTATGAGCCTTGATGATCCTGTCAAAAAGAGATCATCCACATATAAAACTAGAATGAGTGGCTCGCCTTCTAGAGGTTAAGATCTACATCACTCTTGACGAATCCCAACAGCTACAAGTAATTTTCAATTTGACCATACCAAGCCCTGAGGGTCTGCTTGAGCACGTATAGATCTTTCTTCAGTGTGCACACATGAGTGCGCATTTCATGAGTTTCGAAGCCCTCTGGTTGTTCTATGTATACCTCTTCTTCTATCACCCCGTTCAAGAATGTTGTCTTGACGTCCATCTAGTGAATCTGCCATCTCATCTGAGTTGCTAGGGATATATATGATTTAATAGATGTCTACCTAGCCTTGTACTTCTCTACACTGCCATCTGTAGCATACTTGATGTGAAAATTTGGTCACACAAATCCTACTGCAACAACTGATGTTAATTCTTCTAATTGTTTAATTAAACGAACATTTTACTTGTTGTTTCCTATGGCAAATATCGAATTAAATACATTGTAGCCTACAAAACATAAAATGTTGCGGAAAATACAACACAGGAAAGATAGAAATATACACACACACAAGTACGCAACAATACGAAACCCTGGATACAACTGATCACTGAAACTCACTGAAAACAATTGTCCAGTCTTAGATCTGAATCCATGACACTATCAAAGCTGACTACAAAAATCTGCATGAGCACTGGTGATTGGATCAAGTTCATATATGCCCAGAAACCCTTATTCGCGACCTCAAAACACTATGCCTGCAGTTGTAGATTCCCTAGTCATTACCAGGGCACTCCTGTGTCTGCGGCTAAGGGAGTGCGCAACCCAAAACAACCTTCTAGGCCCTAGCCGCACCCATAGCTCTTTGTGCTTGCGGTTGTGGGTCCCTGGCCACGAGCATAACACACTGTGCCTGCAGCTATGGCCCAGATCAGGTTGATCTGGCCCTGGCCGCGACCTTGACATTGTCTGCCCACGGCTATGGCAGCTTGGCCGCTACCTAGCCATGATATGCCCGCGGATCAGGCTCGATTTTAGTATATCTGTGCCCGCGGCCATGGCTCAGAAGCCCTAGTCCAGATCGAGCCTCTCGCCTGTGATCCCATACCTTACGTGAGCTTCTTTCATCGAACCTATGTGAGCCAAGACAAAATAGACGAACCAAGACAATCGATGCAAATTGAAGATCGCTTGAGCAAGTGTGTGAGAATGAGCTTGAGGTCGCCTATATTTATAGTTTTTGTGTGGGTCCGCTCGGGGTTAAGTCCAACTTGACTAAATTCCACATGTGGTTACGTCGACCCATTCCATTTCACTTTAATAGATAAAATAATTCATAATTTAACTTCCGCTTAACTGATTGGGTGGATCTATATGTCAATTTTGGTCCTCTCGAAAAGAGGAATCTAATGCAATTATAATCTCAACCATCTGTGCTGACCATAGTGGCATTTGACTGCAGTTGCATAATTTTAACACTCCCTCTCAACCAGGGAGAATTCCACCTGCCAATATTTGATCATCGATCAATATGCCATTCTAGTATCTTGATGCATCATGACATATCATCACTGATCATCTTTGTCCTGTAGTCCTCATGTTGTAAACCTTCCTCATTACAAATCATCAATGTACTTCTCATGCTTATTTATGCTTATCTCTTGATTGTTCCTGCTCGTATGCTAAACATTCTCAGATCTAGAAGAAGAATAATTTGTCACCAGAGGGAGGCATAGGCTACCACCCTTCATCCATCAAGCAATCATTCAGAATCTCTACTAGTGGGCTACGACCAAGAGTATCATCATCAATCAACATCGGAAATCATATCATTAAGGAGCACGCCTCAACCTATAATAGCATCGGGGAGCACATCTCTACTCGGAATCTCATGGGGGAGTTATACCTCTACAACTCCATATCGAGCAATAGGATATCCATGTAAGGGAGCCTGTCTCGACCCTGGAATCACATCGGGGAGCTCAATCTCAACCTGGAACCGCATAGGGTTATCTCAACCCGTCCTATTGCCTACTAATCTTCCAATTGATGACCCTGAATAGTCATGTGGTAGAACACCTGCATCATAATCAACTTGGGTTGTACACCCCAGGTACATTCTCAACTCGTTGACCAAACGAGGAGTGGTATTCCCGACAAGCCCTGCTTGTGGGTATGATGCCAACTTGTGTATACTCTGCAAAGACCAATCAGGGGAGCAATATTCTCCAACCCCATGAAGATAGGGGAGCAACGTCTCTAACCCTATGGGTAACAGATAGGGAATATGCCCTATTGTCTAGAGTTCACTGAACCCCAAGAGCCCTGTATCTCAATTCCTCGTCCTAGGAGCTCAGACAAGGAGGAAGAGTTGGCTCAGTGTCCTCGATCAGCGCTGCTCTCAACATGCTCACATCTGGTATCTACTTGTTTCAATAGCAGATGATTCTTGTTCATACAAGACATTAAATCAAGTGTTATGTTAGAACATACATAATCATATAAATCACAATAAGATACCATAATCATCCTCCCTCTCACGGAGGTATCAATCACAAGCCTAAGCTTGTCTGCACTGTCTCAAAAAAATGTGGAGAGATCAGAGTTCCAAGTATATATATATATATATATATATATATATCCAGATCATGCTTAGACAGCTCTCTAAGGAGCTTCTACATCCTGTCTCACAACTAGCCATCTTAGCATCATTGTACCTGAACTCGGTCGTGCTATGGAGCTCTCGTCCAAGATATCATGGCAGATCTCATATTAAGGAAACATCCAAATGTGCTCATCAATAATAATCCCAAACATCATCAGTTCATTCATGCGTCTACATATCATGGGAAAAGTATCTCAACCTTTAAAAGTAGAATGCTTTATGCAGATATTTCGAAAGGATGTTTGTTAGCAATTCTGAATGAAGCAGCTCAATCATGAATTTAATCATGTTTTATACACATCATATACAGATGGATGTTCAAAATGGAACACCAATGCTTCAATCAACCAACACATGCCATGTCACGTTCAACAACATTTGAACTTTAAATTAGAGTGTCCAAGGATTTACATTTTCATTACATAAAGACATTTTATCAACATATTTGCAATATAGGATTTCTTTCCCAAATTCCAGAAATTGATTCATCATGCCATGATACATCATTATGAGATTCAGAAGCCATCTCCCTCTAACTTATATTATCAGAGGCTCATTACCTGTCAAGAGTAGACTATCAGTATGTATAATCAAAGCCATAATCAAAATCAAGGCCATTCCTTGGAATTCATTACCATGACTTCGTCAGATAACTGTCAAATATGGACAAATCTAAATCAGGGAACTTGCATTACGCAATGATCTCTGTAAGCATAATGTCTTACCAAGCCAACATACTCAGCCTTACATGAATCAATGTTATGTCAATAAAATCATCTCATTAGAGTTTAGAAGCCAGACCAAAACTATTATCATAGTATCAAATATTTCAACCAGAGACAGGTAGAGCTCATATCAAGTCTTGACTTCATTTACTGTCAAGTCAACAAGTCAGTCAAGCCATTACAAGTCATTTTTGTCACTTGATGCTAGTGCATACATCAAGGTTAATTCATGCATGTTTCATCCTCATACTGAGTCACAACAACCATTGTGCTAGGAATAAGAGGGCCAATACAGAACCATAATTTTGAATACTCACATAAGACACTAAAGGTCACTATAATATTTTTCATCTGGAAAAATCAGCAATCGCTAGATCAAATCATGTCAAAAGGTAAGATCTATAATTCTAGACATATCTCACTCATTAAGCATGATGTCAAAAGTTCCAGACATATTTTATCAATTAGCCAAATCATGTCGAACTTTTGTAGCACAGACATAGTGAAATACTCATATGAATGTCTCAGTCACCTGCAAACACAAGTTCGGTTCAAACATACGACCTTTTCCGGCTGACATATCTTATTGGTATCTGCAACACATCTGCAAAACTGACATCTTCCAAGTGACCATCTGATTTCATGCTCAATTCCAACAATTCCAGAAATCAGTTTACAATGGCAAGACATGTTAGAGATCCTTTGATTTAGAGTACAGACCAAAACTTCAAATATGAGACTGATAGGCATGGTCACATCTATGAGCCTCTAATTGTGTGGGAGAGGCTCAGACCTCTATTGTGGATTAATCAATGTCAAATATCCATAAACCATATTTCAATAAAACATACACTGGCAATATGTGTAAGAATCTTTTAGGAGAGAGATTCTCCCTTTGAATGAGAATCCACTTCGTTCATGTCATCAACCTGTTTTGCTATGCAACAACAGATTTAATAAAATCAAACATATATCCATCATGGTTCATCATGACATCAACCTTTCATCGGGGGTTGGATTCCCATGATAGGAGCAGTGGACAGGTGAGACATCACTCTTCAAAGATCAGGATCATAATACCACTTTTCTATCAAATCAGTCCATCAAGTTAGGGCATTTAGTTTCACCATATGCCATCACGACATGACCACAAGTAGTAAGAGACTATGGTTACCATACTTATCATGATCAATAAATATTTACCAGAACTACAAGAGTGTCAATCTCTTTTCCGTTAGCTTGCATCAAGCATTATCGATAATATCATGTATAATGAATCAATGTAGTAACCTTTTCCATGAGATCCATCATGTCTAATGTATGTCACGAATCAAGAGTATCATCTACTAGAGTCAAGGTGATAGCCTTCTTCAACGTATCCAAGAGAAAGATGTTAGCTAATCATCAAGCACATCATTATATTAAGGACCAACACTAAGAAGACTCATTATCCTGATCAAAATGTTCAATACTAGGTGCACCATTTCATCATTATGACCATAAATCCAAATATCACTTTTATATGCATGAGCCACTTGAGGAGACATTCTCAACATATCATAGGAGATAAGCTAGCCATCAATGTTACAGTTGAAATATAATATATCATGCATACCTTGCGGTATTACCTGTGCATCTTCACATAGGCAGCTTGTAGTGCTCAAGTGCCTCTTTAGCTCTTCTAGATATGGCCATTTTTCCTGTATTTCAAAAGATCCTCAAGAGGGATCCACTCATCACATCTCATCAAGGAGGTTAGAAAAATCCAAGTGCTCAAATATACATGCACGAAGTAATGACTAGAAACAATAATCATAATAATCAGATCCATAAGTATAAACAATAGTAAGGTCATAAGTCAAGGAATACTTATCTTTAGTGAGAGATGATTTGCTCCTTCTTGAACCAACCTTCAACAGGCATCCAAAGACTGTTAAACAATGTTGCCTTCAATCAGCAACTTTATCAATGACCAAGTCATTTGTCAAATCGATCCCAAATGCTTCACATAGATCACAAATCAAGACTTTTATCATAAACCGGGGTTTCTCTCTAACCCTCACTATCACATCCTTATCTACTAACTACCTAGGGTTTTCTTCATCCCCTAGAATTATTTTAGGTCTCTACCATCCCTTTCTTGCTTCCATAAAAGTGTCTCCATGGGGGTGATCTTCATGGCTTTCCTTTAGCCCAGCTCTAATACCATGTTAATTTTTCCTAGGGCTACATTGTTCTTTTCTTTGATAGTTGCATTACTTCGATAACATCTTAAGTTCACCCCAAATCATTTTATCATTATACAGATCTACATAATCAACCATTAGCATCAGCAGCTACATAGAAAGAACAATACCATCATCATCATCTAAGCAACAAAATGTAAAGGAACAAAGGAAGAAAAGCATGATCACATAGAGACACTAGGATTGGTCTGGGACCAGGGAAAAACCCACTACGGAGAAAACCCTTGCAAATTCCTCTTCTTAGATCATCATCAAATGATTCAGAAAACAAGAGTACAATGATCCATAGATCTATATCTTCATGATGTAGAAAACTACTAGCATATACACAATAAAACCATAAACATACTTTTGCTGAAGGGGCCTAAATCTAAGAACTAAAATGCACTGACACTGTTCTAGCATACTAATGAATATTGTTGATATTGAGTGAGAACAGTAGATACATCTTGTAGCGGAAATATATATAGCAGATCTATAGATCTGCAGATCAACAATGGTACGAAACCCCGAATACATTTGATCACTGAAACTCACTGAAAAAGACTATCGAGTCCTAGATTTGAATCCAAGACACTATCAAAGGTGACTACAAACATCTGCATAAGCACTGTGATTGGATCAAGTTTAGATCTGCCCAGAAACCCTTAACCGCGACCTCAAAATGTTGTGCCTGCGGTTGTAGCTTCCCTGGCTGCTACCACGACACTCTGTGTCTGCAGCTGAGGGAGTGCGCAACCCAAAAAAACCTTTTGGGCCCTAGTCGCACCCATAGCCCTATGTGCTTGCAGTTATGGGTCCCTGGTCATGGGCATAACACACTGTGCCTGCGACTATGGCCTAGATCAGCCCGATCTAGCCCTAGCCCTGGTCACGACCTTGACACTGTCTACCCGCGACTTTGGCCCGAATTCAGTAGATCTGTACCCGCAGATATGGCTGAGAAGCCCTAGTCTAGAGTGAACCTCTCGCCTGTGATCTCGTACCTTGCGCGAGCTTCTTCCTTCGAACTTGTGCGAGCCAAGACAAAATAGACGAACCAAGACAATGGATGCAAATAGAAGATTGCTTGAGCAAGTGTGTGAGAATGAGCTTGAGATTGCCTCTATTTATAGTTTTTGTGTGGGTCTGCTTGGGGTTAAGGCCAACTTGACTAAATTCCACATGTGGTTAGGCCAACCCATTCCATTTCACTTTAATAGATAAAATAATTCATAATTTGACTTCTACTTAACCGATTGGGGCAATCTATAGGTCGATTTTGGTCCTCTCGAAAAGAGGAATCTAATGCAATTATAATATCGACCATCTAAGTTGTCCATAGTGAAATTTGACCGCAATTGCGTAATTTTAACAACTCCCTCTGTCTCTAGAGTTATTCGATCTGGAGTTATCGAATTTTTCTGTCATTTTATCAGAAAAAAATGATTCTTCTCAAGTAACTCGTCTTTCCTACAAGGTGACTGCACTTCCCTCTAGGGTTTCAATATGCTACTCACACTGAACAGCGAAACTCCTTCTATCTTTGTTACCGAGCTCTCTGACTAATCATATCAACTCTCATACCATGTAAAAATTTCATCTATTACATCAACTGGAAAATATTCTTCTAAATTGTAATTTTAATTATGTAGTTTATTTTATACAACAAACAACGAATAAATTCACAACTAAAATTTTCACAATAAAATTACTGCGTAAAATAAAATACCGGAAAGAGAGAGATTCTAGAACACACACAAGAATATTAACACAATTATTTTTAGACAATTGTCCCTGGAAGAACTCAACTTGGGAAAACCAGTGCAACAGATGAGGGTTTTCTTATTAATCTTCAGCAGCAAATCTGAGTACAAGAATTTTAGATGTCCCACTGACAATCTAAACTGAAGGAAAGACTGAGAGAAAATTTGTGGGAATATTCTCACACTCCATAGCAAATTTCTGCCCCCGAGATGGACCCTCTGCCGAATAATAAATTAGAAGACAAATAAACTACTAAACAGTTAGAAGATAAATCTCTAGTTATTGCATTCAAGGAATTTTCACACGGTATCAAACCAACAAAAATTAAGTCAGAGGCTCTAGAAGCAAGGGAAGCGTGATTATAAAGTTCAGAGGGAGATTTGAAGCACATAGTTTTAGATCTGGGCAGGCCTAGCCAGGAACTGTGAATTGTAGCAGAGGCAGCAGATTGATTTCCAATCTAGGTCGAAGGAAAAGTTTGATTTTTCTTAGAGCAGTTGCAGCGGGAAGTGAGGAGTGCTAGAGAGGGTATCCGGTGAGCAAATCAATTATTTCGTAGAAAAAATCTAGCATTATGATTTTGCAACAAGGGTTTTTGCAGTAGTAGAGTGCAAGGAAAGTATTAAATTTATATAACCATGGTGTTCTATAATTTATGCACTTTTACTTCAATCTTTCTTAGCCCGATACAAAATAGCAATCACCAAAACATGAAAGTAAAATGCTGACAGAACACAGTAATAGAACAATAGAAAACAAGCCAAATATAGATTAGATTTACAATTCCTTTTGTCTAGCAAAGATATGAGATATTGTTGCGTTACGGCGGTCAAAAGGATGTTTCAACCAGCAAAGTCTTTCTCAGTCAGCCAGCCCTTCATGTGTCACACCCACAGCCCTCAAAGACATCTCATCACAAGTCAACACTAGTCAACCCAAAGACAGCGCATAAAAGTCAACGCAGGCAACAACAAAAAAGTCAACGCAACAAATTAGGGCTTTGGTCAAACAGCCGAAATTCCTCGATTTTAGTGCCCAGTTGTACGGCCTCCTAAAATCGAAATTTTGGCAGAAGTTGGAGGTCAAACGACCAAGGGTTGACCACAGTCAACGCTGCAACAAAAAAGCCCTAGACAGATCCACAGAAAACAGCAGCTTTGCTCCACACGTGTGAGGGGAAAAAGGCCTCCAAAGGCTATCGAACCAATCAGATCACAATGAGAGAATGTGTGATGAGTTTATGAGAAAATGACCTCCAAGTCTCTCCAATTTATATCCATCAATGAGGGTGTGTGACACATCTATTTAGGCATGTGAGGCTACATTAAAAATTTGGCCGACCTTGCACATGTGGAAAATAAATTCAAATAAATGTTCTGCTCATCTGATCAAGATGATCTTTAGATCAATCTTGCACCTCTCTAAAAGAGGAATCCAACAAAAATATGACCATTGTCATATGAGGAGTGCAACATGGATTTTGGACCTAGTTGCCCAAAATTAACACTCCCTCTCAACTAGGGAGAACTCCATTTGTCCACAAGTGCCATCCATCATGTACCAAACCAAACACCGTGCATCATCTCGCTGTAACTTGCTTTGCTGGCTCTTTCTCAGATAGAACAAAAAGGTGAGTCACAAAGACATCACACTCAGTTGACCCGAAGTCAGCTTAGAGGTAAAAACCTCTCTTGGACTCAAAAAGAGTCTCATACTAACCCAAAGTTAGTTTACTGACCCAAAGTTAGTTTAGAGAATAAAACCTCATCATACTTGATCCAAAATTAAGGTGATGGACACGTGCCATCCTAGACATAGAGAGTACGACAATCTCTGATGCGTCCATTAGTGTTGCTATGGTCTCTATCCACATTTCCCACCTCACTGGCCAAATGAAAGGTACTTCCCATGAGTCTGAAACTCCATGGGTAGGATGTGTGCGGGGCACAGATCAAAGAGAGGCGAACCAAGTCAATATCACAATGGTGGGGCAGAAGCACAACAAGGTTCAGCAAGCCTAGCCCCATGTGTGCTTATAGCTCCAAGAAGCTATCCCCAAGCCCCTTGGAGCTCCCAGAGCTCATAGTCCAACTTAAGCAGGACCCTCAGAATAGGGTCTTTCCACAATTCCAAGCTTCTCACGGAAGGTTAGGAACTTGACCTTCCCCAGGGGCTTCGTGAGAATATCCGCGACCTACTCATCAGTTCCTATATGATCGAGCCTTACGGTGCCTCACTGTACCATATCCCAGATAAAGTGGTACTTGATATCAATATGCTTGGATCGATCATGGAACACGGGATTCTCAAAAAGACGAATCCCACTCTGGTTATCGGAAAGGATAATGGTGGTATCTAGCACATGCCCGAACAGCTCACTGAAGAGCTTTCACAACCAAATAGCTTCACAAGAGGCCATACTTGCTACAATGTATTTGGCCTCAGCAGTGCTCAAAGCCACCAACTTCTACTTCCTGCTCATCCAAGATATCAAAGCAGAACCCAAGGTGAAGCAGCATCCAGATGTACTCTCGTGGTCCACCACACCGCTAGCCCAATCGGCATCATTATATCCATGGAGTCTCAAACTCCCAGTAGTGTATCTCAGCCCATGGTTGATTGTGCCCTGAAGATATCTCAATAGATTCTTGGCACCAATCCAGTGAATGTGATGAGGCTCAACCATATGTAGACTCAAAGTGTTCACTGCAAAACATACGTCTGGACGGGAGTTCACTAAGAACATCAGGGCCCCCACGAGTTGCCGATACTCGGTAGGATTTGTTAGCATGGGCCCAGCAGCATTTCTACTCAAATTATTAAAGCTGAGTTCCATTGGTGTCGACACAGACTTACAATCCACCATACCAAATGTCTCCAATAGCTTCACGACATATTTTCCTTAAGAAAGGAAATATCGCCTGGCCTTTGCCAGACCTTCAAGCCTAGGAAGTAGTGCACCAGTCCTAGGTCTTTCATATCAAACTCGAAAGCTATCTCCCTCTTACACTAGTGAATGAGAGGGTCAACACCTATCAAGAAGAGATCGTCCACATAGAGAACCCAAAGGAGAGGCCTTTCTCTATCAACCTTAAAGTAAAGGTTCGGATCAGCATTACTTCGAGTGAAGCCCAACTTCATCAAGTAGCTATATATCCTCTCATACCAAGCCCTGGGGGCTTGCTTCAACCCATAGAGGGCTTTATTCAACCTGCATACATGGGTGTCTCTATCTCAGACTTCGAACCCCAGAGGTTACTCCACATACACCTCTTCCTTTATAGATTCATGCAGAAAAGCGGTCTTCACATCCATCTGATGTAGACTCCATCCTTGCGTAGTAGCAAGGGCAATAATAGATCGGATGGTGGTATAGCAAGCCACAAGTGCAAATATATCATCATGATCTATGCCTTCTTTTTGAGAGAAGCCTCGGGCAACAAATCTTGCCTTGTACTTTTCAACACTTCGATCAGATCCATGCTTGATCTTATAGAGCCATTTCGAGGTGACAACAGATATGTCCTCTGGTCTTGGAACCACTTCCCAGACATCATTATTCATAATGGACTCATATTATTTGTGTGTAGCATCCTTCCAAACTTGATGCTTTACGGCTTCTTCAAATGTTCCAAGCTCAGATTATACTATCGTACTCATGGTTGCTAGATACCCTAGGTATCTCTTCGGCTTCTTGCTTTCACGGAATGTCCCCCTTGGGGCAACATGTCTCTCGGAATTTGCGAGAGTATCCTTGAGCCACAAGGGTCTTCTCTTATTTGAGGAAGGTGGATCAATGGGATCCATAGGTCCTTCAACATCGGGCATCACGTCATCCTTCGGCTCTTCCTGCTTCCCTACTTATTTATCTTCTTTGTCTTCTGTGGAGCTAGGAAGATTTCTTACTTTCTTGAGGGCAGCATCTTCATCGAAGGTGACATCGTGGCATATCTCCACTTCTCTTTGACCAAGCACATAGATTCTATCTACCTTCAAATTTTCATTGTAGCCCACAAACATTCCCTTCTTTCTAGAAACAACCAGCTTGCTTCTCTTTTCTTTCGACACATGAAAGTAAACAGAACAACCAAAAAATCTGAATTGAGAAACATCAGGTTTCTTACCAAAGAAGACTTCTTTGGGGGTTTTGGAGTCCAAAGCAGAATGCGGGCATCTATTTTGAACATACACAAAAATGTTCGCAGCTTCTCCCCATAGAAACTTCGGAAGACCTTGGCCACATAGCATGGCGCGGGCAGCTTCCACAATGGTCCTATTCTTTCTTTCAGCAACACCATTTTGCTCAGGAGTGTACGCAGTTGTGGTCTCCCTCTTAATGCCAGCTTCTCTACAAAAGTCATTAAACTCATTTGACTCATATTCGGTCCCACTGTCGGTTCTCAATTTTCTTCTCGGTTTGATTTTCCACCAAGGCCTTGAAGATACAGAACCATTTGAGTGCTTCGTCCTTCTTCTTCAAAAAATATATCCAGGTCTTGCAACAGAAGTCATCTATAAAAGTCATGTAATAGGAACATCCTCCCAAGGATGTCACGGGCAGCATACCAAATAAGTCAGAATCTATCAACTGCAAGTTATCAGTTGTCTTTGTGACACCTGAGGGGAATGGTCCCCTTGTATGCTTCCCTTCGGCACAACCCTGAAATATACCTTCATGATCATATCTAAATTTGGGCATCCCTGTCACCACCTTCCTTACTATGGGAAGGGCTTTGTATTGAAGGTGTCAAACCTCCAGTGCTGTAGCTCTGTTTGAAGAGTTATATCACATGACATAGCCCCCAGTGGAATTCCTCCAACCTGGTAGAGTGTATCAACTCTAAAACCAATAGAAAGAGCTTCATTAAAGTTCTTCTTCCAAATACGTACCTTTCCATCAACGAATGCCACCTTGAACCCTTTGTCTTCCATTGTTGAAATGGACACAAGGTTCTTCTTCAAATCAGGTATGTACAACACACCTTGTAGTCGGAGGACTTGACCTTGAGATAGATGAAGGGTCACAGTCCCTGTCCCTTTCACAGGATAGGTGGTATTATCTCCAAGGATAATTTCTAGATGAGTATCCTTCTCAAATAAATCAGAAAGGGCTTCTTTATAGACAGTGAGGTGCCTTGAAGCACCACTACCAATCTACCAGACATCCAGGGTGTCGGGTAGAGATGCAGCAGAGAGGGCAGATACAAGAATAAATTCATTTCTTATTATCAACAACATTAGACTCATCGTACCTGGAATTTCTTGACCTCTTGAAAGGTTGACCATTTCCACTACGATCAAAGGGAGCCTTCCTTTTTCCTTGGAACTTGTTGTTCCTTCCATTTCTTCTCGAGTTGTTGTCGTCGTCATCCCTAGGAGAGTCCCTTCTATTAGGGCACTCTCTTGCATAGTGACCAGACTTGTTACAAGTGTAACATATTCCCTTCCTTCGTTTGGGCCCCTCTCTATCATGGTTTTGATTTCTCAGGCCACCATGGTTCTTCTTCTTTGCATGAGCGACAAAGGCAGTAGGGTCACTTCCATTTCCAATAGAGGCATACTCCATCATTCTTGTTTCCTCTTGAGTGCATCTTGTCAATATTTCATCAAAATCAAGAATCACATTATTATTAAGAATAGTGGTGTTGAATACATGCCAGTCATGGGGGAGACCTCTAAGTGCAATAAGAACCATCTCTCGATCAAATATTACTTCCCCAATAGCTAGGAAGTTATTCCTGATTTTAGTGAGCCTCATAAAATAGGATTGAATAGATTCATCCTTACCCTTCTTGATATTATTCAATTGATTCTTGAAGAAGAGGATTTGATTAGCATTGCTAGCCCTGAACATGCTCACCAGCTTATCATACATCTCCTTAGATGTCTTCAGCTCAGAAATGTAAGCAAACAAGTGCTTATGAAAGTTTTTTATGTGTTTACTTCGATGTTAATATGAAATTTCAGCATTAATAACTTGTTTAAGTAGGATAAGTATAACCAAAATTAACAGTAAGGTTTCTGCATAAAGTCATATTTAGAAATTTTCACAGAGATTTCGTAGGCAAGTGCAAATTACCCAGAGCAGATATGCGCAGTCTAGGAGAGGACTGCGAGTGCCAGGAGAAGGTCAAGTTAGCTAGTGAAAGGAGAAGGAGATCTCCCAATCTAGTTCTCCAGTTTTTTAGTTTCACAAAAATGGTCGCAGTAGGACTTAGAGATCAGGATAGGTTGGACGGAGCCTCCAACTTTGGCATCTGGAAGGCTAGGATGCAATTCCTATTGGATGAGCATAGTTTACAGGATTTTGTGACATCAGTTCTAGTTGAGCCAACATATCCTATCTAGTACCATAAGTACAAGAAATATATGGCCAATTCCAAGAGGATGGTCCTCGACAAGGTTCAGAATCACATCATCATGCATACTGCAGAGAAGACAACAGCAAAGGACATGTGGGATGTCATCATGAAGTTGTACCAGGATTCGTCTAAGAATCAGAAGATGATTCTCAAGGAGAAGTTGTGCGTGATCAAAATGCAGAAGGGCGAGAACATAATGTCCTATCTCACTAGGATTTAGGGTGTTAGAGATGAACTTGTAGTTGTTAGAGAAAACCCATCAGATAGTGAGTTGGTGCGGACAAGACTCAACAATTTTCCCAAGGATTTGTTGAGAAATCCAAGGAGGTGGCAATTAATCGATTTCTCTTATTATGACATTATCTTGTGATGTTTTCATTATTATTATTAGATATTTCAATTTATCTTTTCTTATCATCAAGATTAATGTCGAGCAACAAATAGAAGAGGACACAAGATGTAGGCATGCAGTCAGGGAAAAACCCCATTCTTGGGGAAAACCCGATCAAAATTCTTCCTTCAATAGATTCAAGATGAGATGACCAAGACCCTTACAACCTAGACTAGAGACTCCCTCCATCAAGTCATTCAAGATCCATGTCACTGTGTTAGCACCGATTCTTGTCAATGTGTTGCACTGAGACCTCATCACTATAAGAGCACCATGATCTCATCACTATAATTGCACCGTGACCTTCTCTTATAGTGTACCAAGATCTCATTTCTGTGGTGGCACCGAGTCCCTCTCATTGTGATGACAACAAAACCTTCTCACTGTGGTTATATTGAATCCTCACTATAATAGCAGCGAAACCTTCTCATTGTGGTGACATTGAATCCTTCTCATTGTGATGGAAGCGAAACCTTCTCACTGTGGTTACATCGAATTATTTTTTACTGCGATGGCACTTAAACATAGATTGCATCGAGAATGTTGTGTTTATGTTAGCACCGAAACTGTGAAATAGTGATACTAAGATACCACCAAGACCTTTCCTCCGAGATTATCCCAAATATTCTTCACTGTGATCATCTTTGTGATCTATCTGAACACTTGTCCTGTAGTATTACCGAAAAAATTTCTCTGAAATCTTATCTGAACTTGCTTCACTGTGTTTATGCGAAGTCCTTGCACTTGTATATATAGTTGTTGCATAAGAAATAAGCCGACATAAGTATTCGAACAGTTGTGTCTCCTTATGGTGAGGCCAACATGTGTTCTTTTAGGGAAGCCGACTTGTAGGAGATTTCTTTTGAGGTCGATATCAAGGAGACTTTGATGGAGGAGTCTTTGACCAATCAACAAATTGACTTTGACCACAACTCTAAAGCCTACAATGGAGGCTTGACCTATGACAATTGACCCAAGCATGAAACCCATGCTTTAACAAGTCAATTCAATAATAATAGAAATTCTTTTTGTTTTTCTTTTGACAAATATATTAAATTTGACTGAAGTACAATTTATGAAGACCGAACCTAGTTACATTCTTCAACACTCCCTGTTAACTAGGGAGGTATTCATATTTACATATAATTAGTGAGGTACATGGAAGATCTCAAAACACATCATCTATGAAAAAATTTAGGCACCGCAATGCCATGGACTAGATTCCTGACCAGGGAAATCTATCCATTGGTCACTCAACAATTTAGGCACCGCAATGCCATGGAATAGATTCCTGACCAAGGCAATCTATCCAAGTGGGACTAAGGTGGACTAAAGGTTTCGGCCTCTCTAGGTACCATCAGGCTTACTTACTAACCACCAACCCAGAGATCTAGGTGCGCATCCACCCGATGCCACCCTCCCTACCAGACATCAATACAAAGTGTCGGCATAATGTCCTTCCAGGCAATGCTTCACTCACAAATTCTTAACAAAACTCTCCCGATCAAACTGATCAGCATCCAACATGCTTATCAAACCTTCGAGAGACTTACCTGTACAAACACAACCCCAATCAGTAATACACCTTTCAAATATACATCATCAAAAACAAACCTTCGGGGTCTCAATGTTGTTTTTCAACTTATCTTAGTAGGACTTCTAATTGAATCTTTGACAAAAGAGTCCTTTATCATACACTTCTCCTACTCCACATGCAGCAACATATTCTCCAATCAAAACTATGTTATGCCCTCCCTCTTAACCAGGAATATTTATTTCATCCAGTCTCCTTCTTGATCTAGGGAGATCAACTTCTTCTCTCGATATTGGATAATCTTTCATAGCTTCCATTCTTCTTATCATGCTTATCAAATCAACTTCTCTTACGGACATCTTCACCATCTAGAATATGATGTACTTGCACAATTTATATAGCAAGTACAACCAAATCTGTAGAAGCATGAAGTTAGTCATAACAAAATCTTATAGTAGCAGAAGCATTAGACTTTACAAAAATAATCAGCAAGACACTCTACTTCGATGCTTCAACTTCTTTCCCAGGTTTTGTTACAAAGCCTGAATCACATGAACAACGCAATCAAGATATCAATCTCATTATATCTAGGGCCTTAACATTACTCTTGATAAGTTCTTTCATATAGAAAACCCTAGAAACAACCCAAGTAAGTAATGCATCTAACAAATTTTAGAAATAAGATGTTAGACCAAGGTTACTTGGGAGTGGGAGAAAAAACAGGGAGCGGGGGCGGGGGCGGGAGCGACATTTTCAAAAGCTCCCGGTTCAGGAGCGAATCGGGGAGCGAATTTTTATGTAATATATATGTTTTTATATTTTGATGCATATATGTCAACAAAAGCATGTAGAATGATGAATTAGATATAAAAAAAGCATAAAAACATACACTGAACCATATGACATCAATCATCTAGAAGTTATAATCTTCATCAACCACGTCCACAAGTTAGTAAAAACAACATATTGAGTCTCGTGATTTATCAATCTTAAAGTCTCAAGCTTTCAAAATTCAATAAATAACATTTATCATCATTGATCACCAGAGTTGTACTTATAAGCTAAGTGTAACCATTACAAAAAGGAATATCTAACATGAAATGAAATGTTATAAAATGAAATGAAATGAAACAACTTTCAACTTTCACAAAGCATCGTATTCATAATTAGTTATAAATAAGTTATAATTGCCAACTTCAAACTTAAATTATCATATATTGTTTACAAAAAATATCATAATAAATATGAAATAGTCAATAGTTATAAAAACTACCAGAAACTAGAAAAGACAAGTATATCTATATCTATAGCTAATGCTTGGACCTCTTGTTGCCACTAGAAATGTCTAAATTTTGAGTCTTGTTGGAAAATCACGATCTTTGTCATTAATATCACCATCTAAGCATTAATATTTAGAGGTATCTTTATCATTACCTCTAGATCTGTATAAGAATCTTTGTCATTAATATCACCCTCTAAGCATTCGCTCCAGGAACGCGTTCTGGGAGCGAGTTCGAGCGAACGCGCTTCAGGAGTGGGTTCGATAAGGAGGAGCCGCTCCCCACAACCTTGTGCTAGACTTCCTACTAGAATTTCATGTAAACCGTAGATTTCATACATGAGCTCCAACAATCAATCACAGCTTAATTAACAACATGAATAGCTTCTATTAGGGTTTGATGTAAACCCTAGATTTTCCATCTATAAATTCTCAACAAACATTATATATATTTTATGCTAGAGAATTTAACTACTACTAGGGTTTAGTTGCAAAACCCTAAATTTTCCAAACATCATCCTAGAACTTCAAACTTAGACTAGAGCTTGTTCCCAAACCCTAGGACTTGTGATCATTAACAATGGGGTCAGCACAAATATCTAGTAATTCATCAGCATATCATAAGCATATCATATGTCAGGCAATATTAATATATTAGACATATACCGACCTAATCCAAGCTAGGGTTACAACCAAATGAACACATACCTAGGGTTTCATTCCTAGGACGTTACTTTAAATACATAACAAGGGTTTTGCTTATAGACCCAACCAAGCCCTAAGGATCTAGGGTTTCAATTCATAGCAAAGCAAACCCTACTATACCAAAACTTCAAAGGTTTGGGATTTCAAATAACACCATTCTAACCCTAACAAGTTAGGGTTTTCATGATCATACCAAAACCCCAATCGAGACATCACCAATATATCAAACATAATAGCAATTTTCCAATAACCCTAAGTAGGCTAGTGTTTCACACATTATCAACATACCCTTAGGTTAGGGTTTTCCAAAGAACCTTTCTAGGGTTCTTACACAAACAAACAAATATATGAGAAGGGTAGATTTATCAGATGATGAATTACTCGAAACAAGGATCTTCATGATTCAAGAGAGCTAGACACAGCAATGTTAGTAATATAATGCATATTTACAAATAAGATGAAAATACATTTTAAGAGAGTTTTATAAGGTGCATAGACTAACACATACCTGGAGATGTTCCTTGACAAACTTTGCATGGATTCCTTGAAGCAATTTCTTTAAGTTATGATCTTTTATGCCTTGAGTTTACATACCTTGAACTTCTTTGTTTGAGAGATCAATGTTTCCTAGGACTTGATGCTCTTCTTGGACACTGTAAACACGTCGTTAGATGACAAAGGCATGGAAATCATAATACTTACTTGAGTTAGAAGTTGTTGTCAAACTATCAAAGAGAAGGCTTGCAAAAAGAGTTGCTACATGACTTCATATAGACTGCTTCTTACGACTAGTTTCTGCTAATCGAATTTAGACCTCATAACATGAATTATTGTTATTGGATCTCAATACAAATGCATTGTTTTCTGTCTTTTGCATATTAGTGTTGGTTCCTTCTTGAGTGATAATGTCTTTAGTCTTGTCTTTTCATGCTTCTTTGGATCACCATTGTAACTAGGATCTCCTCGAACTTATTGTAAAATAGGTTTAGATAAGGTTTTGCATACTTCATTCTTCGAACTGTAACCCTCCTTTATTGTTGCCTATGATCTGAACTGTAACTCTCCTTCAAAGTTATACTTCCTACCGAACTGTGATCTCACAAATTCACTTCTGAAGTAAATCCAATTTGTCTTGAGATGTACCGAAACCCTTATCATTTGATTGCACTGAAACTATGGTACTGTGGTGAGACTTCATTTCTGTGATATCCGAGCTTGTGTACAATGATATCCGAACTTATTTCAAATACTGGTTCGAGCTGGTTGATTGTGATATCTGCATTTGCCAAACTAATCCACAGAGACTATGATACATCGAGACTTATTTTTGTGATTAATCTAAGCTTGAGTCACTGTGGTAGATAAAACAACTATCTCCTTTTGACTATGTTTTTTACCGAATGATTAAGTTGAACCTAGCTCTCTGAAAGGTGTCCTGATATGTTGAATAAGGACTGAACTAGCTCACTGTAATTTACTAAAATACCTTAGAATCTTAATTCCAAAAAATGTCCTTGGGATCTTGATCTAACTGATTTGATTTTTAATGCAAACATAACCTTTCACTGTGATCTTAAAACTGCCTTTGATCATGACCTTAGCTCTGATACCATGTTGAGAAATCCAAGGAGGTGGCATTTAATCGATTTCTCTTATTATGACATTACCTTGTGATGTTTTCGTTATTATTATTAGATATTTCAATTTATCTTTTCTTATCATCAAGATTATTTTCAACCAACAAATAGAAGAGGACACAAGATGTAGGCACGTAGCCAAGGCAAAACCTCATTCTTGGGGAAAACCCGGTCAAAATTATTCCTTCAGTAGATTCACGATGAGGCGACCAAGAACCTTACAACCTAGACTAGAGACTCCGTCCATCAAGTCATCCAAGATCCATGTCACTGTGTTAGCACTGATTCTTGTCATTGTGTTGCACTGAGACCTCATCACTATAAGAGCACCATGATCTCATCATTGTAATTGCACTGTCACCTTCTCTTGTAGTGTACCGAGACCTCATTTCTATGGTGGCACTGAGTCCCTCTCACTGTGATGACAGCGAAACCTTCTCATTGTGGTTATACCGAATCCTTCTCACTGTAATGGCAGCGAAACCTTCTCATTGTAGTGACACCAAATCCTTCTCATTGTGATGGTAGCTAAACCTTCTCACTATGGTTACATCGAATTCTTCTTTACTGTGGTGGCACTGAAACAGAGATTGCATCGAGACTGTTGTGTTTATGTTAGCACCTAAACTGTGAGATAGTGATAATGAGATACCACCGAGACCTTTCCTCTGAGGTTATCCAAAATCTTCTTCACAGTGATCATCTTTGTGATCTATCCGAACTCCTGTCCTGTAGTAATACCGAAAAAATTTCTCTGAAATATCATT
Source organism: Pinus albicaulis (assembly GCA_034641835.2). Lineage (NCBI taxonomy): Eukaryota > Viridiplantae > Streptophyta > Pinopsida > Pinales > Pinaceae > Pinus > Pinus albicaulis. The sequence goes on from CM076582.1 coordinate 140,036,411, forward strand.
CGAGCTTGCTTGTCCATGTTTATGCGAAGTCCTTGCACTTGTATATCTAGTTGTTTCCATATGAAAAAAGCCGATATGAGTATTCAAACAGTTGTGTCTCCTTATGGTGAGGCCGACATGTGCTCTTTAGGGAAGCCGACTTGAAGGAGATTTCTTTTGAGGCCGATATTGAGACTTTGATGTAGGAGTCTTTGACCAATCAACAAAATGACTTTGACCACAATCCTAAAGCCTACAATGGAGGCTTGACCTATGAAAATTGACCCAAGCATGAAACCCATGCTTTAACAAGTCAATTCAATAATAATAAAAATCACTTTTGCTTTTCTTTTGACAAATATATTACATTTGACTGAGGTACAATTTATGAAGACCGAACCTAGTTACATTCTTCAACAGGATTGGTGTACATCCATCCAAGTAATTTCTAGGCGAGACACACTTCCTAGTTGAGAGTGCCTGTGGAGTGATTTCACTCACGAGGATTTGAGGCTCCGTCTCGTGGAAGAAACTACCAACAGTATTGGCAAGGGACCGAAGGTAGAAAAGGAAGAAGAAAACGTCGCTCTTGCTAGAAATGGAAAAGCGATGAAAGGTCCCAGCCAGGGATAGGACTCTAAAGGAGAAAATAAAAAGGACTTGTCAAAGGTCAAGTGCTTCAGATGTGGTGAGCTTGGTCACTATGTCAGCCATTATCTGAATAAGAAGGACAAGAAGGGAAAGCAGACAACAACTTCGACAGTGATCGATGACTTGTCTGCCATGTTGGAGGATGAGTTCGCTACATTTGTAGCATTATCCTCAAATGGAAGAGTGTGATACTCCAATATTATAGATCGAGAAAGATCCATAGGAGGAGCAGAAAAAGGTCTAGATCTAGCCAAGGAGGGCTTGATCTATAGATAAGATCCACTTGTATTTGTCACATGGATCAATACCTTTGCTATAGGAGCCCAAAGTGGTAGAGTAGCAAGAGGATCTAGGTGTCAACAAGGCGCAGTCTAATACTTGAGAGACAATGCACAGCCGAGGAGGCGTAGACAGAGACTCAAATGGTAGTTGCAGAGCCAATTGCAGTGACATAGTAGATCAATGAGAGTTTGAGAATCATAGGGAGTCTAGCTTCAGAGGGAGCAGCCCTATGGAAGCTTAGATTTTCAGGTTATGAGAGATTAGTACTGTTGACACCTAATCCTATGGGATGGGTGTGCACATTTAATATTGTATATTATTTAATATTAGGAAATAAGGAAGGCCAAGAGTCATTGGGAGATGAATCCCAATAGCCTCACCTCCATGTATAAATCCATATGCATTCTTCAGCTAATACACATTCTGATTTTGAGGAGTTACCTTTTGGTTTGACATGGTATCAGAGCCAGCTCCACTATTGGCATTTCTTCCTGTGGTGTAACTCCCTCTCCTTTGCTCAGTCAAATTTTTATTAATAGTTTTTTGCTGCTCTTTATTGCTAGACTGAAATTCTGCATTTTTTTCTATTTCTGCATTCTACAGTCTTTGACTTCTGCAGGTTCAGCTCTTACAATATCTGAGTGTTTTGCAGCCCCTGCAATCTCTGCAGTTCCTGCAACTCAGCACCTGCACACTGCCATTCCAGATTTTTGTAACGCCCTCACTCTCTCCCTACATTCTCTCACCTACCCAACGCCTCTCCACACTCCGCCCTCATTGCTATCTCCCCTACCTACCTGCTATCTCCATAAACAGCTCTCTCCCTACGTTCCTCACACTCCCCACGACTCTCCATTTCATCGCCTCTCCATTGTGATACATCACGCTGCCTCCTGGTTTAACATAGTTCGATACAGCGTTCACCATCCTGGTTCGATACATCGTTTACCATACATAATATTTCACCCCCTGTGCATACACTACCATACATATTAAACACTGTATATAAGCGCTCCTCCATTTTAATCGACTATCCACGCCCCTGCACTCCTTAACCCGCCTCCTTAACGCAGGTATCCTCCTCAGCGTTTACCATACTCCTTAACCCGCCTCCTTAACACAGGTATACACGCAGGTATCGACTCATCTCTGCGGAATAAAGTCCGACAACGCTTTTCTTATATGACTGTCATATAACGCGTTATCTCCATTTATTTTCCAGCGCTCTATCATATGTTAATACCGCTTATATATATGTTCAATACCGCTCTGTCATATGTTATTACGCTGGAATGTCATTACGCCCTTTCAAATTTTAATACGCCCCCCTTCATTCATATTCCAACTCCACCTGCGTTTAATACCGCCCTTACATTGTGTAACGCTGTCATTTATACATTGCGTCCATTAATACGATGTCATATTTAATATGTTGTCTCCTCCTGGTTTGTTAATACATTGTCTCCGCTGTGTTTTATATGGAATACCACTGTCCGCCCCTCTCACCATTTATAATACCGCCCACTCAGCATTTATAATACCGCCCTCTCACCATTTATAATACCGCCCACTCCATTTTCAATTCCATTCATTTCATAATACCGCCCACTCCATTTTCAATTCCACTCATTCATAATACCGCCCTCCCATACCACTTCCCATTTTCACAATACCGCCCTCCCATAAACATTTCATATCGCCCTACCATTTCATAAAATTGCTTCCCATACAAATTTTTTTTTCTCCAAACAAAACAAAAAATACACATATTTTTTGGTGCAGAATTCAGTTTTTAGCAAGAGTTTTTGTGCAGAATTTAGTTTCCAGCAAAGAGTTTTTTAAACTAAGAGTATTTTTCCAACAAGAGTTTTTTCCCCTTTAATTGAAAAATTTCAAGAGTTGAAAGTTTTTATAGCAGAAATTTTTCCTCTTCAGAAGATTTTTTTCCAGCAATCTAATGCATTCTCTCATCTCTATTGTTGGGGTGGTTCTCTCCGGCAAAGAGAACTATCTTGAATGGTCTCGGAAGATTAAACACACACTCATTTTTAATGAGTTGTGGAAAGGAATCTGTGAAGGACAAGAAGAAAACCCACCAGAAAAGCCCACTTCAGACAAAGAGCTTGCCATTTGGGAAAACAAGAACTGCAAGGCCTATGCCTTGATTGCAGCCTCCGTCAGTGAAGAGGTGAGTCGTCATATTTCATCATTCTCAAATGCCTATGAAGCCTTGAAGAAACTAAAAGAACTCTATGACTCACATTCAGAATTAGAAAATGTTCAATTGATGATTAAGCTGTTCAGTCTTGAAATGAAGAATGATGATCCCCTTGCTTTAGCTTCAGAAGTAAGATCTATAATGCATGACATTGAAAACACTAGTGTAAAAATGGACATATCTCTCATAGCATATGTTAAGGCATTATATCCGACTTACTCACATTATCTTGAGTCTTTGCAAGCAAGTGGAAACTTTGAGCATATCACCTTTGATACACTTGAGAAAAAGTTTGCAGAAAGAGAGAAAGCTTTTGGGAAGATGATAGTCCCTTCATCTTCCGAAGAGGCTGCATACTTGGCACATAGAGAAAAGATTCATGCTCCAGATTCATCCAGAGGAAGAGGTGGCAGAAGAGGAAGAGGAAGAAGAAACTTCACAGAAAGGGGGGGTTTGAGCATATCACCTTTGATAAACTTGAGAAAAAGTTTGCAGAAAGAGAGAAAGCTTTTGGGAAGATGACAGTCCCTTCATCTTCCGAAGAGGCTGCATACTTGGCACATAGAGAAAAGAGTCATACTCCAGATTCATCTAGAGGAAGAGGTGGCAGAAGAGGAAGAGGAAGAAGGAACTTCACAGAAAGGGGGGGCAGACAAGCTGACAAATCCAATCTTCATTGCACACGGTGCAATAGAGATGGACATGATGCATCCAAATGCAGAACACCATGGAACAAAATTGAGCAGCACAGAAATCAAGACAAAGGTAAAACCAATGACAAAGACAAAGGTAAAGCACGTGAATCCGCTCACTATGTTCTAGCACATTGTAACAATGGAGTAACTGAAAACCTCTTTGATGTTTCATTTACTTCATGGAGAGATGATTGGTTGCTAGATTCAGGAGAAACATGTCACATGACATTTAGAAAAGATTTTTTTGAAGAATTCACTAACAAAGTTGATGGAGCAGTATATTTTGCAGATAAATCCAAACTCAAGCCATCAGGGCTTGGCACAGTCAGGCTTAAACTGCCTGGTCTTCCTGATCATATCCTACATGAGGTTCTATACCTCCTTGAGTTGAAGAGAAACTTGCTGTCCCTGATCGAAATCCGGCAGCAAGGACACTCAGTTCACTTGTTTGATGGCAAGGCAGAGGTCAGATCAGCATCAGATCACTCACTTGTCATGGAGGGAATAGAAAAAGGGAGACTCTTGAAGCTGAAAGGTTCATCTGCCCATGCTCAAAACTTTGCATTCAATTCACATCATGATGAAGGTACATTTCCATCAAGTCTTTTATGGCATGCTAGATTTGGACACTTAAACTATGACAGCCTTCGTTTGTTGAAGAAAAATGGTGTTGATGGACTGCCTACAATTCCTAGAAAACCTAAGGAATGTGATGCTTGTATTCTAGGAAAGCATAGCAAACAGACATTTCATGATTCACACTCAAGAGCACATAGGAAACTTGAACTTGTTCATTCAGATTTATGTGGCCCTATGCCTATTGCTTCTGCAAATGGAAACAAATTCATGATGACATTTATTGATGACTACACCAGAATGTGTTGGATTTACTTACTGAAGAATAAGTATGATGCTTTTCAAACTTTCAAGAATTTTCATGCATGGATTGAAAATGATGCACAAACACATATTGGCTCTCTACGTACTGATAATGGAAAAGAATACACTTCAAACGAATTTGAAAATTATCTTCGTCAACATGGAATCAAACATCAAACAACCGTGCCATATAATCCACAACAGAACAGTGTAGCTGAAAGAATGAACAGAACTATTTTAAATATGGTCTGCTCCATGTTATTTTTCAAGAGTGTAAAATTGATGTTTTGGGCTGATGCAGTTCTATGTGCTGTTTACATAAAGAATAGGTGTCCTTCAAGTTCAATTAGAAACAAAACTCCTTTTGAAATGTGGCATGGCCACATTCCTTCCGTAAAGCATTTCAGGGTCTTTGGGTCCACCTGTTATGCCTTGATACCCAAGGGTCAAAGGAACAAACTTGGTGCTAGAAGCAGAAAATGTATCTTCTTGGGGTACTCCAATACCTCCAAAGGATATCGTCTCTATGATGAAGCAAATAAGAAATTTGTAATAGCAAGAGATGTCATATTTCTTGAATCTTCCAAGAGTGACAAGGTTGTTGAGCAGCAACTTGATCGCCTAGATAGATTCACACATGCAAAGTCTTTCCAAGAATTTGATAATGTGATTCCACATCTTGAAGGGGGGATTCCGATATTGAATCAAACTGTGGAATCATTTCCTGAACCACACTCTCCCCCACATGAAGAAACAACCACGGATGACACATTGGATGATGTGATCGACAGAATTGGGAGATTGAATCTTGAATCAATCCCAACTCAGTCTAGTGACCAGCCTGGGCCATCTCAAAAGGTCCTCCCAAATGGCTGACAAAGACACTGGAGGATGTTCATCCTGATGAGGTTGGAAAAACAGGAACAAGAAGTTCCACTCAAGAAATCGAAGGTGATGTAGATAATTCTGATTCCCCTGTTGATATGGATATTTCTTATAACTGTGAATTGAGTTTGTCTACATATCATGAACCAACTTCCTTCAAAGAAGCCGCTTCTCATGATGAATGGAAAGAAGCGATGCAAAAGGAGTATGATGCCTTGATAAAGAATGGCACTTGGAAGCTGGTTGATCCGCCTTTGGGAACAAAACCAATTGGCTGTAAGTGGGTCTACAAGAATAAGTATAAAGCAGATGGCTCACTTGACAAGCACAAGGCCAGGCTTGTGGCAAAAGGTTTTGCACAAAAAGAAGGAATCGATTATGAAGAAACTTTTGCTCCCACAGCAAAATGGACCACCATCCGGACTCTCTTTGCCCTAGCAACTCAGAATGGATGGAAAGTCCATCAGATGGATGTAAAAACCGCCTTTTTGAATGGAGATCTAAAGGAGAAAGTTTTTATGTCCCAGCCAGAAGGATTTGTTGTAAAGGGTCAAGAACACAAAGTTTGCAAGCTTATAAAATCCTTGTATGGCCTCAAGCAAGCACCACGAGCCTGGTATGAGAAATTAACCGAGCATCTTCTGAAACTTGATTTCAAACATTTTGATCTTGATGATGCAACTTTGTTTGTTAAGAAAGTTGGAAAAACAGTTGTATATCTTGTGGTATATGTAGATGATCTTTTGATAACAGGGAACAATGAGAGCTATATTGCATCCATGAAGAAAGAGTTGAAGAAAGGTTTTGAAATGACCGATTTGGGTCATGTTCATTACTATCTGGGTATTGAAGTAATTCAACATCCTAAATTTATATTTCTTTCTCAAAAGAAGTACATTGGAGATCTCTTGAACAAGTTTGGCATGGATGAATGTAATCCCTTAACCACTCCAATGGAACAAAACTTGAATCTCACATCTATTGAAGGGAAGGAATTTGAGGATGCAACTAAGTATAGAGAGCTTGTAGGAAGTCTTATCTACATGACCACCACCAGACCTGACATTTCATTTGCTGTTGGAATCCTCTCAAGGTTCATGCAAAAACCTTGTGAAGGACATTGGTCTGCTGCAAAAAGAGTGTTAAGGTACTTGAAGGGGACTCAAGACTTTGGACTCAAATATACACAGGTAGGCGACTTCAGCTTGATCGGATACTCTGATTCAGACTTTGATGGTGACAAAGAAACAAGGGTGTCTACTACAGGTTACACCATGAGTCTTGGATCAGGAGCTGTCTCATGGAGATCACGCAAATAGTCAGTTCCAGCAGAGAAAAATCCTGGAAGATTTGCAGATGAAACAAATGCACTCCACTCCACTCATGATCGACAACACTTCTGCAATAAAGTTATCCAAGAACCAAAAGTTCCATGATCGAACAAAGCACATCAATACAAAGTACCATCTAATTTGACATCATGTTCAGGCCAAAACCATCCATCTACATCATTGTTCCACAAATGAGCAAACTGCTGACATCTTCACCAAAGCACTTGGAAGAGAAAAGTTTGAAAAGTTCAGATCGATGCTTGGACTCACCAACATCCCTTCGGATTAAAGGGGGGAATGTTGACACCTAATCCTATGGGCTGGGTGTGCACATTTAATATTGTATATTATTTAATATTAGGAAATAAGGAAGGCCAAGAGTCATTGGGAGATGAATCCCAATAGCCTCACCTCCATGTATAAATCCATATGAATTCTTCAGCTAATACACATTCTGATTTTGAGGAGTTACCTCCTGGTTTGACAGTACACACAGGTGAAGTGATGACTTCAGCAAAAAAGCATCAGCAGTGTGTGAAAATTTACAAACAGTTGCAGTGATAGATTTATTTCTCCTACTTATTTTTCCAATAATTCATTATTAAGAAATATTCCGGAAAATATCGAAATAAATACTACTGCAACATTCACAAATATATATGCAGAGAAATAAACAGTAGGGAACATAAGCACAAGAATCAATCGCATGTACACAGTTATTTTTGGACAATTGTCCCCGGAAAAACCTAATGTGGGAAAACCGGTGCAGAAAATGAGGGTTTTATTAATCCTTCAACAAATGATATCTTTACAAGGAAAATATACGGCAGATAAATTCTGAAACACTTGAGACTGAATTTTTGGCTTACTTGGACAATTCTCTAACACCCAAAACAACCCCTGCATGCCCCAACGTCTCTCTGCGTGATTCACTGTATAGTCCCAGCGCTGGACTGCGTGAGTCTGCGAGGAGATTGCGTGGGTTCTCTACACTGCAGCCTCAAGCTGCCTCCAGTTACCCACTGCTGCCCTCTGACCCTGATCTCAATCACCACTGACCTCCTCCTGCTTCTGCAACTTCTCACCCTGCAACTCTCCCACTGAGATCGAATTCTACATCAGAATGGATCTCCTTCGGGTACTAAGTGTATGCCCGGCTTATTTTCCAAGTGACCCTCAAGCCTTCTTTTATAATCTTCCTATTGGAGAACCAACAGTCCAGATTAAAAGATTAATCAATGGCTAAGATTAAAACTTGACTTGATCCTTGTTTTCTAGAAGATTCAGACTCTGAATTATTAATACCCTTTAATTATTTCATTTCCCTAAGTTTAGACTTAGGGTCTTCATTAAAATAATTAATTATTTTAATAAGTCATGAACCGAGTGGAATTTCGACAAACGGTTTCTGGGTTCTTTGGAATGTTGTTGTCCAAGCCTCCCTGCAAAGTTTAAGACTTGGAACACTTCCGGAAGCTACAAATATCAACAATGTGAGATCAAAGTATGCATAGTAGCACGGTGGACAATGACACCCATAGTAGTTTCTTCACAATGATTTCAATGGCGGGGAGTTAGATCAGCTTGAAGATGTGAAAGAAGGAGGCATCACAAATGTCAGACATCAGTAGCGTGGATCAATTTAGCTACAACATGTTCCCACGGACCAGCAAGTAGCTGATATATTCACGAAGGCTTTGGGGAGGACCAAGTTCATTTATTTCAGAGAATAGATGGGTATAGTGGAGAAGACCTTCCTCACTAAGGAGTGTAGGTTTTTAGATAAGCTAGCAGTGAACAAGTTTTCTAGTCCTAAATGGTGTCTAAGAGGCTAAGGAACATGAGACCTCAAAAACCCAGAAAACGTTCCGTGAGAAAAGACTTGGAGACACCTTAATTAACTTGATTAACCATAATTAAAATATTTCCTAAATCTAACTTAGGAAATGTGGTTAATTAAGGAAGTTTGATTTTTCTCTAGAGGCTTCTATTGATGAAGTCAAATTGATCATAGCCATCAGTTGAGATGTAATCACGGTCGTTGAGACTCCAATAAGAGATTATAAAAGTAAGTCGAAAGTCTTGAAGATGGAATCAGTTAATGAGTTGAGTGGTTTGACTACCCAGTTGCAGGTATTCATCAAGGGCACAGTTGAAGCTAGGGAAGCATCAGAGAGCAGGGGATCAACAGAGATTTGGGAGTAGGAGACCAGAGGAATTTTCCTTAGCAGTTTCCAATGTTTGGGAGACAGGAAGAGAAGGTCAAATTCATCTGCAGAGGAGGATGAATACAACAATGCGAGTTAGACAATTTACCCAGTGCGAGTTGTCAGAGAAGCCACATTTCAGTTTCCAATTGTCGGATCAATATCCCTGGAGGCAGAGCGTGTGGGTTTTGTTGAATTTTGTAGCATCAGAAAGTGTTCCAAGTCTCAAAATTCGTGAGGAGGCTTGGACATCAGTATTCCAAGGTACCCAGAAACCGTTTGTGGAAATTCCACTCAGTTCATGTATTATTAAAATAATTAATTATTTTAATGGAGACCCTAAGTCTAAACTTAGGGAAATTAAATAATTAATGGGTATTAATAAGACAGAGTGTGAATCTTCTAGAGAACAAAGATCAAGTCAAGTTTTAATCTTAGCCATTGATTAGAATTCTAATCTAGGCCGTTGATTCATCAACGAAAAGATTATAAAAGAAGGCTTGAGGGTCATTTTGAAAGTAAGTCGGGCATATACTCAGTACCCGAAGGAGATCAATTCTAAAGAAATAGAATTCGATTTTAGAAGGAGAGTTGCAGAGGCAAAAGGAGAAGAGAGAGTCAGCAGTGATAGAGCACGAGAATAGAGGGACGCAGAGGGCCACAGAAGGCAACGCAGAGCTGCAACACAGTGAACCCACGCAGAGTGACGCAGTCCAGCACAGGGATCACACAGAGAAAAACCCAAGCAAAAGCAGAGGGAGTTTGAGGCTCTTCTGAGTGTCAGAAAATCTTCGGAGGTTCCGGGAATTTTTTGTCTCAGGTGTTTTCTGAATATATTTTCCAGTTTAGTCCTTGTAAAGATTCATTTGCTAAAGAATAATAATAAAACCCTCATCTGCTGCACTGGTTTTCCCACCTTGGATTTTTCCGGGGACGATTGTCCAAAAATAAGTGTGTACATGTGATTGATTCTTATGCTTATGTTCCTTAATGTTCTTTTCTCTGCATATGTAATTGTGAATGTTGCAATAGTATTTCTCTACATATGTAATTGTGAATGTTGCAATAGTATTTATTTCGAAATTTACTAGTAGATTTCTGTAAATAAATTATCGCAGTAATATGTAGGAAAAATAAATGTATCACTACAATTTTATATTAATAGATTAAAATTTTCACAGGTTTCAAAGGTAGAGGGAGGCCAGCCATCTCACCTCGAGGCATTTTTGGGGTTGTACAATTTTATCTACGCGGGTAGTGCACATTTCTAGACTGCAAAGCAAGCGACAGGAGAAGTGCAAGTTTTCCAGAGAGGCCTAGATCAATTGCAGAGGGAGAAAAAGGTGTCTTCCAGATTATTATGCCAATATATTGTTGAAGGTTTGCTAGTTTGGCAACCAGTTGTAATATTTCTCTCAAATTGTTGAATAATAATAAAACCCTCATTTGTTGCATTGATTTTCCCTTCGAGGTTTTTCAGGGACAATTATCCAAAAACAAAGGTGTTAAATTTTTGTGTGTGTGCATCTATTTCTCAGTTCTAGTTTTTATATTTTCACGGCATTTCTATTATGAAGAATGCAATAGTGAATTTATCATTATTTGCCGAATAATAATTGAAAAGACAAATAAATTGCTAAACAGTTAGAAGATATATCTCCAGTTATTGCATTCAAGGAATTTTCACATTCCATTCAATAGCATGCGACGATATGTGGGAATGGTAAATGGGACCCGAATTTGACCATGGGTCAGGTGGGTTCCTGACAAGACTCCAAGTGACAACTTCATAGATTGGTGACCCAAGAACTAGTCTTGTGTCAAGGGGTGCTTGACTTGCCAATGGGTATTTGCCTTGTGTTTGACTAGATTCTTTGCAAAGGAGATGTGATTGGTGGGTTACTAGTGTGAAAATTTCTTAATCTAAGAAACCCTACTGCTAATTCTTGATTTACTTCTTCTACTTAATTAAATACACAAGTTATTAATCTGATTATTCAAAAAAACATCGAAGTAAATACATATAGCAGCCTACACATACAGATCATTTACTGAATAGCGCGCTCATATGACAAAGTGACGGATTTTTGGACAAATGTCCCCAGAAAAACCCAATGCGGGAAAACAGGTGCAGCTAGCTCTAGAGGGTTTTATTATTAAGCAGATTCTAAGTACAATAGTATCTGGGCACCAAACTAGTTCACCCTACAAAGAAATATCACGGCAACAATACCTGTTTCACTCGGAGACAGAAAATATGGCTGATTCACACCCTCAAACGAGATTTACAGAACACGAGCCCTTTCTTGCCCACTGGAAACCCTAGCATTGCTCCTCATCACTCTGCATCACCCTTCCTGGCCTGCATCAGCCTCTGCATTGCTCTGGAAGGGCTTGTGTCACCCCTGAAGGGCTTATGCTGCCCCTGCGCTACCCAGACTGGGCCTGCGTCAGCCCTGCGTGGCTCCTGTTGCCTCTGCACTACCCCTTATGGGCTCTGGCTTGGACTGCGTAGCACCTGGCTGCCTCTGTGCTACTCGGTATGTTCCCTTTATGCTGCTGTTGTACTCTTGGCCTAGGATCAGATCATCCCCTTGCCAATACTGCCCCTCGCTACACTGAAAACTCCTCCTTAAATTCTTAGCAAACCACGCCCTAGAATTCCAGCTTAGCTTCAGTGCTTCGCCAATGTGTGTGTTCTCCCACTGACCCCAAGCCCTTCTCTTATACTTTTATCGTTGGAAAACCAACAGTCATGATCTAATCTCTAATCGACGACTAAGATTAGAAGTTGTTTAATCTGCATCACTTAATTCATTCTCATCACATGTTTAATTTAATTCACTTTAATCTTTTAATTTTCCTAAATTAGACTTAGGGTCCTTAATTAAAAAGATTAATTATTTGAATATCTCTTAAACGTGATGGAATTCTTCCAAACGCTTTTTGGATCTTGGAGATCTCATGTACTCCATCTCCTCCACAAAATTTGGGAGCTAGAGCACATCCTATTCTACCCCAAAATCTCAACAACTAGATATTTTGCATGATGCTCATGCCGGATGCTTTCCACATGGTTCGGGTATAAAACATGAGGTGGATGGATTCATCAACATAGTTGGGCACATTCAACATTTTCTTGGAATAGAGAAATTTTTCAACAAGAGAATATCTGAAGAAGTCATTATGAATACTTCCCTAGCTAAGAGGGAGTGTTGAATTTTTGTAGCTATGGGCCGTCTTCATATGAAAGAAAATGACAAATATAATTTGATTCTCAAGTCGGCTTCAGAAGAGGAAAAATCAATTTTTATTATTTGTCTCCACACAATTCAAGTCGGCCCCAAAAGCATAGGTCGGCCAAGCCCAAGAGACACACCACTTGAGGGCATATTATCACTATAAATTCACACTCATCCTCCATTTGGGACCAAATTCATATCATAATTTGTCTTTGTTCACACATGTCAGAAAAGGAGATTTCTAAGGCAGAAGAACGTATCTGTGGGAGACTTAAAGGATGTTTCTGTGGCAGACTTGAAGGACAAATTTTGTTTGTTCTGAGGCAGATTAGAAGTTTGAATTTCTACTTGAAGAAGGCCTAGTTGGAAGGAAACCCTGGAAGGAAATCTTGTACTATTGTTCATAGATGGAGGGCTTGTCTAGCCCTAGGAATTTCTAGGTTTTTCTATAGAACTCAGATTGTATCTCTTGTTGAATTGGAAAATTTCTCTAAGAAAAGGTTGTTGGGTTTTTCCCTGGTTAGGGATTTCCTAGGATAAATTTTTCTTCTCTTGTGTTTGGCTGTCTCTCATGATTCTACTGTTATGATTGTCTTTACTAATGAAAATTTCCTATGTATAATTGCTTAATGATGAAATGATACAAGATAAATTATTAAAGAAAACATTAGAAGTAATTATCAATCTAGGAAATCATGAGAAATCAACACAATCTGGTGCCTGTTTCATGTTCAATCAAAAAACTAACTCGGGTAAAAAGGTAGTACCTCAACATGAGTTGCTGATCTCACTTCATTGACATATCGTAGGAGATTCAATTCCAAATGTGACTTGAATACACGACATTCAGTCAAAATAGGATGTAAAATATCAAGATTGGTATTGAAATTTTCAATTCCCTACAGCAAAAAGGAAAAGGAACAAATCATAATTACGTATTTCTTCAACAGAAAGAGAATTACAAACACACAATCCAGAGAAGAAACACAACATACTAGCTATTATGCATTTGGTAAATCATATTTTTTACTCTTTGTTGATTTCTTCTATTAGTAATATTTCAGCTCTGTGACACAATGTGAAGTGCACCTAATTGTGCCCATGTTCTAAAATTTTTAAGAGAGGATCTACTCAGATAATTAAAATTTTGAAAGATTTCATTCAATATTATTCTGCAAAATTCGGAGTCCTCAAAAAAATAACCACACGATTGGCAAGCCATATAAAATGCTAAAAGACATAAACTAGAATATAGATAGGTCAAATACTAAGCCTAAGCCTGACATTGCTATAGTTGGTAGTGCATTTTTCTTGACGTGGATATTTGATGGAAAGCTGTCTTACACATCTTAAATTGAAATTCCTATATGTGCTTCCATTTCTATAAAACAAACAGTGTCTGGTATACAGCAATATGGATACACCTGGAAAATATTTTCTATGTGTTCAATGTTGTCTGGAATCTTTCATGCAAAATATGGCACTTCTTTATCTTTTTTCTTAATAGTGTGGGGCCCTATGACATTTCCTTTTTTCTTTTTTCTTTAAAAATGTGTGCACCCCACATTCTTTGAACTAAAAACAAAGTCCTTGCTTCAGTGCATGACATGCTCTCCAGCCTCAGCCCAGCAAAGGATATGGCTACCTTGTCCTTGAGAAAAGCATTTCCAGACACAATTCCACAATATCTTGTCCAAGAAGCATCGTTACCCATCTATGTATATGGGTTTAACCCTAAGAGAAAAAAATTCTCCTAAGATTTAGTTTTCCAAATAGCAGCCTCATTGGTCAGCTTATCCATTTGATTAACATGCTCACTTGATGATGGCGAGTCAACAACCATGAGGTACATTAGCCATTGTTTCATACGAAGTGCTTACATTTAATATTTTGGGCACTTAAATAAGGATCAACTGGTTGAAATTAGATAATGGATAATGATGCTTGGAAGTTATAGTTGTTGCCTCATTTCACGTTGGTGGTCATCTCTTCCTTCTAGTAAGCTACAAAAACTCCTTGGGGCCTTTCTTTCAGTGTCTAGGAGGCGCACAAATAGGAAGCCTTGATTGAGATAGCATGTCCACACCCTCTAATACTTAATATTTATCATCTATGCTATGCATGTTGTGCTTCCTTTTATTTGGTTGTTTTCAGTCACTCATACTTGTTCCTTGTTTGCCTCATCCCATGAGAAAAGGAGCTTGGAAATTGCCTAGAGGTCGACAAAGCAACAATAAGAAAGAAATGAAAACCAAATGTCAATTTTCAAAATGCAAAAACATATCAGGGGTGAATATAATTTAAAAGCCAAATTAAATTCAATTCTACCCCCTAATGTGAGGCCATCGCCCTAGTCCCATATTTATCACGCCTATCAAAGTAAAAGAGACTTAAATAAACTTCACAACTCCTATGAGCAATAAACTGGCCATTCCTTGAAAAGGTGTTTTATATGAAATCAATGAAAACATGCTAAGCAAATCAAATCAAAGTAAAGAAAAAGGCAACGTAAAGGGTGGAAAAATTCCGCCGAAGAAAGGGTAACACAAATCATGCAACCGCTCCCTCCACAAAGGCGCTCATGGATGATGGTCTTTCATAACCTATAAGACTATGACACCACTCATGAAGTACATCACAAGCCATATCATTCACCACTTACACTTATTGATGAGGATAAGTGTAGGAGCATGCAATAGGGGCATTTTATAATCCTCTCATACCTAAATCTAGGAACTCATATAAGGTAGTAAGCTAGTGTGAAGTTTGATGACGATGTTTTGAGTGATATACTTACATGACTTTAGCACTAAATATGGTCCACTTTTTATTCTCCAACAACTCTTGTGTCCATGTTAGATGATCTTACTTGATTCATTGAGCTTGCACTTGAAGGTGATCTAGTCACAACCATGGTCTTTCAGAGGACATTTATGAAGCACTCTTTGGAGGGCCTTCCACAATACCTTAGACATTGCACCTCTATTGATGGACATTGAGCTTGATGATGACTTGGCATGTTTCGAACGACACTCCTACACCTCCAACACCTTGAACGCTACCCATATGAGTTAGGACGTTGTCCCTAGAGAGTGATGTGATACCCTAGATGCTGACATGGGCTTGAGGAGGTGACTTTGGGACTTGAGAGAGCACTTGTGGACGATGAGACATGACTTTTGATGAGGATACATGTTATGGACCACCTATTGCACCATTTGATGGAGAGGCATGTCTTTTGAGGATGGCGTCACCCTTTCTAGGCCTCTACACTCACACATGTGGCCTAATTGAGGGGATTTTCCATGTTTTGTCATCATATTTTCACATTTGAGGCTATATTGGGAATTGGCTTGATGACCTATCCATCTTGTATCATGGATTTTTTATGTTTAGGGGCCATAAGCCTAATCTGGAGTAAATCACTTGGTAACCCTCATATAAATAGAGAAGCCATTCACTTCTTTGGATCATTTGCAACTTGGAGATCATTCATCTCTTGTATTAATATCTTTGCTCTAGTTCACTATCGAGCACTAGTGGAGCGGTCTCTCATGGGGACTCTTCTGATGTGCATTGATCTCTTTTCATGAATGATTATGGTGAATCTTGAACGAATGCATGGTAAAGTAAGTAGGTTTACTTCTTCCATCTTGCTTTCATGTTTTATTGGATGGATGAATCATGTCTTAAGCATGCTAGCATGGTATTTGTTTCGTGATCCTTGTTAAATTAAACCCTTCTCCAAAACTTTGAGAAAGTAGAGTGTTAGATTCTTCCCTTAACTCATCTTGAAAATTGAGAACCTTGATCTTAAACTCTAGGATAACTAGGTTTACTTGCACTAATTTGTTTAAATCTTGTTTCTAATCCAAGGAAATCCTAGAATAGTTTGTTCCTAGACTCCATTAGCCCTAGATTGAGAAGATCCACTAGTTCTCTCTCTTGTGACAATCATATTCACTTCTAAAAAATAAAAAATAAAAAAGGCAATATATATATATATATATATATATATATATTGTTCTAGGGTAAATAAGGGTTTATTTACAGTAAAATCTTATATTTTCAGTATTAGTGACTTGGATGTTAATTACCTAGGATCAAGAATATTTTTAAAAGCATTGGACAAGTAAAAATCACATTTTATGAGCAATTTCCAGCCATTAATTTGGTCTGACGCCTAGCTTTTAATTGCTTTTATATGCCCTTATAACCTTTGAAAATATGTTGCAATTTATTCTATTGTTTACTCATAAATTTAGCCTTTATTTTACACTTTATTATCATAGTTTCAAGGGAAAAACCTGCTGCTATCATAAGCTTTTATATTGCTGCAATTTGTTAAATTTTTCATATTAGTTAATGATAGCCTTGTGTATTTCCGGGTTACGTGTGTTTAGGAAATCTATTTCGGCCTCTATTGGTCAACCCTTGTCTTTAGATTGAACCATACCAAGCTTTGAATCCAAATCTACAAATCATTCTTTGATCCACCTCAAACCATAATTTTCTATCTTTACAATTGATGGAAAATCATTGCAGAACCCTTAGGGGAAACTTAGCTTCAGTTTCATGGGTTATTTCATCTAGGGAATCTCCTGAGGCTTTGCGCTATGGTGCTAGATTTTTCTTTAACATGCACCTCTTGGACACAATCATCCAACCTACTATCCTTTATGTTTTTGAGGTCTAGACTGATTTTATTTCAAACCAACTATGCTAGGATGGAGAGAATCCAAAACCTACTCATTAAGTGCATCATATGATGCAAAAGGACTATTTCCTAGTTCGCTATCTAGGCAAAATTTGGGACTCAGTGTTTATGCCCCAAGGCCATTTTTGAATTGATCTCATTACTCAACAAAGTCCACATCTTTAGGAAATCGCCATCTAGCAAGGATCAAAATCTCTATCTTGCACTTTTTTCTTTAAAGGCCATTGCCTCCATAGGCCCCACAGGGCGAGTCAACTAGTGGTTCTCAAAGGCTTCTCAATATTTTTGTTGGTGGTTGTCTTGCTATATTGTCTTTGCGCTTTCAAGTATTCTTTAAACACGCTAGGTCATCGCCTACCATCTAAACAAGATCTAAACAAAGTAATAATAGAGCACATTTACAAAAAATATATCCAAGGCACTTGGATCGCACCTCCTGAAGGTCTTGGTCCAAAGATGGCCTCTTATTCCAAGAACTTCCTAGAGAAGATAAGATAAGATAATTTTATTTATCTCTGACTAATGACCACAAATGTAGGTCAAAGGGACCACTAGGTACAATGATTTCATTACAAAGCAAGAGTACTAAAAGGTCTGCAATAAAAGACAATATGTATAAAGTAAAGAAAAGAAAGGTAGGAGTAGAGAGTGAGATCTAAGCTGTGGCATGAGGCATGAACAGCCCTTGACCCCAAGCCAAAAAATCCACTATGAGGTGGAGATGTATAGGAAGAGAAGAACCAAGAGCAAGAAAAGGAAAAAACCAAAAGCAAGGAGGTAGGCTTGTCATGGAAGATACCCATATCTCTTAACATATAAGCCAAAATGAAGGAACCTCAGTGTTGAAATATGTAACTAGGTTCGATCTTCATAATGACAAATGAAATCATGATTTTATGTATTTAATGAAAAGAGAAAAATAAATTTATTATTATTGTTCTTGAGGCATTGGCTTCATGCTCAAGAGGAATTTATTTTATAGGTCAAGCTCCCATTGCGAGCTTCTAGGGCTTATGAATCATTGTCATGTATGAATGACCCATTTGGGAATGTTACATATTGTAATTAGAATTTATTTGAGTCAAAGTCAAGTCAAAGAACTCTCCAAGACCAAGTCATGATGCAATATTCAAGTCAGCCTACACTCAAGAACCATGTTGCCTAAAAAGAGCAATTTGACCCAATGAGAAGCCTATATAAAGGAAACAATGACTTCACGGCAGACTCACTTGACTCTCACAAGTTCAATCACAAGAAAGAAAAAGAGTGTGAAGAAAAAGAGGACGAAGGAGGAAAAGAAATTGATTTTTTGGGATTGTTTCTAGGCTACTTCTCTCCACACGTGCAAAGGAATTAGTGTTCATGTTGCTGCAGTAAAATCAAGTTGCAGAAAAACTTGTTGGGCAGATCAAAATTACAGAAGAAGTCGTTGGGCAGGTCGAAGTTGCAAAAGGAGTTGTTGGGTAGGTCAAAGTTGTATAAAGAAGTTGTTGGGTAGGTCGAAGTTGCAAAAGAAGTTGTTGGAAGCTAGAATTTGCAGAAGTTGTTGGAAGCTAGAATTTGCAGAAGTTGTTGGAAGTTAGAATTTGCAGAAGTTGCTAGAAGCAAGGATTGACCCGGTCTTGGAAGTTCTTGGTCAAGGGTCAAAGGTCTTGGAATTTGTCAATTGAAGGTCTCTTAGAAGAAAAAGAATTCTAGTGGGTTTTCCTCTCAAGTTGGAGAGGTTTTGGTCTTGGCTGATCGCCTACATCTTGTGTCATATAGTCTCATTGTTCTTTATGTTTTGGTAGTTGTTTGTTGATAGGAAACACTAATTATAATAAAGGAAATAAGAACTAAATCAAGAAAAGTAAAAATACATCACAAGAAGTTATCAAGAAGAAGAGAAATCACCTACATTTGTTGCCCCTAGATTTCTCAACATGGTATCAGACCTAAGGTGACAAGTAAAGGAAGGGAAACTTAAAGAAGGACACTCGAGAGCCAAAACACTAGAAGTTCATCAAGAACATCAGTCATCAAAAGGAGATCTCTCATCTCAAAGGAACTACAAGAACAAGGATTACATCATCATCTTGAAGAAGAAGACCTGAAAAACCCTACCTCCACTAAAAGAAGGACTTTGAAGCATCTTGAAGTTCAAACATCCAAGGGAAGCAGGAGAAGGCATTGTCATCATCATCAAGGAACCAAGGTGATCTCACCCTCTTTGAAGGATCACTATTTAAGGAAGACATCTTCACCAAAAAGAGATCTTCTATCATCATCATCATTAAAATCGAGAAGGTAGCAAGTTGAAGATATCGTCATCAAGAAGTATCCTCACAAGTAAGTATCTTTATGTCCACATCTGAATCTATCAAAATGACTTCAATTTGCAAGGAAAGCAACAAATTGGTTGGGCCATCAAACTTTCTTGCATGGAAGAAGAGGATTGATTTGATCCTCATAAAAAATGAAGTAGTTGATCATGTTAAGGGTTCAATTACTAACCTTCAAAGGAAGAAGCTCAAGCTTATACAAAATTTATGAAAGGGGAAGTAAGGGCTCAAAGGATTCTTATAGAATCCATCAAAGATGCCCTCATTCCATATGTATCAAAGTTGGTGACATCAAAAGATATATATGAGAAGCTAGTAGAATTTTTCTCCGTAAGTATTGTTGGAGAAGTGATATCATTAAGACAAGAACTCTTCAAGATGAAGATATCAAAAGAAGATGGAATAGCCTCATACTTTATGAGGGTATCTGAAATAAGAGATTAACTACAAGAATTGGGAGAAATAATGTCTGATAAGGAAATCACCACTATAGTACTCAATGCACTACCAGGAATACAACTAGGCACAAAAATCGAGGAAAAAAGTAGTTTGACTGAAGCCCTAAATCTGCAACATTAACTTTCTGTTGATTGTCTTGCATTGAATTTTCTGTGTTTACTTTTGGTTGACCAGCATTGACTTTTGATGAGTTGTCTTTGAGGGTTGTGTGTGTGACACTTGGAGGGTTGGCTGATCTAAGAAAGACTTTGTTGGCTGATTCATCCTATTGACTGTCATAACGCACACTATCCTATATCTTTACTGGACAAGAAGAATTGTAAAATCTGATCTATATAATTGGCTTGTCTTCTGTTGATCTATTATTGTGTTCTATCAACATTTTACTTTCATGTTTATGTGATTGCTAAATTGAATCGGGCCTAAGAAAGATTGAAGTAAATTTGCATTAAGCATATAACACACCATGTCTATCTAAATTTAACACCATGTCACCAAAGAAGTGGAAGAAGCTTAAAAGAATTAATCAAAGAAGGAGGAAGTAAAAGATCTCTACTATGATTGACATAATATTTTCCACCTAGTTCTTTTCAGTTTTTGTAAAGTATAGCTATCATGGTAGAAAACATTAGATGCATGATAGGATGCATCATTTTAGGAGATGGCATCATAATAGCATACGACTGAAGCAAGAGCTCATGACATCATCATAAAGAAGTTTGAAAGATAATTGAAGTAGAAGTCTATATCAAAAGGAAGTATCTCTTGGTAACCTCATTGGAAGCATAAGTCGTACCTATGGGTAGAATAAATTCATCTAGCATGGAATTCATCATACATCATCATTAATAAGGAGCATTTGCAGGATGAGGATAATCAAGATCCTCCATTGGAATCTTCATTAGAAGGTTCACCTCTTGGGAGAAGCAGGTGTCTCGTTGAGAATTCCACCTTGTATGGGATTCATTGTTTGGAAGAATGATGGTATAATGACAAAAGAATGCAACATGTCAAGAGGGTTTAAGTACTCTCACTCAAGGAAAAAAATTTGTCGAAGGAAGTCTAGATGACCAAAACAAGAAAAGAGGCATGTATGCATATGTTTGATAGATTAAGTCATGTCATCATATAGTTGCAAATTGCATGGGTAAATGCTCTACCTCATGAGCATGATCAAAGACAAGGGATCTCATCCTTTGGAAGGATGCATGAAGGCATGGTCCACATATTGACTAGATGAAATCAACATAATATGTCCTCATATGGAATATGAGGTGGTTGACAAAGATGAAGGAGCTCTAAATGGAAGCTCCTAGGTGTTGAGAAATTAGGGCGTTTAATTCAAATTCTCTTTCATGATAATTACTAGTAATTTCATTATGCTTCTTTACTTAGATCTTATCTTCGTTAGATTATTACATTCTTTATCAAGTCAATTATCAAATGCACAAGAGACACAATATTTAGGCTTTCCAGCCAGGGCCTGTTGACCACTTTGTGTCAACGACCCCATAACAGTACACCTCCATTTTTGCAAATGGGATTCATCATCTTCGAGGTGTTCACGCCATTCAGATTTCATCATTAGAAAACAGTTTTATAAATGATGTAAACCCATTCTGCATGTTTATGATGTAAATGATCTAAGTAAGACCACCATGTATGTAACAACCTAGGTAAGCCTAGTGTTTTGGTGATGATTTCTATCATAAGAGGTTTTTTGCCTCACTAATTCATTTGTGTTTCTCGACACAAGTGATCGGCAAAGTTTTCCCCTCCAGCCTCACCCCAAAGCTAGGGTGGATTTTGTTATCAAGATGCTAACTGAGTCCTAGTGTTTTTTCTATGGAGTCCTTGTAAAAGTAGTTTGGGAATAATCCTAGCTAATTGGCTAGATTATTTTATTACAAGCTACTTGGTCTACTAGATCATGTTTTGAGTCGCAGAATTGGGTAGCTATTTGAGGGTCTATCACGAATGAGTATTCCCCCTTTATGTGTCTAAATGTATTTATCTTATGTAAAGAGGGTTGGAAAAATAATTAAATCCTCTCTCAATGAATTAATTAAATTTTCTGGCCAAATTAAATTAAAAGTCCTAGGTGAGTTAAAATTCTTCAAAGCAAAAATTCGTGGGTCCTTAAAAAATAAATTTTTAAAGGTCCCAGGCCAAAGGAATATTGAGAATTTCAAGAAATTTTGGATCCTTGGGCCTTGGTGGTTAAGTCAAAGTCAAAATTTTGAGGTAATTAACTCAAAAATATTATTTTTGAGTTAATTAAAATGGAATTAAATGATAAATTCGAATTTCCTCAAAATTATAATTTCGACGGTCCAGATTAAAAGATAATTAAATATTTTTCAACGAACGAGATTATTTTGACAAAGATCAACCAAACTAGCCGTTGGATATTTTATCTTATAAATTAGAGGTCTTTGTGTGTCATTTGCATCCGATCTTTGAATCGTGCACTTGTTCTCAGAAACTTTTGTAATTTTTTTATCAATAAAGCATAAAGACTTTGGAGTTACAAACTTTGGTGTACCTTTTCCAAATCTATGTGGTGTTATTATCTCTAAACTCTGCTACTTTTATTGGCATTTGATAGTTGATGGCCTTTATGGATTGATTTTCATACAGGTATCTTGTGCAATTTTCTCGGTTTTCTAAAATTGCATTTTGACTTGACAGAAATATCATTTATCTATTTTTTTGAAAGGTCTCATGGTTGTTTTTTAAAAATCTCTATCAATCTAAAATTCAGATCTAAGTGTGCAGAGATCATTATTCAAGATTTGAGCGTTTGGGGAAATCTTCAGTTAGATCAGCCGACTCTCAGATTTCAGAAAATTTGAAAAAGCCCATTGTTTCCTAATTTCTGGGGTTATCTTACGGAATTTTTTTTTACAGGGTTTTTTGGGCTTGTGCCTCTCTTAATTTTGTTTTTATTAATTGTGCAAAATGGTTTTAAATTTGGCCATGAGGGCCTATGATCTGTAAAATAGCAATGTACATCTCGCTTATTTTTATTTTATTTACCAAGGTCTTTGGGGTTTTTATTTTGTGCATATACTGAGTTTTTTGGGTCTCTTTTATCTAGTTTTGTGTAGGTTGTACTGGGAGATTTTCAAAGAATTTTTTTAGATCTAAGCCAAATCTAGGCCTTGGAGGGTAAGATCTAGTCTCGGGATCGAATCTGGTTGCAAATCTGGGCTTGATCTCTGTTTCAAAGATTAAACAATTGCAGGTGTTTCTCCTTCAAATTGAATTAAATTCTACTAGGAAAAAGGATAAATTAAGAATTATTTTTGCACCAGCGTGCCTGCAACTTTTCTGTTTGGTCTACTGATCCATCCGCTTCTCCTCTACACTGCCATATCTTCACGTAGTCTCCGCCTTTCTACGCTGTCATTTTTCTGTGCTACCTCTTCATTTCAACATTTCCACTGATTGCCTTCATGCTGGTCTTTCATCACTGTCCGTACGCTGTCCGTACGACCTGCATCAACCATCTTTCTCCCTTCCCGCATTCTTCATGCAGCCGCTCCATCTCATCACTGCGTTGTCCCTCACCGTTGTTGCCTTTACGTTTTCTACCTGTGTGTGCATTATCCACATCCCCTTTTACCAGCTTCACCCTTTGCCTACGTCTTCCATCCCTTTCCCCTGCCACAGTTCTTCCTCCCACAGCCCTCCATCGAACCTCCGCAATCTCCTTCGACCTGCACACTCACTAATTCACGCAAGTTAAAACTTTAGATTTTCGACTTGACTTTAACTTTAGTTTTAGTTTTAGATTTTTATTTTTTTCAAATAGTTCTGAAGTTTAGATTTTCGATTTTGTTGAATTTGTCTAGTTAGTTTTAAAATTTGATTTAATTTTAGATTTGTCTTTTTATTCTTTAGGTTTATTTTTGAAACTTTGAAATATAAATAAATAAATAAAATTCAAAATTTTTAACTTTTTCATTTTTGTAAGACTTTAGCTTTATTTGTATATATATTTTTTGTTTTTAGTTTCATTAACTTTAGATAAAAAAATTATAAAAAAAAAACCAAAAATTTTAAATGAATATTTTAACTTCAGAAAATTCTCAAAAAATATAAAACTTTTTACATAGTCAAAGGTGAACTTTAAATTTCTTTTTATCTAATGTTTGACTATAGATTTTTGAATTGGAATTACTTAGAATATCATTTAAATTGAGAATTATTGGAAATGTCTAGCATTTAAATTCGATGGTTCTCTCATGATAATATTTTTGTTTTGAAATTTAAATGGTTGGTTCAAATTATTTTCATGCTTAGCTATGATTGATGATCGTTAAACTATCTAATTGTGGTTTTAAATTGTTCGAAATTGGTGATTAAATTTCTTAGTCAAATTTGAGAATATTTCAAGTGATGATAAATTGCATGCCTTTATCGAACATTGTTGATGCATGATTACGAAGGTGTTTTATCGAATGATGAATCATGTTATCGAAAAGAGCTTATCTTCCAGTTTGATCAATTGAGCACTTAATTGAGGAACTTAATATTGTCGTGGTGGATTGATTTTTTCATAGCAAGATAATTGTACTTTTTAGCAGCAGTTACCTATCAATTACTTGATTTTAATTTCATAACGGGATATTTTAACTCCACAAGGCACTGATCTTAAAATTCAAATCTAATCGAATCTATAAAATCTCGTTAAAATCTTAACAAGTACTTGGTTGTCTGATTGTGTCTCTTGAATTGATTGGTTTCCAATCAGTTCTCCTTCTTCATTTTCGTTTGAGTCTACCCCCCTTAGTCTGTAAGGAGACAACTTAAATAGAGAGATTGGGGACCAGGGTGATAGTCCATGATCTGAGCCGTTGTCGCAGTGCCTGGATATTCTGTGCGACAACATTTTTTGGCGCCGTTGCTGGGGACCAATTTATTGGACTTTGGCTTTATGAAATTCATCTCTTTATTCATCTTTCATCTCAGGTATTTGAGTTAGCTTCCTGTCCTAGTGGCGACTCCATTGGCTTCATTTTCCACAGGAATTGGTACTAGAAGACATCCAAGTAGCTTGGTTAATCCTACTCCAGATCCTGAAAGGATTTTGAGAGTCCAATTACACAAGCTCTCTTCTCGTACACTTCTTGTTAATCTCGGCCAGGAAGCTCTCTCTGATATCCATTCTCTGTTTTGTGAACCTGTTCAGCAAGATATCATGGATATATTTGCCCCGTGTAACTTTAATAACATTCATACCCTGAACATGGCATGGAAAGATTACCTACTTTCCAGGGAAATAATGCGGTTAGTGTCGAAGTTCATTTGTTTGCTTTCGTTGGTTGGTGGAATAAATTTGCGGTTTTAAATAACAATTTCAAGGATGTAAAGATGAAGCTTTTTATTCTTACTTTTGAGCAAGATGCTATGGAATGGTTTACTGAAAAACCTAATAACTCATTCAATATCTTTGAATCAATTATAGTTACCTTTAAGGATAAGTTTGGTGATAAAAGGGAAGATAGGCATTGGGTAAAAGATAACAGTACCATAAAAAAGAAAGAGAATGAAACGATTGAAGAATTTAACAGGAGATTTAATGGTATCCTTAAGGAAATATCTCAAACTCATAAGCCTCCTAATGGATCTCTTCTGAATTTTTACATTGATGCGTTTAATTCTGATACTTCATATGAGCTAAGGCGTGCTAAAAATGTTGATTATAAGGCCTGCTAGTCTTTAGCTGAAGAACATGAAAAGGATAAAAGGGCATCAAGGAAGTCTGAAATTCCTGGTTTTGATAGGGCCGCGACTAAATTGAAAGGGCCGTAAGGTAAAGAGCTTCTAGAAGATGATGATGACCCTATGAAAAGTTAATGCAAAAGCTTGAAAGCATGGAGCTTAACCAAGCGAAATTAATCCCTGACCATGCTAAGGAAATAAGCACTTTGCAGTCTAGGTTGGTCCAAATGGAAAGGGCTTAAGCACAAAATTCCCAACCTAGGAATCATAATAATAATAATCGGGGTAATAATACTTGGCAGAAAAAAGGCCAGCCTAGTGAGCAGAGACCTCCTAATCTGCTTGAATCTACTAATCTGGTTGATGAAGCTCCACCTTATTGTAGAGCTTGTGATGCTCTTCATGAAGAGGTTACTTGTCCCACTGTTAAAGAATCATGAATAGTGGAATGTTTGGGGAAAGTAATCAGATAAATGTTGTTGGTAAGGAGTTTTCTTTGTCTATGGAAGATTGGATGGAAGTCAAGTTAAATAGTCAAGATGTTAGGCCTTTCACTTCTTCGCATAGTATCAATAATTTTGATCATGAGAAGCATTTGATGATTGAATTATTTGGTGAAAAGCCTTCTCCTGATCAAGTTCTGGAAACTGATAAGGACAAAGGATTAACTTATCAAAGAAGGGATAAAGAGCAAGGTAATAAACAAACTCCCCCTTGAATTTTTAATCCTAGTCCTAGTTTGAATATTGATTTGGGCGCAAGGTTGAATAATGCTAAGATCTTGGTGCCTGTCACTGAGATGTTAAAGCTTCCCACTCAGAGGGCTAAGGTTTTAGATGGTCTAGGAGTTTCGCATGTTAATGTTACTCAAGATAAGACTACTGAAGTTTCTTATCAAGACGCCCCTATATATCTGCAAAAAAGGAGTCAAATAACAAGGAGCATCAACCATTTTTTGTTACTTTGATGGTTAATGGTTATAAATTGAATAATTGTATGCTAGATTCTGGTGCTTCAGCTTGTGTCATGACCAAGAGGGTCATGGAACAGCCTAATTTAAGAGTTTCTAGACCATACTACAACATATGTGCCATGGATTCTAAGAAAATTGAAGTTCATGGGTTAATCAAGGATTTGCAAGTTCATTTATCAGTTTACCCTGACATAATGATTGTTATGGACATAGTTGTAGTTGATGTTCTGGATGCTTGGGGTATGTTGTTATCTAGAAAGTGGGCCTTTGATCTAGGAGGAAGTATTCAGATGAACTGGTCTTATGCTATGATCCCTTCCCCTAGAGGTGAGGGGTTTGTGAAGCTAAATAGAGAGCCTGAAAGAAGATTCCATGTGGAAGATCCTAAGAGACCTAATAATGAAATAATTAAGGAACAAATTGACATGGGGAGTTATGCTATTATGTCTAATTTCATAGTTCCTTTGAATGACAAAGTTGATGAGAATTTTGAGGACCTAAGGGATCAAGTTTGGTACATGCATTTTGATGGTGCATCATCTAGATATGGTAAGGGTGCTGTAATTGTATTGAAGTCTCCCGTTGGTCATATTTTTAAGTTTTCCTATAGACTTGAGTTCGATGCAACCAACAATGTGGCTGAATATGAAGCCTTGTTGTTGGGTTTTGAGTTGGCAAAAGCTTTAAGAATTAAGTTGCTTAGTATCAAGGGAGACTCTGATTTGGTTATCATGCAAGTTAAGAATAAATTTACATGTAAAAATCAAAGGTTAAGGAATTATCGAAATGTTGTATGGGATGTTATGGAATACTTTGATGCCAATAACCTTGAAGCTATCCCAAGAGAAAAGAATAGCTTGGCGGACGAGCTTGCTGTGGCTGCTTCTACCTTACAATTATCTGATGAATTAATTAAGGATAAGATAAAAATGGAAATTATTTTCAGACCTTCAGTCTCGGATAATTCAGAGCATTGGCAAGTTTTTAGTGATGAAAAGCAGGTCATTCATTTTCTCAATAATTTGGATGAGTTTGAAAAATTTCGGATAAGTTCTAGGGAGGATGGATCTGATGACCATGATGATACTATAAATCCTATTCCTGGGAATATTGTTTCTTTAGAGTAGCACTTTGATCGGCATGATGCCACAAAGATGAAAGAGGAAAATAAAATGGATCCGGGTGAATTCATTGAAGTAAATATTGGTATCTCAGAAGACCCTAAGATTGTCAAAATTGGTAAATGTACTAATGAAGAAGAAAGGAAAAAGTTGACCAATTTACTTCATGAATATAGGGATGTTTTAGCATTTTCGTATGATGAGTTAAAAGGATATGGGGAAGATGTCATGCAACACATTATCCCTTTGAAAGATGAGAATGCTAAACCTTTTCGTCAAAAGCTTAGGCAAATAAATCCTAAGTTAGCCCCCTTGGTTCAGAAAGAGCTTTCAAAAATGCTCGTAGCTGGAATCATTTCTCAAACTAGACATTCAACATGGTGTTCCAACCTGGTGATTGTTAGGAAGAAGAATGGTACCATTAGACTTTGTGTCGATTTTAGAAACCTTAATCTAGCATGTAAAATGGATAATTACCCTTTGCCCAACATGGAGACTATGTTGCAAAGAGTAACAGGTTCAGGGATGATGTCATTGCTAGATGGTTTTTCTAGATACAATCAAGTTTGGGTTAAGAAGGAAGATCATCACAAAACTACATTCACCACACCATGGGGTACTTTCGAATACATTAGAATGCCTTTTGGGTTGACTAATGCTGGGGCTACTTTTGAAAGGGCTATGGATTATGCTTTTAAAGGTTTAATTGGAAAAATTATTGAAATTTGTCAAGATGAGCTTACTGTTTTTTCTAAAGATGGTACTAGTCACATAGGTCATCTTAGGAAGGTCTTTGATAGGTGTAGAGAATTTGGGATTTCCTTGAATCCGGCAAAGTTTGTTTTTGGAGAAACTGAAGGGAAATTACTTGGTCACATCATCTCCAAAGACGGGATCAAGATTGATCCTGAAAGAGTTGAGGCAAGCCAAAAGAATCCTCTTTCTCATAATCTTAAATCCCTTCAGTCTTTTCTAGGAAAAACTAATTTTCTTAGAAGATTTATTCCAAATTACGCAGAAATAGCTAAGCCTATTCAAAGTCTTCTGAAAAAGATATAAAATTTTCATGGAAAGAAGATGGTAAAAGGGATTTTCAAGGAACTAAGGGTGCTATTGCCAAAGCTCCTGTTTTGGAAAGTCCTAATTATTCAAAGGATTTCATGATTTTCTCTTTCGATTTTGAAGATACCATTGCTGGTGTCTTGTTACAAAAGAATAAGGAAGGTCACGAACAGCCTATTGCTTTCATGAGTAGAGCCTTCAAAATTCTAAATTAAATTATACTACTATGGCAAAGCAAGCCTATGCCTTGGTTAAGTCTCTTAAGAATTTTAGGACTTATGTCGGTTATTCTAAAATCATTGCTTTCGTCCCGCATTCCGCGATTAAAGATATATTAAATCAGACTGATTGCTTAGGAGCTCGTGCTAGGTGGGTTACTAAAATTCAAGAGTATGATTTAGAGATTAGGCCCACCAAGTTAGTCAAGGGTCAAGGCTTGGCTGAAATGATGACTGAAGGTAATGAGAAAGCACTTGGTTTGATTTGTCTTAATGATGCTTCTTCGTCTGAGCTGCAAAGGTTAGGAGAGCATGAATGGTATAAGGACCTTGTTTATTATTTGTTAAATCTTACATGTCCTAACCATTTAGTTGCTCATAGAAGAAGGGCTCTTAGATTAAAAGCCACTAAGTATTGCCTCATGAAGGATGATGGCCTTGGATGGAAAAATCCTGAGGGGATGATACTTAGGTGTGTTGATGAGGTTGAGTCCAAGAAGTTGATTTCTGAGTTTCATTCGGGATTTTGTGGTGGTCATTATGTTGCTAGAACTACTTCCCACAAAATTCTGAGAGCTGGTTATTATTGGCCTTCGATTTTTCCAGATGTGCATAAATTTTTCAGAAGTTGCCAAGCCTATCAACTATTCACTGGGAAGCAGAAGCTCACTGCCCTACCCCTACAACCTGTGGTTGTTGAGGCACATTTTCAACATTGGGGTCTGGATTTCATCAGGAAATTCCATGAAAATTCTAGCAATGGCTACTCCTGGATCTTAATTGCGACTAATTATTTTACAAAATGGGTTGAAGCCATTCCTGCTAAGAATGCCAATGAAAAGGTCATTATGGACATTATTGAAAATCAAATCATTACTAGATCTGGTGTCCCTGCAAAGATCACTACTGACAATGCCAAGGCTTTTAGTTCATTTGAATTTTCATCTTTTTGCTTTAAGTATGGCATTACATTATCTCATTCATCTAACTACTATCCTGAGGGTAACAGCCTAGCTGAGTCAAGTAATAAAAATCTTATAACCAATATCAAGAAGATAGTGGGAGATAATAAGCGATCTTGGGACAGAAAAATCAAGTATGCTTTGTGGGAAAATAGAATTACTAAAAAGAAAGCTACTGGTAAAATTCCTTTTGAATTAGTTTATGGCTTGGATGTAACTTTGCCTGTGCACCTTAAATTACCAGCTTACCAACTCCTTCAACATTTTTCCATCGATAAAGATGTTGTTCAAAATAGAATTGATCAGATTGTGGAGTTAGATGAAACTCGTAGGAAAACTTTAGATAATATATGTAAGAATCAATCTAACATTAAGAAAAGCTCTGATAAATCATCTCGATCTAGATCTTTGCAGGTTGGAGACATGGTATTTCTTTGGGATCGAAAGGATGAAAAGCTAGGAAAACATAAGAAATTTGACAGTTTGTGGCTAGGACCTTATATTATCAGAGGCATTGCTGGACCAACCTGCGAATGGCCAACTGCTCAAGTTGTTCTTCAGAGATGACATCTGATGCCATTAGGCATCCTTTGTATTGTATTTCTAACCTTATTCCTTGTCCTTTCAGCATTTCATTTTGTAGTTAGATTATATTTACTTTTCATGTTAAGTAGAATAATAAATGATAGAAGAGCTTCCATTTTTCATGTGTTTAATGTTATATGATGATATTTGGATGGACGCTACTTATGTAATTTTGTGTGTTGCTTGGATGCAGATTTTGGATTCTCACATTCCTTCAATGAAGCAATGTTTCCCCAAGTAGAGCTAGATGTTGACCACTATGTGTCAACGATCCCATAGCAGTACACCCCCATTTTTGCAAATGGGATTCATCATGTTCGAGGTGTTCACGCCATTCAGATTTCATTGTCAGACGACAGTTTTATAAATGTTGTAAACCCATTCTGCATGTTTATGATGTAAATGATCTAAGTAAGTCCACCGTGTATGTAACAACCTAGGTAAGCCTAGTGCTTTGGAGACGATTTCTATCCTAGGAGGTTTTTTGTCTCACTGATTCATTTGTGTTTCTCGACACAGGTGATCGGTAGAGTTTTCCACTCCAGCCTCACCCCAAAGCTAGGGTGGATTTTTATCGTCAAGACACTAAGTAAGTCCTAATGTTTTCTATCGATTCTTTTTTGCAAAAGCAAATTGGGAATAATCCTAGCTAATTGGATATTATTTTTATTACAT
Organism: Pinus albicaulis; assembly: GCA_034641835.2. Taxonomy (NCBI): domain Eukaryota; kingdom Viridiplantae; phylum Streptophyta; class Pinopsida; order Pinales; family Pinaceae; genus Pinus; species Pinus albicaulis. The sequence goes on from CM076582.1 coordinate 140,067,603, forward strand.
ATTACTTTTTCATTCTGCTAGATCATACTACAGCTCAGTAATTGGGTAGATATTTGAGGGTCTATTACAAATGGGTTTTTCCCTTTCATGTGTCAAATTGTAATATCTTGATGTAAAATATTTTAGTGCATGGTCCCTCATAGTTAGACACCATGGCTAAAGTATTAGAGGGTTGAAAACAATTAATCCCCTCATGAGTCAACTAATTAATTTTTTTGGAAAATTAAATTAAAATTATAAGCCAACAATTTAATTAATTTGAGGTCCTAGAAAATTAATTAATTTGAGGTCCTGTGAAAATTCAATCCTCCAAATCAAAACTTCGTCGATTCTAGAAGTTTTAATTTCAAGGTCCCCAAACCAAGGGAATATTGAAAATTTTATGAGATTTGGACCCTTGGGTCTTCATAGTTAAGTCAAAGTCAAATTTTTGAGGTAGTTAACTCAAAAATATCATTTTTGAATTAATTAAAAAGGAATTAAAATGAAAAATTGAAATTTCTAAAAAAATTAAATAATTTCATGGACGAGATTAAAAGATAATTAAATATTTTTCGATGTACGAGATTACTTTGATGGGGATCAAGCCGCCTAGCCGTTGGAGAATAAATCTACAAATTAGAGGCCTTCTCCATCATTTTTCATTTGATTATTGAATCGTTGCACCGTTTTGGAAAACTCTTGTAACTTTTGGTCGATTAATAAACTACAAAGAATTTGAGGTTTCAATCATGGGTGTTCATTTTTCGCAGTTATGTGATAATATTGCTTCTAAAACTCGCTACTTTTATTTGCATTTGCTTGTTAAAAGCCTTTGAGGATTGATTCGTACATAGCTATCTTGCACATACTTTTGGTTTTTCTTTTAATATCATGTTTGTTCGACAGAAGTATCGTGTATCTATATTGTTTCGATGATCTTAAGGGTTATTTTTTTTTTTAAACCTGCATTCTGGATACATTTTTATTTATTTGGAGAAAATATTGGACTTACGCCATGGCAGCCATCATTACATTGCATCTGTTTCTGTTTCTTGTTACAAGCTGCGTCTTCCTTATGGGTTGCAAGGTTGGGATGAGATGTCGCCATTTATAAGTAGTTGTCCTTTCCCAAGAGTGCAACCTTGGTTCGCCATCAGATCTGCTTCACTATTCAAATTCCTGAGGATGTGGAGGAATTTGTAGGAATCAAAGTCGAGCAAGACTCTTTTCAATCTGCTCAGTGTTTTGTTGAGGCTTGCGTTGGTGAACAGGTTTTCTGTATTTAATTTTTTTATTAAGATCTCTGAGTCTCCAAGAGCTTGGATTTCTTTGTCCCCTCTGTCTCTAGCTATTTGACAAGCTTTGAGGAGGCCTAGGATCTCTGCTTGGTTGTTGGTTTTCTGACCGATGCCCCAGCAGAAGCTATCCCTTCTTGTTCCGTCCGAGGCGTAGATAACCCCTCCAGCTCCTGCAGCCCCCGGGTTGCCTTTGGAGGCACCATCGAAGAAAATCGTAGTTATTTTTTGTTTTCGCCATCATTCATGGAAGGTAGCTTCGGAATCTCTTTTGCGCCATTCTGAATGCACTGAACGAGGGACGGGTAGCTGCTTCCGGGGGAGTAGGGAAAGGGGGCCCAGCCACCTCTCTTCTTCAAGGAGAAGCAAGGAGTCTTCAGAAAAATATTGTTGTTGAGCAGCTTCCAGGAGGAGGGATTTGGCCTTTACTGCTACAATGAAGGAATCTTGCACCTTTTCGTTGAATATCATATCGTTCCGGGCCAACCAAATCTGCCAGCACACAAATTTAGGGATAGCATTCCAGACTTTCCTCCAAAAGGATTTGATGGGGATTTTATTGGTATAGCATTGATTCCATGATTCAAAAAGATCAGCAACTGAGTTAAATGGGGGGACTGTAAAATGGAAATCATGGAGAATGAGGCCCCACACATCTTTGGCGAACGTGCAGTCCATGAAGAGGTGCTTGGTTGTTTCTAAACTGCATCTACACAGCTCGCATCTATGCGGCCCAACTATATTTCTTTTCAACAGATTGTCACCAGTTAACAACTTATTATGGACCAGCGTCCAGAAGAAGAAGTTGACTTTAGGAAGAGAAAGCGGTTCCCATACTTTCTTCCAGAAATCCGGTGTTTTGCTGTTGTTCCTAATGGGCTGAAGAATGTTGTAAGCTGCTGCTGTGGTGTAGTTTCCAGATTGCCCCCATCCCCAGCTGTCCTTTGAATTTCTGTTCACTGGAGCCGCATCTTCCAGCAATTCTTCAAGGATGTGCTTCTGTTGGTTTAAACGGTCAGTGACTCCAAAGAAGTCCCAACCTTGCCAATCACCATGGTCATCCCATTTGGAGATATCGTAGACGTTGTTGACCCCTGCACGTTCCAACCAATTTTTTAAGTCTGCAATTTCTTGAACTTCCATGAGAGGGTCTCGGTCCATTATTCGATCATGCCACAGGTTTGTTTGCTTGCCGTTGCCTGGGATCTTGTACACCCTGCTTTTGAAAAAATTCAAACTTTTGTTGCAAAGTCTCCAAACCTGAGAGCTATTGTTTATTTGACTTGCCTGTAGATTTCTGAGCGGCACCTTGTGGGCGTATTTTAATTTCAGCGCTTCGCAGACTGGTTGCTTGGGTTTATTGTATAGATTCCACAAAATTTTACCTCCCATCGCCAGATTGACAATAGCAGGGTCGCGAATTTGCAGACCTCCCTCAGGGATTGAGCGCTTGACCAGGTCCCATTTCACTAAATGCATTTTCTGTTGATTTTCTTTCCCCCCCTGCCAAAGAAAGTCTCGGAGAATTTTGGAAATTTGATCCATCACACTTTTTGGGGCGAGAAGGAAGGCTGCTTGGTAAATTGGGAAGGCAGATAACACAAACTTGATCAGGATGACCTTGCCACCTTATGTGAGCCAGTAACCTCCCCAAGCTGAGATTTTAGTTTTGATTTTACTGATAATTTCGGACCACAGCGACCTCTTATTGAAACCATTTATGATGGGGAGGCCGAGGTATTTTATCTTCTCCCAATGGGCTTGACTGTTGAAGCCAATAAGATTAGATATACTTGTGAGCTCATGTTGCTCAATGTTCCAGCCATAGACTTCACTTTTTCTTTCATTGATAGAATCTCCCGAAACCCTGCAGTAGCACTTAAGGACAGCATCAAAGGCTTTGGCAATTCTTGCAGAGGCACCTCCAAGGAGGAGAGAGTCATCCGCAAAAAGGGCATGATTCTGAGCCGGAGAGTGATTAGAATATTTGAGGCCAGGAAGGGAGCCTGCCACTTTTTCTGCTGATAGCTTTCTACTGAGAGAGTCCGCCATCAGGATGTATAGGAAGGGAGAGAGCGAGCAGCCCTGCCTGAGGCCTCTCTGGGCTTGGAAGAAAGAGGTAGGGCGACCGTTGACAAGAGGGACAATCCAGGGGTTATCAGTACAGGCCACGATCAGATTGACAAAATGGGAGGAGAATCCAAAGGCATGAAGGACTTTGTAGAGAAAGGAACGATTGACACGATCGAAAGCATTAGCCATGTCAAGTTTTATCAGCATCCCTTTTTCTTTTCGTCGATTGCTATAATGTATTGTCTCTTGAACTTGGATGAAATTGCCCAGGATGTGCCTGCCTTCTACGAAACCGCCTTGACTGCTAGAGATCAACCTATTTAGCAGAGGCTTAATCCTATTTGCTAGGAGTTTTGCCAGGATTTTGTAAGAGGCGTTACAAAGCGAAATAGGCCTGAATCTAGCGAAGGTTTCAGGGTTAGATTCTTTAGGAATAAGGGCGAGGTAGGTGGAGTTGGTTCCTCCTCCTACCTTGGATTTTTTCATGAAACCTTTTATCATCTTTAAGAGATCCACTTTGATGATATCCCAGCACGTCTTATAGAAGTGGATGGTAAAGCCATCAGGCCCAGGTGCCTTATCCGAATCCATGGACCAGATAACTTTGATGATTTCTTCTTCAGTGATAGGGCTGCTGAGAGCAAAATTATCTTCGGGGCTGACCAGAGGAGGAATGTTGGAGAGGAAATCTGCGGTTTCCTCCTCGTTGCCATGATTACCTGCGGTATAGAGCTGTCTGTAATGACTTTCAGCTGCCTCTTTTATCTGGCTGAACCCTCTACAGATCTGTCCCTCTGCTGTTGTGATTTCAGAAATGTGGTTTCTGGAGAGTCTTGCACGATATTGACGATGGAAGAAGGAGGTGTTCCGGTCGCCCGCCTTCAGCCACAAACTTCTAGATTTGATTCTCCAATACTCCTCCTCCAGTCGGAAAGAACGAAAGGAAGAACATTGTATTTTAACTTCTTTGTCAAGCAGCGCTGGTGTAATATCTTTAATTTCCATTTCGACTTGCAGTGCCTCTAGTGTCTGCACTATTTCTTTTCTTTGGCTGGTAGGATTTGGGACAGGTTTCCTTATCCACTCCTTCAGAGCTTGTTTTGTGGCTTTGAGCTTTTGTTCCCACACATAACTGGAAGACCTTGTGAAGGTTTTGGCCCATGCTGTTTTGACTGTATCAATGAAACCATCCCTTTCGATCCAGAGAGGGCTGAATCGAAAGGGGATAGGGCCCAGATCTTCTTCATCATCTAGAGAGAGCTGAATGGGTTTGTGATCTGAGGTCAGCTTGGGGAGAATTTTGGTGGTGATTATCTTCTTGTTCATCATCAGAGCACCTTGTACCAGAAATCGATCTAGGCGGGCAGAAATGTGATCCTCTCCCACTCTGTTATTGGACCATGTGTAGAGCCCTTTGGTCGGGGTGAAATCAAGGAGATCCCACTGCTGAATGAGGTCTTCCACTAGGGGGAGCAAGAGGTCTCTGCTGCTGGAGTCTCCCCTTTTTTCTTTGAATTTTAGAACAATGTTAAGATCCCCAGCGAGAATGATGTTGCTTGGGGAGTGCTGCTCTAGGAATTCGATGAGGGAGTTCCAACAGTCTCTCTTTTCTGAGTATAGAACAGGGACGTAAAGATTAAAGAGGGAGATAGTCAACTTACTTGTGCGGTGCATTAATTCCGTAAGGATCCAGTGCTGGGTCTCGTGGCATTTGTTCAGCTGGAAGAGATCTTCTGTCCAAAGAGTTGCAAGCCCTCCGGATGAGCCTCTTGAGCTTACTGCTCTTCCTTCGCTTTTTTTCCATTTCGTCTTGCTGATGTCTAGAAGGGCTTTCCCCTCTATCTTGGTCTCTTGGAGCATGAGAATGTCTTAGGGTTCTATTTTGAGTAGATCTTTGACCGCTTCTGCTTTCGAGGGGTTGCCTAGACCTCTACAGTTCCGAGAGACAAGACGCATAATTTACCAGGGGTGGGGTGGGAACCTCCCTTGGGGGGCCTGGTCCTGGTGTTTCTCCCTATAGACATCTCTATAAGTGGGTCGGGTTTTGTTTTAAGCCTTTCACCCTCCTCTTCCTTTCTTCTTCTTCGGCGGGATTTCTACGACTTTTTTTTATGTGGTCGCTTTCATGTGTTTCATCGTCCGAGGAGCCGTGAGCTATCAAATCGTCTTTCTCGTATATCCGCATGAGGGATCGGGAAGGGCTTCCTTGGGAGGTTTCAGTGAGCCGTTTCCCCATCTTCTTTGTTGGTGATAGGAGGTCCACCGATCCAAATTTTCAAAACTATTGTAGCCGGCTTGTTCGATCGCTTTTGCCATTTCCGAGTTTTTTCCTCGGGGTAGGGTTGGAGCCGCTCGGTGCCTCATTTGGGATGCTTTCCATTGTTGCCTTTTTTGTGATTGGTGGTTTTTGTACTAGGGTCCATTGCTCACCATTTTGTTCGTCCGGTTGATCTTCCGCCTTTTTCACAATATTCACAAGTGCCCGTAGCCATGGCGGTGTTCACATTAAAAAGGGAGTTGTTCATAGTCCGGCCTTCGGACATGCGTCCATCTCACAACCCGTAAGTTTGATGGCTTTTTCCGGCAGACCCTCCTCCGTACATACTTTGGACACGTATGCGGGCACATGAGTATTGGGATATTTTCTTGGGGCTCGACCGTGTATTTTCCCTAAGGCGTTGCCAATGATCCGAAGAGACTTTGATTCCAAAGCAGCGGGAGGGGGAGATGGGGAAGCCGCACCTGCCACCTGCACAAAAGAGATGGAACAACTTCAGCCGGGTCGAAACTGCGACCATTTGTTAAGATATAGACCTTGCGGGCCCACAAAATAAGGTCCGTTCCCGAAGATTAAGCTCTATCCTCCGCACTTTCGAAGACAAAAACGAAAAAACCTTTACCAACAAAGTAGTTTTTTACTCTTCTTTGGTTAATTCGCGTACGCTTCCTTTGAGTCCAATCATCGACTTGGGAGAGGGCCGCAGGCCCGTGAATCGACCTATGAGCCCTCTCTCAAAGAAGTGTTCAAAGTCGTCGGCGGTGTTTCTTCCTCAAAGAAGGGCTACCGATGGAATGGTTTCCATCTTCGACAAACTTCGTTGACCGGGTCGGGCGTTGTGCGCTACGAGGCAATCAAAGCTTTGAGCTTAAGAACCTCCGGGGGGAGGCAGACCGAGCTCTCGCAGGACGCTGGCCGGGCATATGAACTAGGGCCCCGGGCACGACAGCCCCCAAGGGGCGCGCAGGGCGCAGGAACCCTAACACGAACGATCGACAGAATCGCTCCGCACAACAAGAACAAACCCCGAAGGCCGCAAGAGGATATTAAGTAAGGGCTTGAACTTTCATTGATCTAACAATTAGATGTTAGTGTGTAGAGGTTACTATTCGCATTTAGGCGTGGGAAAATCCTCGTACCAGATTTTCAAACCGACCTGATTTCAAAGTCTAAAAGTCTCATTATTTTTTTTGATTCCTAAAGCCACCTTACGAAATATTTTATTTACAAAGTTTTTCTTAGGCTTGTGCCTCTTTAAATTTCCAATTTTTTTTTTTTTTGAATTGTGAAAAATGGTTTGGCAACCGGCTAACATAGGGCCTGATTTGCTAGATCCGTAGAACAATATTATACTCAGTAAGTACTACTAGTTTTAACCTTCTCGCTAGGGTTTAGGTTTCTATATTTCCGTACATGTGATGGGGGTTTCCGAGTTTTTTGTTTCTGGCTTGTGCAAGTATATCCGGAATTTTTCGAAGGATTAGACTCCGACCAAGATCTGGTGCCCATGAGGGAAAGATCTTCGGGATCAAATGCAATCCGTGTGCGCAGAAATTTCCAATCAAATTAAATTTCGAATTTTAGATCCGGAATTTCTACAAAATCCCGAAGTGGTCTAAAATAAAATTTTGAAGTAAGAATTTAAGCTACCGGGTAAAAGGAAAAATTGAGGTCGTTTTATGTATCAAAGGTGCTCGCAATTTTCCAAGCACAATCCCTCGTCCGGCCGCTTGAAATCGTCTTCATCTCGCGTGAGCTTTCCGGCATTCCTCCTCCTTTCCTCGCATTTTTTGCCTTTTCTTTCTGTTGCCGCGTCCTTCATATTTTCTCACACATCTCTCTCCCTCGCCCTCTCTCGTGTGCCCTCCTTACTCCATCACTTACCTAGTCTCCAAACCTTCCGTCATCCCCTTCATTTCTCTTTTCGCGGATCCACCGCTCTCTTCATCTCGGGCCGTTTGCTCCTCCATCCTTCATGCTTTCATTTGTCGATGCTCGTGCGTCAATCCGCCCTCCCCTCCTCCTCGCCGCGCTCTCCTTCCAACGTAATCTAATCCTTTTTCTCCCCATTGCCACCGCCTTCGACCGTTTCGACCGCGCCAAAACTCACACACAACAAACAAAACATAACACATTTTTTTTTTTTTTAATTTGATAATTTGCCTAAGTTAGTTAAGGCTTGTCATAACACAACATTGCTTTTCATTTCGTTTATTTATTTATTTATTTTTAACACCATAACATTTCAATTATCACATTTCCCTAAAGTTTAGGTTAATTTTGTTTTTTAATATTTCATTTTTTTTTCTTCTAAAGTTTGGCTTAGATTTAGTTTGTAATAACATTTTATTTTTTATTTAATTTGTATAAAGTTTAGGTTAGCCACAACATTTCAACTTTCATTTTTAAAATTAACTTTTAATGTTTGTAGAAAGAAGCTTTTTAAAAACAAAAGGGTTTAATTTTTTTTATTATTAGGTTTTAACTTTAAAAAAAAAAATCGAAACTTAAAAAATATTTTGTTTTCTTTAGCCTTCATGGAAAACTTCAAATTTTTTTTTGGTTGTCTCTAAATATTTCTTTCGAGATCTTAGGGTTATGAGGATTATCATTGAGGCACAAAGTTCTAAATCATCAAGGAAAGTTTCTTAGTCGAAGGGAAATTTAATTTTTAAACATCTCTAAAGTTTGACTACAGATGATTTTTAAATTTTTTCGTACCAGAATGTTTTTAGAATATCATCCGAATTTGGAAGTTCCAAGCATTTTAATTCATTGCTCTTTCACAGTATGATTTTTCGTGATTTAAAGTGCTTAAGTTGCGCATTGGGTTTTGAGTTATTTCATGCTCATTCATCACATTATTTCACTATAGTTGTGGTTTAAATTTATCAGAATTAATATTGCATGATAAACATTGAGAATTTTTCCAAGTAATTGTTACATGTTTCTAATTTCCTAAATTTAACGTCTTTAATGCATTATCTTGAAGGTGATATTGAAAAATTGTGAATTTATTTCTCTGTTTCTCTTTGAGTTATAATTGCATTGGAATAATAATCTTATGATTTGATTGGAAATTATATTGTGATATTTTAATACATTGTCGAAAAGTTTATCTTTTAGTTTAGTAAAGTGAATATCTATTTGAGCAATTAAAAGACCTGTACATCTCAGTGCATAAGATAATCGTGGCATACAATCTTTGTCCCCGAATCTAGCTTCATCTTCTTGCCATTCTCTAATCATCTCTTGCATTTTCATTTTAAAGTTAGATATGTGTTACACAACAATTTGTCACCGTCCTCGCAATTCCCCGTCCCACACATTGGAGGGATTATTCTCATGACCTCGTGAGCAAGGACATGATTTAAAAACACTTTTGCGAGCATTCTCGTACAAGGACTTTCATTCCCCCGAAGACAACTCCTTGTGAAAAACCCTAAAATAGCCTTTTTATCTCATGCGTACTCGTCGTTATGTTATACTTGCGCCCAATGGGGGAAATCTCCAAAAAGGGCTTTTACTCAATTGGCGCTTCCTCGTCTTTTAGGCCCACTTGCGCCGTGCTTAATAAAGAGTGTTTAAAAAATAAATGGCGAAGATTGACTCCAACCACCCTTCGAACCGGTCGTAAATTGAGTTGGGAGGTTGGCTCCGCATCTCCATGTAGAGGAAGTGCTCTTCTCCACCTCTCATGTAAGCTTCTCGAAGATAGGGCCAATCCCATGACCTAGGGATCCCAACTCCCTCCACCATCTATAAGCTCAGCCTCGCTCAGTAAGCCAATCTCCAAGAGCCTTCACAACCCTCAAGAATGCTGCAAGAGCCGGATAGTTCTCATAGTGCCAAATCAATAGCAAGGAGATTGACGACCAAGAGAGGCTTGTCCCCATTCCCCGACAAGTTTACCAAGACGTATTCCGTCGACGACCCACCGAAGGAAGGTTCGCCGTCAGCAGCCAAAGCTGTATTTTCCTTTGTATGAACTAATGATAAGCTTAATATCGAAGTTATGGTTCCGATATTGTTCATTATGATCATGAGTTGTGTCTTCTCCGACCGACACACCGTACACATTTGATTTTACGCTCGTGTTTTCGTGTGTGTGTGTTCGACCGCGGCAAGCAAGAGGATTGTGATCCATCGGATCAAGGAAATGAGAGCGCCATCTTTTCTACGAACAATAGCGCTGGACTCGAGGTAGGCCTTCATCGCAATTTGGTCTATTGCAATTAGGAACTTGCACCTTAGCATGATACGATTGTTGCTAGACCCGATTCCATAGTAGGACCGCCTTTGTCCCGCAGGGATTTATCTCTACAAAAATTGGCGCATCTAATCGGGGAGTTAGCTTGTTGTTTGCTTTATAAAATACGCGACGGAGCTCAAAGTTAGCCGGGAGGCCTTCGAAATGCTCTTGCTCTGCATTAGCGAAAGCAGATGATCGTTCGCTACCAATCTTCCTGGCCTAGTTTATGAACTAAGCACTTGGAGTATTGTCTTGTCTTTCGATCGATTCTTGACTTTTCTCGGGCTGACCGCCCTCTTTCGTCGGCTCTTTTCGTGTGTTTGGCTTTTGGTTTGAGATTCAACATCAATGTCCGTTTCTTGAATTGCTTTATTTTATTTTCACATAGTAAAATTGACCGGTGCGCTTATTAGCCTCGACAAGCCGTGCCAATTGGCGCTAGTTGCCGCCTATTACCCGCGCCAATTCGTTATGGTGCTAGCTTCAGCTCCCATACTGTGTCAATGCTCGCAGGTGCTAGGTTTTGGCTCTGTTTTGAGCTTTCCGAGCTTGATCCGTGATTTTGGCTTCATTTCTCCGACTTCCGAGTGTTCCGGAGCCCACTGACCGATCGCGACCTTCATCCTTTGGTTGTTTGCCCTCTTCTATCAATTTTGCATTTTAGCCTCCCAGGGCATCTAGGTGTTGGTCAGGTGTCGAACCTCCTTTGGGAGTTTGTGGTTTCTATCTCGTTCGTTGGCTCGCGATTTCTTATCTCGCATTCATTTGGTGGTTTTCTATTGTTTTATCGTATTATTTGAGTGATTTATTTCTTTCCTCATTCGAATTTCGCATTGTCTCGTTTTGGGCTTAGATTACATGGTCTATTCGAGTCTTGGGAGATTCCGTTGAAGTGGTGAGTCCTGTCTTGGTTGGGGAGAAATTCTTTGTTTTTTCTTAGCCAGCATTGATGCTCGGTTGTTAGTTAGCAACCCACGCCCAATTTTCCATTGGAACTAGTTTTTGCATGAACAAGTAGTGCCGCTGGTTGCATGAACACAATGACAAAGTCATGCTAATTTCAAGGTGTGTGAAAATTCGAGACTTTTTCCCTAAATCCTTCACTGAAGGTGTCTTTCCCTTCCGGTCTTTCCGTATGAGCATAGATTACATTGCTCATTGTTTGGAATGTCTTCTGGCCCATGATTTCGATGTAAAAGGGAATGAATGCCTTGCTTTTGATCTCTGCTTTGGAATTCTCTTTGTGTTTGACCTCATATGTCTTGTCACCTTTTCGAGAATTTCGTTACAAAGTGTTTTGAAACAACGATTGAATTCTTAGTGTTTTTTTTTGCAGCATCCCTTTTTCCTTCATCTTTAATTAAGAAGATTTGCGTTCATTTAGTTTTCGTCTCAAAGTTTTATTTTCGTTAAATGCATTAGATCACATCGCATTGAAAAGTGTTTTTGAGATTCATCATTGAACTTCTAGATCACATTGTTTAATGATTGAAAGCTAAAATCACATTGGAGGCATTCTCTTTCATTAAAAGCATGCATTAAGTAGATTCTTATTTCATCGAAAATGCATTGAGGCATTCTTTACTGTTTGAGAAGGAAAGGAAAATTGTGCATAGATTACAATTGCATAGTTTTCAAAAAAGAGGATTTTGCATAGATTACATTGCATAAATCATATTGTTGAATGTTTGAAATTACTTTTCGATAGTGAAAGTAATCTAGTTTGGAATTTTTTTTTTTCAAAATATTTCCGTTTATTGTATCATTATTTGAAGTTCTTCCCTTAACTAGATAACATTCATCGAATTGAAAAGTTTTGTTTTCTTCTGAAGTATAGCCGTACATAGGAGATTGGTCATATGACATGCGTAGGGCCTTGAAAATGAAACATAATTGAATATTAACATTAAAATTTATTCAATTTACACTAAGGCAAACATTGAAACATTAACGAAATATTTAGAGGTCTAGGCTAGAGACGTGTTCCGCGTCATAAATCTAGTAGCCGGCTGCTCGCCTCTTGGCTTTAGACAACACTAGTATTTCCGACTTGCTCCCGTATTGTCGAGTACAGCAAGGGAGACCCCACTAGGTTGCCATCCTTTATCCATAGGGAAGCCAAGTCTACCGCCCTATACCCGTGATACACCGACACATCATTCGGGGAGATTGTCCGCACGTACGTTAAGTCCTTGGTTGATTTATCTTTCATTTTGAAACCAAGGGTATATTGCGCTCACGGTTATTTGGTACACCCTTTGCCTAGAATACCGCAGTAGTCAGCTTGATCTTTACCCATCACCTAAATTTGAAAAGATCATCAAGCGCTTGTCCTTTCACGCTTGTTTCCAATCTGAAAGTGATAGAGTCACCTTTTGTTGGTTTCTCGACTCTTAAAAGATGAAACAATAGAGTTTTGTTTCAATGTTTTAAAAATTTAACTACCCACGAAATATTCCTGGTTAAAGTTAGTTTCTTTAGGGTGTTGTTCTAAATTTGTTTCCGATGGCAACTTTTCCGGGGTTCACCAACCAAGGAATCCCCTCCGATGGGAATCCCGAAGGTTTTCCTCCTTTTGGAACAAGTTGGTGCTCCTTATATGGCAACATTGTCCCTTCCCCGGGTTAACTCGTTACCCGTTTGGTTGTTTTCAACCCTCTGTGGTCCCGAATTTCCCCTCGGCCATCGGTCAATCGCTCTTCTTACCGAACAACATCATGTTGATTCCAAGGTGGACCCTCTCCTCTTTCGCCCTCGCTCGCGTCCTCCTCTACCGTTCGGTGAAATTTCGGATTCGAGTAAATCAGTGGCTAAGAAGAAGAAGAAGAAGACAAAGAAGAAGAAGTCCCATAAGAGAGAGTCTAAGGTCACAACATCGCTTCCTAAAGAATCTCCTCTCGATGAACCTTCCAACCCTCCACGGAAAGTCAAATTCCCTTGCATTTTGTGCACAGGAAAACATCTTCTTCGAGAATACCCTAGCATTCCCTGTGGTGCTCAAGCATGTATTCAATCTGGTCATTCATCATCGGCTTCCGGCTTCGGGAGCTTTCGGTGTTGGGGGCACATCTTCAACCTGGTGCCGGTAAGGCTCCAAGAAGCAGTGGTAAGATCACAACTTCGTAAGTTGTGGGGGGCACCATGCCATTCACCTTTTTCCACATATGGATGAAGCCAAGAGAGTTTCGCACAACTCAACTATTTTCACACCATGCCTCCCGCCGGATTACAAACAACTTTCGAGTCCTCTACTACTGATCCACGATTGGTCAAGAGTCATCTCGCGTCGATCCCGCTCCCCGTAAATTCGATTCGAAGAATCCGTCTCAACCAACCATTGGTCGCGGGATCGGCTGAGTCGGGCCCCGTCCGTGGTGCACTCGGTGTCTTTTCCGTTGAGAGTGGATCTCACACGCTCTATATTCTTCTCCGGTTTCTTCGTATTCTTCGACTTGGAGAAAGATTCTCCGTCCCTATACCTCGAAGAAGCGTTCCTCCGCTCTCGTGATGGAGGTACTAGAGGACACCCCCCCCACTCTTCGAGATGGAGGTCGTGGAGGATGCTCCTTCTTCCGTAACACCAGGTAAGACCTTCTTGGCTCGATGGTAGCCCCTCCAAGTAGTTTGTCGCTTCCTTTATTGGAATCGATTTGCACGATATCGCTCGTCTTATGTGCTCTTCGAGATAACGGTACAGGCCTTTTGTCCGGTTCTCTACCCAAAGACCATTATAGACGAAGGCGCATCTCTGCTAGTGTTCTATCCTCAACTACCTAGCAGCCGGTTCGCTCGTCGCTTGCGCCCGTTACGTTGCATCCGTTGACATTTACCGAAGAACTAGTCAACTCGTTAGGATCCTTTTGAGGTTACCTCGTTACTTTGGGAGGTAAAACTCGTCCATATGGACTTGATGGTTGTTCCAAGCCCCTTGGATTTCAATCGCTCTTGGGTGCGATTACACTCTATGCCATGGGAGCGCTTGTCTCTCCTTTTCGTGTGGTCCTGCTTTTCCACATGAAGGACCCGATCGGGACTCATCGATCAGCTCGTTCTTGGTCCCGGAGCGGTAAGAACTGACCTCGCCATCATCCCTTCCCCGGTTTTTATCCACCCGCTGTATTCGCCCACCGACAGTCAACTATGTGGCCACATACCCCGTGCTCCGTACTCAAAGGATGATGCCGTCGTGCATAGTGTGTCGGGGGCATTGGTCCCGACTCTGCAGGATGTTTTCCTCTCCACCGAGAGTGGAACTCGGAAGCAAGTGACTTCTGTTCATTATGACGAGGCCATCGAGCACAGTTCTTTTCCTCGTGTCAGCCTCCTTAAAAATGTGAAACCGGGTCCTGCCCGAGCATGGTTCTTTTCATGTGTCGGGCCTCAAAAATGAAACCGGGTCCGGATGGGAGCAAGAGTTCCTTGTCTCTGTGTCAAGTTTCTTAAAAATGAAACAAGGTTGTTGGAGTAGAGTTCCTTGTCTTGTGCCAAGCCCTTAAACCATGAAACAAGTTGTCTTGAGGATAGTTCTCTTAATGTGTCAACCTCGTTAAAATAATGAAACACGTTCCCGTTCAATCTTAGGGTCTTCGATCAAATCTCATAAAATCCCACGAGTATTTCTTAGATCTCGTAATCAACCTTCACTCCTCCATCCGTTTACTCGTGCATGGACCGAAGCTTGGGGGGCATGTACCTCGAATTGGAGTCACCGCGTCAGTATGCTTACTTTTTCGCTAATAGTTTGTTTCCGTTTCAAGCTTGTGTAAAAATGAAATCGGGGTTTCAAGGCATAGTTTATCTTTATTTCCAAGCTTCGTGTAAAAATGAAACCAACTTCAAGTAGAGTTTCCTGATTTCAAGCTTGTGTAAAAATGAAACCATTCCCATTTTACCTCTTGTGATTTCACTTGGTTGTTTTACCCGTTCCTGAGGAACCGCTGCGATGAGTGGTTCTATAGCCACCCTTCGACCTTTATCTTGTTCTCGAGTACTTCCACCGCTACCGGGAATTAGTTGTCGCCCTTTATACCACTCGTTCCTCCGTGAGGAGTCAACTTTCACCTCTTTTCCCGACTTTAACATGAAAAGATTGAAGCGAGTCCCTTGTCGTTTTGATCTCGTTAAAGTGGCCTCAAACGACATCTACCCAAGACACGTTTACCTCGGTCGGGATAGATTATTTACGAAAGGAATAATCAGCTCATCGCGACTAGGAGGTTTTCTTCGCATTTAAGTTTTCACCTTTTTCGCATCCGAGGAGCTATTTACGAAAAGGGACTATTGAGTTTACTCTTTTCCGCCGTTCTTCAAACCTTCAAACATGAAAAGACGCCGAGTTCTTCCTTTGTCGCACTCGTTAAACTCGATGACATCGTATTCAATCATAATGACGATATTCGAGTTTCTCCTTCCTAGGCTCGTTAAATGTATTAGGATGATTTGTCCGTGCGTACGTACTTATATGACAAGCATATGATATCCTTCAAGCTTGTAAAAATAAAGAGGTACTCGCCAGGTAATGGTGGGGAAAAATGGAACCAAGATTACTGTTTGTTACAAGATAAGCCCGCCCCGAACATGGTACTGGCTCTGCATTCGTGTTTCAAGTTGGGGACATCTCACCTCGCTTCACCTTGCCTCCGTGGGTTTGGGTGATCCCTTTGACCTCTCATCCGGCTTTTGCCTCGTCATCATGACCCCGACCGTTGATGTCAACACGCGAAACGACCGTCGTGTCCGCCGATATGTTCAAGAAAAGTTGACCGCAAGTTTCGACCTTCTCTCGATTCTCATCTGATCCCCGATTCACAAAGACATTATGTTCCTCTGCTCGCGTCGATGATGTGGGAAAATTATGGCCCACCTTCGATCAAGGTCACTTCCTCGTCGACGGGGCCCCTCATTATCCGGAAGCCGATCTAGAGACTTTTGGCGGCTCGGGGGCCCGTGTATGCCTGCACGGCGTGCTCTTCGCGTTCGACGCAGAGCCATCATTGGCCTCCGATCGAGTGATTCTTCATGGGTGTTCGACGCCACCACCGATTCACATGCCACAGATTGTACCTATAGTACCTGAGGACCATCGTCATTATTGGTGGCACGCGTCCCGTTAACAAATTTCATCATTGGCTAGTAATCGTGCGATGTTCTCGCATGTTCGACTTCAAATCACTTATTCACATGCTTGAACTTGTACTTTTTTTCGGGTCGAGATGGAGCACAAGACTCGATTTTTCCGTTGGAACACAAAGCCATGTATTTTGTGATTATTATGATCGGTTACATGACTCACCGATCGGATGGTCGCGACCACACCGAGTCTCTTTATCGATCCTTATTGGACGCCGCGTCCATGCCTTGGATCCGGATTCTTTATATACTCACATGGATGGTCGCGCCCATACCACATATATCATGTATTTGAGATATTAGTTGTACTTCTATACGTGTGCCTTTCCGACGGCGTGTTTTCGCTGACACGTTCTCGTAAAGAATTTCACCCCTCTCTCTCTTTCGGCCTCATGCTTTAGGGGCATCTCTGTTACATAACAATTTTTCACTCGTCCCCGAAATTCCCCATCCCGCACATTGTAGGGCTTATTCTCGCGACCTCGTGAGCATGACATGATTTGAGAAGACTTTCATGGCATTCCCTAGACATGGACTTTCATTCCCCTAAAGACAACTCTCAGAAAACCCTAAAATAGCCTTTTTATCCCTCGCGACTCACATGTTATACCCGCGCCAATGGGGGAAATCCTCCAAAAGGGCGCGCCAATTGGCACTCGTCTCAGAGTCGCACTCGCGCTGTGTGGTTAATAAAGAGTGTTTTTAAAAATAAATGGTGGAATACTTCCACTCCAACCAATTCCTAAACCTGTCTCTAAATTGAGCGGGGAGGTTGGCTCCGTATCTCCATGTAGAAAAGGAAGTGGTTTTCCACCCTCCTTGCTGGAAGCTTCCTTGAAGATAGGGCCAATCCCATGATCGTAGGGATCCCAACTCCCCTTCCACCATTCATAAGCTTGCCATTTCCATTTGCAAGCTAATCTCCAAGAGCCTTCATAGCCTAAAGAAGGCCGCAAGAGCTTTGATAGTCCCATAGTGCCTAACTGTACGGAGATTTTAATACCCAGGAGAGGCTGTCCCCTATTCCCGACAAGCTTTACCGAGATGTATTCCGTCGAAGACCCGCCGAAGGAAGGTTCAAATACACAAGAGTTGTGTTGTATTTTCCTTTGTATGAATTAATGATAAGCGATTATTGGTTATGGTTCCACTCATATTGTTCATTATGATCATGAGTTGTGTTTTCTCCGATTGATACATAACTGTGCATGAGGTCATTTTACGCTTGTGTTTGTCGTGTTTCTTGTGTGTGCAGGTGTTCGATCGGGAAAGCGAGAGGATTGTGATCTCATTGTGGAGCAAGCGGGAACGAGAGTGCCATCTTCTCTACGAACAACAGTCATTGGACTTGAGGTAGGCCTTCGTCACAATTTGGTCTATTGCAATTGGAACTTGCACCTTAGCATGATACGATTGCTACAACCATCCGGGCTAGTAGGGATCGCTCTATCCACAAGAGGGATTTACCTCTACAACAATATGCATTCTTAAAATTTATTTCCAAGCATAAGCTTGGCTGATAGAGAGATAGGTACTCATCCGTCCTTTCTTGAGAAGCTCAGTTCTGGTTAGCACTTAAAAAATGTTGACCTTGCGAAATACGTAGCCACAACTCTCTACAACAATAAAGGTATCGGTGGTATGTTAGATTGGGGAGAGGTGTTATCACCTGAAAATCGGACAAACAAAGATGACATTATTAAAGGTTAGGAAAAATTATTTACAGGGTCATGCCATTGTATATCCTAAGAATTTAAAATATCTCTAAGTTCTGTGGAGAAAAATCAAATTGTGCACTCAATACCACAGAAGAATGCCCCTCGGCACACATTTTACATAGGCGCACCTTTGCGCGACTTTCCCCTCAAAAAACAAGACGGATTCTTGAGAGTACCAAGTCACTTTCCGGACCACAAGGCACACTCTAGGAAATTGATCCCACACTAGACCACCTTAAAGACAGACGACCAAGCTTCCTTAGGGACCTTGCGATAATAATAATGAATCACCTCTTGGGTCACCATCCATCAATGTACCAAGAGAGAGAAGGAGAGTTTGAATTCTTGTTAGAAATGAAATAACTACACCAAGAGATGAACAAAGGAGAACACATTGTCATGCCGGCCAAAATTACCCCAAGAAATCCAATGTGTGATCAAGAGCAAGAGATAGAGGGGATTTAGTTGTTGGCCATCCAACAATTCCAATCCTTCGGAGCAGTAGAGAGAGACTTTGCGCCAAGGTAGCTCGGAGGTAAAGACATCCTTGCACGGTATTAGAACTTCCTAGTTCTGCGGGCCCTCATCGATCTAGACATATTTTGGACCTCCTCTGACACGGGGGTTCTAGTAGGCATTTCGCCACGTAGGCATCAAAGACGCGCGAACACTCACCCTTATTGGTTCATCCTTTATTGGGGCATCATTAGTTGGGAACCTCGTCGGTCACCCAACACCACACTAGTCAACACCTCACACGGTCACCGTACACCACTCCTCCCACAACCCCTAGGGGACATAGGGAGCGCTACCTTTCGGGAAGCTATGAATCCTTGCCAGGTACGTCGCAGAAAAACTCTATACCCAAATCAAAACACTCCGCAGTTTTCACATGGTGCAACATACTAACCCGCAATCATCTTTCTTAGCTTTGTTAAATTTACCAGATTTAACCAAGTTAACAAAAGATCCCATTGCACAACCCTACATGGCCACCCATGCCTATGAAGCTCCTTCGTACATTCCAAAGTTTGGCGAAGTAAGAGGAAGACCTCAGAAATCATGTTATGACTTTCCACCCGTGGTGTTCGTCGAACAACATTGCTGATGATACTATTGACCCAGACTATTTCAACGTACCCTAACCTAAATAGCTATGAAATGATATGTGGACAAACCATCTCGCTACACATGGAACCTTTAGCACCCTCGCTACTACATTCTGACCTATTTTTAGTTACCCATACACCATGCTTCCGGAATGGAACCATCGACCCACTTTATGTAAACACCCGCCGTCCATATCTCGCAGTATCTTCCACGAATGGTGGTGGCATCGTAGTTTATGAAAGGCCAAACCCGACGATCGAGTTTTGTTAGACCTCGTCTCGAAAAACTTTCACCATAGAGATTTCAAAGGATATGATACAAAAAAAGTCCATATCCGAAGAGGACACCATTAGTAAGGCCCAATAGCTCGAGAAAATCTATACGCAATCATGACATATTTACAATACATCGCCTAATGCCTCGCGCCCTCGCAAACTTACAAAGAAATTTCTAGGCACGTCGAACTTCGTCGTATGGTTTTTATTGGGTCATTGACCCAGAATCACCCAAGAAGCAACGTTCATACCCTCGGATACGCATATGACTCTACCCGAACATACCGCAACCCGGATACCAAAGTCATCATGCACCTTCGTAAAACATGACACAGGCGTCATCATACCACCATCGCAGGGGAGGTCCATATCCTTCGACTAAGGGGGACCCGCAAGACATAGCTAGACATGATGAAAAGAGAGCTCCCCCTCAACAAACTATTCATAAACCAGGGATAAGGACCGCAATATGCCCGTGGGCCCCCGGTTATAAAACCCAACCTATGGTAGAATAATGCACAAGTGAATTTTGTTGAACTCTTCCCAAGCCTCCAACCGGCTAAACCATACAATCAAGACAATCCAAATTACCTCCTAAAGCAAGAAAGAAAAAAAGAAAAAAAACAAGCTTTCCAGAGTGAAATCCTTGGACAGAGGCAACAATCAACAACACCCTCTGACGATCTCAGCCGGGAGGCAACTCCAACCTAAATCAAAACTAGAGCCAAGCAAAGGGAAGAATAAGAGGGTGAAACTCTACCTAACCATTTCTGTTCGCTAACTGTGGTGAGTATGACCATTACACTCACCACCTATTCCGACCTCCCCGAGTCAAGAAGCTACAAGGTAACCCATGGGCAATGGGGATCCTCACAACAGATAACAACATGCAGAGCTGTTTCATCAAGGGAAAGTTATCACTTAACAACAACAAAAATCTTCGATGATTCTGGAAAAATAGCCATGAAATCTACATGATTGGTGAAGATTTTTTTTTTTTAGACACAAACTCAATTATGATACTCCAACAGACACCAATTCTTTGTTATGGCCTAGTGCAAGTGCACCAACAACACCTTCGACCATATCAAAGATTCCGATTGAACCTTTACCAAAAATGGCTAAGGGGCCAACTAGTCGGGTAGGAAACCATTCCAAAGCAAACTTCATACAATTCATAGCATTGTGGATGATTTAGCTCAATCTCCCATCGCCATGTCATCTTTGGAGGTATTACAATCATTCCCAAAGCAAAGGAAAGCCTTACTTTCCGCATTAGGCGCCATCGACCCTACCAATTTGTGCTCAATGGCTTTGGATTTAGAGGAAGCCACCCCTAGGCTTCCTCGATGGTCGCCTTTCGTATACCTAAGTACGATTCAAAACATCACCATTCACCAATGTATCATCGACGAGTGTGCATCCACACGCATCATGTCAAAGAACGTTTGCGAAGTTAGGGTCTCCTCGAACTAAAGCCATCAAACATCATGCTTAGAGCATACGATGGACGCCTTCATCTCCCATTGGCCTTCACTAAAAAGGTCCAAATCATTAGTGGGCAGTGGACGGTCCTTATAGACATAGAAGTTCTCAGATGCTCAACCGGATTACAATATACCCATTGGTTGGAGTTATATGCACGCCATGTCAGCCAACTCTCTTCGTCTTCCGAACTATGATGTTCCCCCATGAAGACCGCATAATTACCTACGACCAATTGACACACAATAAAAGCTAACCCTAAAAAATACCGATGTCATTTTACCCTATGTAGACACATCCGCCGAGACGCTTACT
The DNA here is from genome assembly GCA_034641835.2 of Pinus albicaulis. Taxonomy (NCBI): domain Eukaryota; kingdom Viridiplantae; phylum Streptophyta; class Pinopsida; order Pinales; family Pinaceae; genus Pinus; species Pinus albicaulis. The sequence goes on from CM076582.1 coordinate 140,088,515, forward strand.
CGGTACCAAGAATATGGCTTCGACCTGGGCTCAAACTCGTCATCCATCCTGTGGTCATTCCGAGGAGATCCCCCCTCTGCTATACATGAGTCACTACCTAATGTCACAAAGGCCCGGGGGTGTGCATGATGTCCTTACCAAGCACCGAACCCGCCCGAAGACACAAGAGATGAGCAAGTAATGACACCAAGTCTTCAACTAAGATGGCCTCTTAGCTTACGCCACCTCCCAAACTCCTTTTCTCTACCCCTCCAGCTGGTTTTGTATCCCAACAGGTCTTGGCCATCATGGTTTACCAAACGTATCATTTGCAATCCCATTTTGGTACTTGGTCCCACCCTCGGGGACGGGAGCCACACACATCACCTCCACAAAAGGTCCCCCTTAGTCCTCGAGGGAGGCCCCACCTGCTTAGGAAATCGTCGCAAAACATCCTCGCGCAGGCAACTCCCACCGTAAAACCAATGATTATGACCAAAAAACATCAATACAAGAGGAAAGAAGGTGGAGAATCCCACCACGCAACGGGAATCACCACCCCCGCGCCATATGTGACCTAGTATGCCACCCTACTCACATCTCCCCAGAGTTGGACGAATTAAACCGATCTTTAGCTTTGCGGTAGACATCGCGACAACAAGTTCCCGTAAAAAGGAACCCCGCCACCAAAAATCAAGGCAACGCATTGCGTACAAATCACACATGCACTATCTCACGTAATTATGTGCGCTATACCCATCATTTACTAGAGATCCCGCGATATAGGGATGCCCTTATATGCCATTGAGTCATCTCTACCAAGAGGATCCCTCCATCCACGACCGGAGATGAACCCCATCATTCTATACCCGCAAGAGGAACACAGCCCCATGAAAGACCCCAACCATTCCCCTCCCCTTATCGAGCATTGCGTACTCGTGATGAACGCGATCATTTCATTGTTGATTGCCTAGCTCCTGAAAATGTTTCATCGATAGTATTTGGTCCATGTAGTATCCACACTAACCCATACACCGCATTCATGTCAAATATGTGGTGGAAATCATCCTTGACGCCATTGTCACTATATCCTTAGATTCTTGGTAGCGCTAGCTATTATGCGTTCAACCATAGCTCCGCCTCCCGAGAAGATGGCTTTGACTCCGAATCCATAAACATCTCGACAACTCAAGAAGATGTGACGAGTAGATCCACACTCTTTTTCGGCCTGAAAAACGCCCAATCAGTGAAACCCTTAGTCACCCCCCAACCACCCTCCACAAAGAACACCAACATGCGCTAGTAAAATGCCCAATCATGTGGTTTCCACTTGCCCTCGACTTAGAAGCGCTATGTCACTGGCACTACCACGACATCGTACGACCATGATGGGAACCCTGTTACCTAGGATGTTTTGCCTAGTATGTTGGGGCAATCACCATGAGCAACGATGTACCTATATCCCACGCACACATCCTCTAACAAAGATGATACATCTATTAGAGACAAAACGCCGGACCTTATCAACCCAAAACCTAGCAACCAACATGGAAGCGTTGCGTACAGCCTCTCAAGCAATCTACTCCACACCCATGTCTCCAGATAATGGGAAAGTTAGGAAGGCGTGCCAACCAAGCATGACCCAGGTTCAACCTAGATAACATGTGGACTATGCGACCTAATTGACCACCAAGTCAACCGCGGCAAAGAATTGAAGCACCCGCAAAAACAATTTTCGCGCCAGCCTCTTCTCTCCCGCAAAAATTCCTCTAACCAAGAGAAGATCATGCACACTATCACCCAATTTGTTCACACTTCCATCGTACACTAAAATGTGATAATATCCCGAATCTTAGAGTGGAAAGAGTGGCATTATGCCCATACCTCAAGAGAGAGAGACATACTACAGCCAAAATCGAAATGGAAGAAGAAGACCTCTCCTGCTACGTCCGATCCCTTCCCAGCATCCACCGGGACGAAGAGTAGTGTTGATTCCCACAAAATCTACCTGGGTCAATAGTGGCACCGTGTACCATTTGAACCGGCCATAACCACAAACCAAAGGCATGCCCGCAAATGGAAACATTTAGGCGCCTCTCCGTACTCGCACACAATTTCCATCACGAAATTTCCCATCCCACCAGGATCTAGCCTTGGGCTTTGCCAGAAGCAAGTTCCCATCACGGAAATTATCCCCCCACCAAATTCCAACATATGATACACCATATACTTATCCATATCATCATGTCTTGGAACTATGACTCCTGCTGTCTCATTACCTCCGCTATAGGTGTCGAGTCCGACTGGAACCACGAGAGCACCGTACCTACGACAAGCAGCAACCAATTCATCCGCACTTTGTCGACCGTATCCGGTTCCACCATGTCGACGATGGAATCCTTTTCATGTCTATCAACGAGTTTGGCAGTATCAAACCCTCTGGCTAACGTTGCATAGAGAATTAACCCCTCTTAGGGATCCCTATTCCATTTGGATGAGGACATCCTGTGAGGCCATGACAGAGCGATTATCCATGGGATGCAATGCATCACCGTCGCTTTTTCTCCCACAAAAAGTGTTCACCCCCGACAAGACAAAAGAATAAGATATTTACAATTGAATCAAAAGATTTCCTCCCCCTTCAGGGAAAGTTGATTGGTTCAAAAAACCCCATCCGACGCCCGATGCTTTCGAGGAAGGAAACATGTAAAAAATCTCACCTACCATCAAGGTGAACATATCCCAAAATCCTCGGAAAGGTCAAAGAAACTCGTTGGAGGCAAGATGTTCTCCAGGAGAAGTAGCCTCTTATATCCAATTTCTATAAGAGTATAGAGACATTCTCACATGGGACTACTCGTAAAATGCCTCGCTTAGTCCCACTATTGTACACCATATTGACACTTGGCCCGACGTACCTCCAATACACCGGTAAACAACGTCAATCGCACCCACCAAAGGCAAAAGCAATAAAACAAGAAATCGAAAGCTTCAGCAAAGTCGAGTTTATCTACCCCATTACTTACACATCTTGGGTCTCCAACCCTATTCTCTTCATGAAAAAATAGGGCACCACATGTTTGCACCGATTTTTTGTGATTTTTTAACAAAGCATGTCCCAAGGAAAATTACCCTACCCCATTCATTGAACAAGTCATCGATGCTTGTGCGGGTCATGAGGCCCTCTCTTTCATGGATGGATTCTCCGGCACAACCAAACTAAATCCTTCACACCGACCGGTACAAAACCACGTTCACCACTCCCCCGGGGCACATTCACATACAAGGTAATGCCATTTGGCTTGAAAACACAGAGCCACCTTCCGTAGGCCATGAATTACATCTTTCATGACTCGCACACCTTATCCTCGCCTATTCGGACGACCCAATCGTCCGATCCAAGAAGCGCTCCGACCATATCGAGGATCCGAGATCAATATTCCAACGATGCCAATATTACAACCTACGGTTGAACCCTCATGCGTATTTTGCATCACAACATGAAGACTTATAGGTTTTACTGTGGTCCCAAAACAAGGAATCTCCTGAGTGGACCCCTCAAGGTCCAAGCCATCAAAGAGGCAATTTCCACCTCGAACTCTCAGCAATCGCAAAGCTTCAGGGGAAGGCCAATTTGCGGGAGACGTTTCATCCCGATTACACCACTTGTGCTCAAGTGTTCCCACACCTCTCGCGTGTGACATCCCATTCAAATGGGATGGTCACGCTCAACAAGTGTTTGACGTGTCGAAAGACACATTGTCTTCAACACCGCTCATTAGTCCGCCGTACCATGACAAAGATTACATCCTATATCTATCAACATCCGAGACCCGCTTTGGTCAAGTGTTGATCCGTAATGTCCATATGGGAAGGGGAGCACGTAATCCACTACATTAGCAAAAAACCTTATCAAGTACAACATTAAGATATGAACTCGAAGAAAATAATGCCTAGCATTGATTCATGTAGTCCAAAATCTTCGCCACCACATCATCTTAAAGATCACTACTGTCATCACGAATATTAACCCCATCAAATATCTTCTCACATGCCTAATGAACCACAAATACGTCCGCTAGATAGTCATTTCCCGAAGAATACGACTCTATGCGCTTTCGCTCTCCAAGAGAAAAAAGGCGCTAATCTTAGCAGTTGATTACGCACCTCCCAAGTCATACCAAAGGATCACTAGTCAACGATTCACTACTAAATGAGCATCTCTTCCTCGTATCAACCGAAAACCCTTGGTACAGACATATCCTCCTCTTCTTACAAACCCTAAAGTTCGCACCCCAACTCACTCAAGACGACCGCCGACACATTCACCATCGTGCTCCCCGATACCTCCTTATGGGAGATGTATTATACCGACGGGCATCAACACCATTTTACGTCAATGCGTTACTCATGACCAAGAAGAACAAGCCCTTAATGACCGCCACGCGTGAGCTTGCGGTTGCCACCTCTCCGGATGGCCACCGCCCAAAAAACTTAACAGCAGATATTTCCGGCCCACTTGTTTCGTGACCATATCGTAATGTACTTAAGAGGTGCAAGTGATGCCGCCGTTTCGCTCATAAGGCAAGAGCCCCTCCCGCTCCCCTCCACCTCAATATCATTGTTGTCCCTTTTTGCAAATGTGGGACCGACTTCATGACTTGCAACCCAACATCATCGAACAATCACAAATACATCATCGTGGTCATGATTATTTCACCATGTGCGTGGCCATGCCCACATACGACAACACCGGGCAGTAAACCGTCGCACGATTGCTTAACCATGATCACCGATTCTACGTTCCCAAGGAGTTAGTCTCCCACCATGGGAACACCCGAGAATGAATTTTTCCTCTAGGAGCTATCTCACCACCTCGTATTCACCCATGAATTCACATCATCGTACTAACCCCCCAATCCAATGGACAGTAGAAGCCGGTGAATAAAGTCCTCAAAACTATGTTACAATGCATGGTAAATAACCATAAAACCAACCGGCACCATATGGTTTTCTCTGCCCTATGGGCATACAACATGACCCCGTAAAAACATTTACCCGTTTCACCGCGACACTTGGTATACGTAGTTCAAGCCATGATTCCCACAACGTGAGATCTCGAATTTACATGTTGCCATCGAACTCTCGATGATACCTAGCCTCTAACAACGTTTACTACAACTAGAGTTCGTCGAAGAAAGTCGACACGACAAACATCGCAACACAATGAGGCCCATAAGAAACGGGTAAAAGCATTGTTCAACCGCTACATCAACCCTCGTTCATTCACCGAGGGGAGAGCTAGTCCTCTCGCTATGATGTCGCAAAATAATCCCTAGGGCTAGGAAAATTCAAAACTTTGTGAAAAGGACTCCTACATCATAAAACATTGCCTCATCAAGGGGCCACACATCTTGACCGAGCCAAACGGAACACGGGGCCCTAGCAACCCGTCAACGGCCTTTACCTCAAGAAATTCTACCCATAAAGTGGGGCCGAAGGCCCACCTCAGAGTCAACACACACAAGACCAAACTTCAAATTTTCGACCAAAAGACCTTGTCAAAAAATATGTTTCTAGTGTCAAAATGGATTGTCAACCCAACCATTACATTGGATTTGCTGATAAGTATCGTGATGGTCTCAAAGTTTAGCAACATCCGCCTAGGTCACATACCATCCTCGACTTAATTGCCAGCTTGCACTAATAGTGTGTATGCATCACTTTAGTGACAAACAATCATGCATTATGACGCCCACACGTACTTATGCGCGACGCCCTCAATCAAAACGGCATACACCATATGCATATCTACCTCGATTCCCGCTAGTAGTGTCACCGTTAAACCCAACATTTGAGATAAGAGATCTACGTCTCTGCTTAGAAAATACTTTGCGCAAAAATATTAATCCGATAGTTTGACCACCTTACATTCACACACATGTACCAAGAAATCAAACCAAACAACTGATCGCATAACTAACAATATTCTAAATCGGAATGTATCTCGGATAAACCATCATAGATTAAAAAAAAAACATAGAAAACATAGATGTCCATCAACATAATATAATCCATAAACAAAATAGGGGCATACCATGTAGAACTACAACAACATCTCTCTCATATACATACCAAAAAAAAATGTGTGAGCAATAAAAAAGCAGTCTCCGACCCCGTAAGTCAGCCCAAAAGATACAAATAATAAGTCGAAAAATAAGGAAGCATCTTCACAATGGGTGATTTCCACAACCAAAATCTAGGAAATGTTCCCTCGTGGGGGCACCGGGACCTCCATAGTCGCTTCTCCCCTGCACCAACACCGGAGCCGCTACTGCATCGCAGATCGCTACCCGGTTCAAATTCCGAACGACAGTTCTCTTTCCCGTCATCAATTTCTCTAATCATGCATCCTTGAGGTCATCGATGAAGCCTTAGGCAGGGAATCTCAGGTCAAGCGGTCCACTCGACCCCATGCATCATCTAGCACCGAGACCGACCTCGAAGAGCAGCCACCTACGTTGTCAACTGGCAACGCGAGCCTCTTCCGCCTTGGCACGAGCCCGCCTCGGCGCGGGGCCTCGGCAACACGAGTCGCTACCCTCCAGGGACCGCCCCCAGGCGGCTCCACCAAGAGGCCGTGTCCAGCTCCCCAGCCCGCCCTCGCGCGAGGAGCACTCGCGTCGCCGAATTGATGGTGCCCTACCAACCGAGCCACAGACGTCCGACTCTCGCTAACATCTTTCAAGAGTAACAAAACTATGTCGCTGTCACCATAGCACACACAAAACATAAATACTCAAGTAAATGCCAGTATCAAAACACAAAAACATAACCTGGCCCCTACATACCTGGGTCAGGGAGACCCATGTCTAGGTCTCTCGGAAGTCCATCCCCGCATAAGGGAACAAATACAAACATCCGAGGATTGGCCTCAAACCAAGCTTCCATGGTGGTGTTCTTAATAACGCCCTACCTTACCTCCACCTCCCCGAGGCATCACGTGGTCCCACCTCCTCATGACAACACCGTAGTCCCGCATAATTACTCGCTCATACATAATGCTACATAGAACGCTAGTATATGTGAACAAATTCTGATCCATATCAAACCTTGGAAAGTCGAGCGCATCTCTTCACAGCGTAAATGGGCAAATCGAAGAAAATGTCCCTCCGGCTCCTCGCCCGGCCGCAACACCTATTCGTGGCCCCGACGCTCAAAGGCGCATGACCCCGCTAGTCATGACAACAATAGCCATGGCACACTCGGTCAGCCATGTCGGGCCGAAGTTGTGAAGAAATCATTATGCACCCGTCCGTAAGGGCACCCCACACAATGGCCCGTCGAAAACCGCTCAAGATACACCCCTCCCAAGGGGGAGCGGATAAGGAAGCACCTCTCCCCGAGGTAGCAATCTAGTCACAAAATAGATATCCATCTCAGACGGACAACAAGGTCGCACCCCCGCAACACCATCACCCTTCGTCGCCTATTCCAACATCGACCAGGGGGTAACGCAAGATGATCCGTGATCGCAAGAGGTCATTTTCCATAAATTTGAGAAGACCCTCAACGCGCCTAACCGTTGGTGTGCATGACCATCAATAGCCAAAGCGCCCTCGGAGATCAAAGCAATCCTTCTACCTCCACACAACATCTCCGTCAACAACATGCACACACCGCCTTGCGTCGAAAGTAATTAAAAAAATGGTGACAAGAAAACTCTAAAAATCAAAAAATTATTTCGCCACCGCCACCAGGCTCCCGGGCGGTGCAAGGAGATCTCAGCTCGTTTTCCGCTTACGACAAAGGCGCACTCCAAAATCTAGTTTAGGTGGTAAGTTCATGAAAAACCCTTAGGTTTGTGTGAAAATTAAGACCTATGCCTTGATCGCTGCAGCGGTCAAGGAAAAAGCAGCCCTGAATCAGACAAGCCCGAACCCGTACGGACCTCGACTCCTAACGCATCGAAAAATGAAACCAGAAGGACAAAGTGAGCTTAGCTAGCTAAAAATCACTGTCCCGAGTACTCAAAGCACCGCAACGACAAGAACAACTTTGCAGAAGCCCTCTGACCTCAACTGCACGTTCAAACCCACAAATGAATCGAATCGTTTTTGCCATTTCAGTTTGCAGTGTTTCCCTTTTCGGTAACTTTGGAGGACCATAACGAGAGCCTGTAAGGCCCACCATAGAACTGTACAACATCGTGATCAACACTCCATAACACCTACAAGGGTGGCCTCACAAACAGCTTCCCCTTTGAAAAAAATAATTTTAGTGTCGACATGTATGCCCTCTCTCATCTTCTTTTAGCACATGTCTTCCAATATCTGAATGAAGAATATGCTTCTTTAACTTAGGGTATTTTTTTCTTATGTCATGCAAACCATCCGTCGCTCCATCCACTAAAATTTCAAAGTAGGTATCATTCTACCTCAAAGATGATAGAGTCCTGCATGAACTCGCATATCTTGACATCGTTTCTCCTATAAGAAATCAACCACATAGGTTTCAAACACCCGACCATGTTTATTATCACCCCACCTTGCACATGATAAACATCCTCGTTGGTTGGTATTTCCCCCCATGGCACCACACTAAAAGTATTCGAGGAGCATCATAAAATCACAATGCCGCTTGGGCTGCTACCACTTTAGTCCAGAAGCACCTCATGCCCATTTCACACCACCATGCATCAGGTCAAGGTTTGCCACGCGGGTCAAAACCCCTTCTCGGACAACTGCCTTGCAAGCATATCGAAAGCGCACCACCGCGCCGAACCTGGCTCACCATACCCATCAAAGATAGCCCATCTACAACATTTTCCATCCGTCTACTGTAACCCTTCACGAGCACCGAACCGTCGGGGGCCCCCACCAACAAAACACCTCCACCGACATCATCGTCGTGAGCAAAACACTTCGCGCCTTTCCTCGGGGGAACCCGTCTCTCGTGTTTCTAGGCAAACGAAACCTCATTAGTTTCATTTCTCCTTTTGGTAAGTGTACAAAGACCGTCAAAGGGCACTATGTCCCCCATTAATCCATCCATTTTTCTCCCATGGCAGCGAACCGGCCACCCTTGGACACAGCATCACACCACACATAAGCTACCATGACATTCACAACCAACACATACCTACCTCGGACGTCTCTATTGAATCCGTGATTTCTCATCGAAATAGTTATGACTACCGCCAAGTCGCTTTTTATACTCGACCCAAGGTCACCGAATACCCATCAATTTTCGCTACCACCTTTGCCATAATGCCTATGTTAAACCTATCACATCCAAGGATCCCGATCCCTTGCATCAACGACTCCCCTCATTCGCTGAGGCTTTATTTTTGGTTTAAATCGACACCGTTTTCCAAAAAAGGAAGCGTACCTTGGATCACCCCTCACCACAAAAGGGACATCCCTGCAGCACCGTGGAGACATCATTGCCCACATGTCATCGATCCTCCCGACATTCGATTGCCAACACAAGCTTTATGTGTCAAGATGCTATCATACCTTTACAACCATTGCACTTTGATCAAATTCGTCGAAGACTCGTTCCCTTATAAGCATCACATTCACTATGCTTACAAGGGAAGGTCCCAATCATAACACCCATGCGTACAATGTGCATTTATATGCCATTCCAAGCCATACGTGGGTACCACATTCCACCTATTGTCAAATAAACGCCCCTAAGGGCATCAACAACAATCGTCGTCATCAACGAGTAGATCACTACCATTCTAGTGACAAGACATAATTTGTATCTATAAATAAATTTTTTTAGCTGCCCAAAGCATCAAGAGCATGGGACACACACCATAGAAAATTGTATTTATTTTATTATACCATTGTTTGTGTTTCCCACATGACATGGTTTCTCTTCCATCCTTAAAGGTGCTCAAACTTCGTGCTACACGCAGTCTCTCTCTCTCTCTCTCTCTCTCTCTCTCTCTCTCTCGCATAGTAATACGTAAAAATAAAACTATAGTCGTATGTTGGCTATGCGCTCTTCCCGGACTCCGTCATTAATAGGGGGAAATGTTGGCCATTGGAAAAATCGACAAGCGAAGATGACATTATTAAATTTCGTGCGTATGATTTACAAGGGTCGCAGGTACTTATAGGATATGAATAATTTAAAATCTCTAAGGTCCAGAGAAAATCAAATTGCGCACTCAAGACCGTAGGCAGAATGCACCTCCGCGCACATTTTTCTTCGACAGGCATGCCTTTGCGTTTAATTTCTTACCCAAAATCCACGCGACCCGAGAGTGCGGGGTCACTTTCCAGACCACAAGGCGCACTCAGCAATCGAGATCCCACAACCACCTGCTCTAAGGACAGTCACCGGTCTTAGACCCTCAAGGAGCACACAACGAAATAGTGTGGCACACAATGAAATAACCCTTCTCTCTTGGGTCACCATCCATCAATGTACCTCCAAGAGACAAGAAGAAGCGGAATTCTCCATAAGTACCGCCCAAGAGAGGGAGAACACATTGTCATGTCGTCAAAATTTCCCTGCCAACTAAACAGTTGTGTGATCTCAGAGCAAAGATAGAGGGGATTTAGTTGTTGGCTATCCAACAACTCCAATCTCGAGAGAGAGAGAGACTTTGTGCTAAGGTAGCCTTGAGGTAAAGACATCCTTGCATCGGTCTTAGAACTCCCTAGTTCTAAGAGCCCCTTGGAAAAGTGGGTAAAGTTTCATCCTCATTCCCACTAGCACTCAACAAGAGGACGTAAGCGCCACCTGCTTGGATTATTGAAGTTGTTTGACTCTATTTAGAGATTTTGTGTTATGTTTTTTAGTTTAGTTTTATTTTCTCTCTATATATGCATGCTATTTTATTATGTAGTATGTTTTATGTTTTGGCATGTTCACTAACTTTCCTACTCCCTTTAATTATCTTCAGGACTAATAACTTAAGAGGAAACAACCACCCCTTCTTATAGTGTTGTTTGCACACTGTTACACAAACCCACCTGAGCAAAGAGGTACGTTAATCACACCCTAGTGCGCTTCAAATTAATATCTATCTACTACTTACTAAGGAATCAAGCTCAATAAAGTAAGGCTGTGAGTTTGACTTAGATAGGAATTTAACTAAAAATTAACCAAGAATCTTGTCATCCCACATTAGTTTTGCAGGGATCCGCATTTCACATAGGATATGTAGTTTTCTTTTCATTCTAGTAGCAAACTTGTCTATCAATTACTTGGTCTTAATTTCATAACTAGATAGTTGACTCCATAAGGGCAATCGGTATCAAACATTTAATCTTTAATCAAATATGTTAAATCTTTATAGATCTAAAATAAGTGACTTGGTCACTTGAATGTGTTCTCCTAAAACTAGTTGGAGCCCCAACTAGTTCTCTTTCATTCAATTTCTATAGGGTCTAACCCTAGTCTACTATAGGAGAAAACTTAAACAGAGAATGAGGATCACGGTGATGACTCGATTTGAGCCATTTTCATGGTGCTCATACATTCCGTGCGACAACAGATGAAGAGTCTCAAAGAATACTATTGAAAGGAATAATTTATTGGACTTGGTTTTCCCATCCCAAGGGTTTTCCCCCGTCGCGCTCTCCATATATGGTGTTCCTTGATCTATGCGCATTTAATTTGATATTTTATTAATGAAATAATAAGAAGAAAGATAAGAGGATCATAATAATAACCGAAGAATATCACAAGTAACAATCAAGAACAACACAAGATATTGCACGTTTCCATTTCGAAAAGTACAATGTAGTTTTGGTGAAAGAAGAAGAAAAAGGTAGTCTCAAGGGAATTGATCAAGGAAGGAGTTCACTGTAAAATAAATATGTCTTCATTATCTTCAAGAAACATGTCTAACACTATCAAGGGAGAACAATCTTGGAAGGTGCTTCAAATTATAGGTTTGCAAGAAGAGGATCGGATACTCATCCTTGAAAAGAACAAGGTCTTAGATCTAGCTGTGCTGGAAACATGAGAAGATCTACAAAAGAATAAAGCGATGCTCGATAAGGTACACAAAGAATCGAATTGCAGTTATGGGCTTGATGGTTTAAGGCAATAAAGGAAAATCTTGTCCTCTATAGCAAATATTGATCATGCTTAGGAAAATGTATGGAAAACTATTCACTATCAAGAATATTGGAAAGGTGGCAAACCCAAAGAATGATCTAAGATATGTTTGGACACAAAAAGAGAGATCTGTTTCTCTCATTTGCAGAAACAACAAGGACAAGACAATCTCCCACGATGAAATAGCGCTAGATAAAGAGCTAGTAATTGTAGCCACTCTGCACTACGATTCCTCTGAGTCTTTCTGTCAACCTCACGCGCTGAAAGAAACACCCAAATTTTTAAAGAGCCAGCATACCATGCAGTCACCAGCATATATCCATGAGAACGAATAATGAAGAGGTATCAAAATGACGTTCATGTTTCTCATCATAAAGGAAGATCCAAGAAGAAAAGGCCAAGAAGGAGGTTGACATGTACACGATCGAGTGTTACTGTCACAGATGGGGACGTTCGAGGCAGACGGATTGTCCTAACAATCCCATGAGTAGGAAAAGAGTATAGAGATCATGCAAACGTGGCCGAAGAGACACTATCCCTCGAAGGAAGAAAAGAGTGAAGAAGAAACTAAGGGAATTTCTATACCAAGCTCCCTTCCATCTCATGTTTCGCTCTAGACATTTTATGTCGTATAGGTTTAACATCTTCTTGGAAATTTATTTCTTTGTTGTATAAGTTTTAGGTTTTTCCCTCAAGCTTTCAGGGAGGAGCCCACAAAAACTCCTCAATTTAAATTCTTTATCTAGGAATCAATTTGTGTCCTAAGAATCATGGAGAAGGCTTCAAGGAGAAAACAAGAAAGACCACACGCAGTCAAAAGGTTTGTCAAAGAATCAAATGTATGTATTGAATTATATAGTCTCGATTACTTTATTTCAAATATCCATTTCACATGTTGCTTAAATTATTATTGCTGTCATACCAACCAATCCCAAAGGATTTCAGTTGGGATGACTCATCACCCCGATGAATCTACCCACCTTATACACCTCAAAGTTCGTGTTTGTATAGGAACTCCTTAAGATGTCTTCAAACCCTAAACGCGGAAGAAGACAGTGAAACCCTAAACCTATTTAGGGCTATTTGCGAAATTGATATTCTAATTAATGCATTGGATAACAAACTAGTTTCAGATTTTTATAAGATCACAAATTATCTAAACTTGTTGGAATTAATATGATGTCGTTCGAAATATTGGACCTTGAAGTTTGATATAACAAGTTAATGAACTTGGACAATAGATTCAAACCTTGGGTTTTAGTTAGGGTCTATAGCAAAAATGCATGTTATGAAATTCCTAGAGTGAAAAACCCTTGGGCATATGTTCTCTTGATTGAATCCCTAGCCTATTATTGGTTAGTGTGTATCTAATATAAAAATGTTGACTAACATGTGATGTGCTTATAAATGGTGATCTCCCTAGATATGTGTATCGATCTATTTTCTAAAGGTCTCAAGAATATAGGGTTTGGAAACAAACCTTAGTCAAAAGTTTTAAAATATATAGGACGATGACTGAAAAGTGTAGGGTATATAAATGAGCCCTAGTAATGATTAATTATCTAGTATGTATGTTGATATGATGTACAAGTTGAGAATTAATAGATGATAAGTCTAGGTTTAAAATTGCAACTTGGGAAGTTAGTCATGATGTGTGTTTGTTGAATTCTAGAAGCTCTTCATTATATATTTTGTTAATTGATTGAAAATCTAGAGTCCGCAATTAAATCTAGTGAACACCAATTGCGGTGTCCGATATGTGATTAATCTCTCGATTGACTTTATTGGGCGGAAATTTAGGATCGTATGAACTTTAAAGTAAAAGTCTCACCATGTATTCTAAATGTTATTCAGGAATATGTTAGGTCCCTATATTACTAGTATAGTCCCTTATTTTTGTTAGTGTAACCTCTTTATTGTTATTATTGCACTTTGTAACTTATCTGTTATTATTGTGCCCTTAAATTATTATTGTTAGGTCGGCTAAGATTACACTGTGGCCCACTAGGATTACATTATGGCCCCATGACTCCTATATATAGAAAGGAGGTTTTGTAAATTGTATCATCCAAGAATTGCTCATTTATAAAAGTACTGAGGTTGCCTCCCATGACTCATTTTTAAGGGCGTTGATATCTTCTTTTCTCTTTGGAGTCAAGTTACACAACATTTGCATCGCAGCTTGATTCCAGGGTTTACTGCCCAAACAGGTCATCGTGGCATTTTCACTATAACTTTTTTTCTACAACGTTTTAGAATCTGAAATTTTTAGGGTGTGAAGCCGAAATCCTGAGGACAATTTTCTAAAAAGTTCAGAGCTTGGTTCGAAATATTTTCGGAGATATGATCTGTGGAAGTTAGGTCTTTTTTCAGGCTCCTAAACAGGTCATCGTGGCATTTTCACTATAAATTGTTTTCTACGAAGGTTCAGAATCTGAAATTCCTATGGTGCGAAGTTGAAATCCTGAAGAAATTCGTCAAAAAATTGCAGAGCTCAGTTCACAATATTTTTGGAGATATGATCTGTGGAAGGTAGTGCTTTTTCAAGCTCCTGAATTTCATTTCAAAGAGGTGATTGTGGGAAAAGTTCAATAACTCTCCCTCTGGGCATCAAATTGGAGTGCCATAAAAAGTTGTCACAAGTACACAGATTGTAGTTTCTTGGCTATCAATTTTAGAGACGAAGGATGAAACAGTGATACATGGCAAGTCGTACAAGTTCGCTCTACTGAACCAGTCCATAATTAGGTCATTGTGGGATATTGGACACAACTTTGTCTTGGAGAATCCAAATCAGGTTAGACCTATGGCATTCGAAAGATAATTTAGAGGGATGCGTTGGTACCGAAAATCAAATATTGAAGTGCTGCAATCACAAATATAATCCAATTTCAATATTGAGCTTCTCAAAAGCAAGAAAAAGGTGTGTATTTTTTTCTTCCGAATTGCATAAGTCTTGTTAGAAGAATCAATTTGAATTGATTCCAAGGGCATATTGTAGAATAGATATCACTATTGGGTTCTAAAAGATGCCCCGTAAAAATAATTCAACACCCATTAAGCCTTTAGAAGGCTCTACTATGACTCATGAAAATGAAGAATTGCAACATGATCTATCAAAATTACAAGAGCAAGTGCAACAAATTTCACTCTCGCAAAGAGCAACAAAAAATGAAATGGAAGTTTTGAAGAAAGGTGTGGAAGAGAAGGTGGATGGAATGGAAGCTAAGATGGAAAACATGAAGAATGATCTAAAAATAGACATCGAAGGTTTGACAAAGTTGATACAAGAACGGTTTCCTAATGGTGAAAAGATAGTAGAAGAACCTCATGATGAGAACAAAATCAATGTTAATCGTGATTTGATAAACTATAATGTTGGCAGGAAGAACCACCATATTCCAAAAATGGATATAAGGAAGTTTGATGGAAAGGATCCTGTAACATGGATACTACAGATGGAGCAATATTTTGATCTCCATAACGTACAAAACACACAAAAGGTACGCATTGCAACTTTACATTTAGAGAAAAATACATTTGTATGGTATCAATGGCTTTGCTCCCGTAAAAAAATTGTCACTTGGTCAATTTTTACGGAGGAAATGATAGCACATTATGAGGATACAAAGAGCAACACCTTCTTTGGCCAATTGATAAATCTCAAACAAAAGGGTTTAGTGGGGCAGCACATTGAGGACTTCCAAAAATTGAATATAAGGGTAACTGATATTCTAGAGGACCACATGATCGATCTCTTCATAGGCACTTTAAAGGATAACATCCAACATGAAGTTCGTGTTTTGGAACCAGATTCATTGGAGAAGGCATTCGGGTTAGCAAGAAAAGTTGAATGTAAAATAATGGCGACAAGGAAGCCTACCACTCAATTCTATAAAGAAGGAAGTGTTGCTACGTCTAGATTTCCACAACCTACAAGGTTGACACCACAACAATTGGAAGAAAAAAGAGCAAAAGGGCTTTGCTACAGTTGTGATAGAAAATACACTAAAAGTCATAAGTGTGCTGAGAAGAAATTATTTTACATAGATTGTGAAGAGGAAGAAGAAAATGAACAAGAAGAGGATATACACCAGGAACCAGCCCTAGAAGAGGAAGAAATGAATCCGACCATATCGTGTAATGCACTGGCAGGAATTACCACTCCTCAAACTCTCAAGATAGCAGGACAAATCAAGAAGAAAAGGTAATAGTGTTGATTGATTCAGGTAGCACCCATAATTTTATTCATTGTAAGGTAGCCAAGGAATTAAATTGTTTCCTATACCCAGCACCAGAATGTCCAGTGATGGTTGCAAATGGAGGAACTATAAATTGCTTTGGAAAATGCCATAATATTAAGCTAACCATGGGGGAATATGTATTGACTAGTCCAATGATTTCCATTCCTATGGGAGGTGCTGATGTTGTACTAGGAGTACAATGGTTACAATCTTTGGGGACGGTAGCTTTTAATTTTCAAGAACTTTTCTTGAAATTTTTTTCAGAAGGAAAGGAAGTTGAATTACGGGGTATTGCGGGGAAGCCAGGAAGGATAATAAGCTCTAATGTCACGACAAAGCTTCTAAAGAAAGAACAACGAGGCGTAATTGCACAATTATGCTCACTAGAAGTTCCAACATCAAAATCATCTATTTCTGCAGATCTCCAACAAGTCTTGGACAATCATTTCAAGGTGTTTGAAACTCCCAAAGGACTCCCACCTATTCATGATCATGATCATGCTATTCATTTGATTCCAGGAAGTGTTCCTCCAAACATCGGGCCTTATAGATATCCTTACTTCCAAAAGAGCGAAATTGAACGTATGATTGCAGAAATGTTAGAGGCGGGTATAATTCAACCTAGTCAAAGTTCTTTCTCTGCTCCAGTAGTATTGGTACACAAGAAGGATGGATCATGGCGAATGTGTCCGGATTATAGGGAGCTCAATAAGCTCACCATTAAAGACAAATTTCCCATTCCTGCGATTGATGAATTATTGGATGAATTACATGGAGCAATTTATTTTACCAAGTTGGATCTTCGTTCAGGATATCATCAAATTAGAATGAAGACTGAAGATATTCCAAAAACAGCATTTCGAACTCATGAGGGTCATTATGAATTTTTGGTCATGCCTTTTGGCCTTACCAATGCACCTTCTACATTTCAGGGTTGATGAATTCCATTTTCAAACCCTTCCTTAGAAAATTTGTGCTAGTATTTTTTGATGATATACTAATCTACAGCAGGTCTTGGAAGGATCATGTTGAACATGTTGACAGGGTGCTCAAACTATTGCAGGAGAAACAATTATATGCAAAAAAATCCAAATGTTTCTTTGAAGTACAAGAGGTGGAATATCTGGGTCATATTGTATCTCACGAGGGTGTTAAAGTAGACCCTAACAAAATTAAAGCCATTAAGGAATGGAAAGTCCCCACAACCATAAAGCAGTTGCGAGATTTCTCGGGTTAACAGGGTATTATCGCAAGTTTGTTAAGAATTATGGGAGAATAGCAGCACCTCTAACAACATTATTGAAGAAAGATGCATTTTCATGGACTCCTGAAGCAACTAAGGCCTTTGAACATCTTAAAGAGGCAATGTGCCTAGCACTGGTCTTAGCTACGCCGGACTTCACAAAAACCTTTATTGTGGAATGTGATGCCTCAGGAAATGGAATTGGTGCAGTTTTAATGCAGGAAGGAAGACCCATTGCTTTTGAAAGTCGTCCAATCAAAGGAAAGTATTTACAGAAACCTATTTATGAGAAGGAAATGTTAGCAATACTACATGCACTAAAGAAATGGCAGACTTACCTAATGGGAAGACACTTCAAGGTAAAAACTGATCATGATAGTCTTAAACACTTTTTGGAACAAAGACTATCGTCAGAAGAGCAGCAAAAATGGGTCACAAAGATGTTGGGTTATGACTTTGAAATAATCTACAAAAAAGGAAAGCTTAATGTTGTTGCAGATGCACTCTCAAGAAAGAATGAAGAGGTGGAAGCATTGTTTTGTGCCATTTCTATTATCCAACTAGATTGGATAACTGAAGCAAGAGATGAATGGAAGAAGGAAAAAGATGTATGGACACTCATTCAAAAGTTGCAGCAAGATCCTAGTACATCTGATACATTTAGTTGGAAAATGATTCCTTATGGTACAAAGATCACTTATATCTTTGAAAGAATTCCCAACTAAAACAAAAGATTCTTCTGGAATTGCACACTTCTCCTTTAGGAGGACACTCAGGATTTTTAAAAACTTACCACAGGGTGAAGAAAGAATTTTTTTAGGATGGCCTTAAATCTGATATTCAAAAGTTTGTGGCGGAATGTTTGGTTTGCCAACAGAATAAAGTGGAAACAATTAAGACCCAGGGACTTCTACAACCTTTATCCATTCCAAGTCAATGTTGGGAGGAGATTTCAATGGATTTTATCACAGGTTTACCTAAGTCCGAAGGAAAGAGTGTCATCATGGTGGTAGTTGATAGACTTACCAAGTATGCACACTTTTGTGCATTATCTCATCCATTTAAAGCAAGTGCAGTTGCTACTACATTTATGGATAGAATTCAAAAACTACATGGAAGCCCAAGGGTTATTGTGAGCGACAGAGATCCCATTTTTACTGGAAATTTTTGGACGGAGTTATTTTCTTGTTTGGGTACTCAATTAGCTCATAGCTCATCTTATCATCCTCAATCTGATGGTCAAACTGAGATAGTAAATAAATGTTTGGAAGGATATCTTCGTTGTTTGTATCTGATAAACAAACACAATGGGTCAAGTGGTTACCTCTCGCTGAATGGTGGTATAACACTTCCTTCCATACTGCAGCAAAAATGACCCCATTTATGGCACTTTATGGATATCATCCACCATCGATCACATCATCTTTAGGGGAAAATTTGAAGGTTCAAGCAGTGGAAGATCACATCGAGCATCAGCAAGAAGTTCTCCAACTCTTAAAGGATAACCTGAATTTGGCACAAAATCGAATGAAACAACAGGCAGATCAACATCGTAGCGAGAGAAGATTTGATGTAGGAGATTGGGTATTTTTACGGCTACAACCATACAAACAAATGTCCCTCAAGCAAGCAAAGAAGGATAATAAATTATCGCCAAAGTACTATGGTCCTTACAAGGTGTTGCAAAAGATTGGTACTATGGCATACAAATTGGAACTTCCTGCTTCTTCGCGAGTACATCCAGTTTTCCATGTTTCATGCTTAAAGAAGGTTATAGGTGAAAATCTTCCAGTTCAAACAATATTGCCAGAATTTGATGAGGAAGGAAAAATCATATTGGAACCAGAAGCGGTCATGGAAACAAGAACTCGACAACTACGGAATCGATCAATTTCAGAGTATCTCATCAAGTGGAAGAACTTACCCACTGAAGATTCTACATGGGAGGATGAGAATTTTATACAGAAGCACCAGGAGCTACTCAAGCGTTGAGGACAACACTTTTTTGAAGGAGAGGGGCATGTTAGGTCCCTATATCACTAGTATAGTCCCTTATTATTGTTAGTGTAACCCCCTTATTGTTATTATTGTACCCTTGTAACCCCATTTTGTTATTATTGTGCCCTTAAATTATTATTGTTAGGTCGGCTAGGATTACATTGTGGCCCACTAGGATTACATTATGGCCCCATGGACTCCTATATATAGAAAGGAGGTTTTGTAAATTGTATCATCAAAGAATTGTTCATTTATGTAATGTATTGGAGGTTGCCCCCTCGAAGTGGCTCATTTCTAAGGCGTTGATATCTCTTTTCTTCTCTTTTTGGAGTTGGTTACACAAAAAAATATATGTTGGTTCTAGGGTTTTCTATATGTTGTAGTAAGGTATGTTATACCTTGGAAGTAACATTGAAACCCTATATAAGAATGAAAGACATTATGAAGTAGTCTAGGGTTTATGATGAAAGTCCATAGAAAAATGTTAAGGAGTATATGTCTCTTGTTTAGATATCTGATATGTATAAAGTTGAAAATGCTTCCGTGACTCTGATATGTCTAAGTTTATGCTTCTATAGTTTTGGTTGTACTCGCTGTAAAAAGTTGTGTAGGTACATCATAAAAATGAGAAGCTGATAAGTATGATGAAAAGGATGGAAGCCATGAAAGGTTCTCCATAACCTAAAGAAAAAGTGAAGATCTCCATAGATTAAGAGGGAGTCTAGATAAAAGAAGAAATGGTTATGATGAAATAGATGAGGACTAATAGTAATAATTATTAGTGAATTCCATGAGTAAGAATCATAGTCATGGTTGGAGAATATACTATGGAAATATATGTTGCCACAAGTAAAGTAGGAAGATGAATATTCTCTTGAAAGATTCTATTGATAGTCCTACTAGAATTAGTTGAAGGGAAACATAGAAGCCCCATAGTTTGTTTATGCATTTGAAATTATTTATGATTGGGGTTTGTGTTCCCCAGGTGAATCTCTTGAAGGACTTGATAAGATGCTAGTTACCAATCAGTTTGATTGGGAGAGATTGGTTGTCCTTGATCTGCTAGATCAAGGTGTGTTGTGTATTTACGAGTGAAGCATTGCCAAAGGATTTGTGAGTGAAGCATTGTCTAAAAATGTTGTGGTTTTGCAAGTGAAGCATTTCCAAAGGCTTTGTGAGTGAAGCATTTCCAGAGGCTTTGTGAGTGAAGCATTTCCTAAAAATGTTGTGGCTTTTCGCATGAAGCATTTCCGTAGGCTTTGTGAGTGAAGAATTTCCTAAAAGTGTTGTTTCGAGGATTTGTGAGTGAAGAATTGCCTAAAAATGTTGTGTTGAGGCTTTTTGAGTGAATCATTGCCTGGAAATACATTTGGTTGGCACTTTGTGTTGATGTCTGGTTGGGAGGGTGGCATCGGGTGGATGCGCACCTAGTTCCCTGGGTTGATGGTTAGTAAGTAAGCCTGATGGTACCTATAAAGGCTAAAATATTGAATCCATCTTAGTCCCATCTAGATAGATTTCCTTAGTCAGGAATCTAGTCCTTGGAATTGTGGTGCCTAAATTTTTGTGTGATAAATGGATAGATTTCCCTAGTCAGGAATCTAGTCCATGGCATTGCGGTGCCTAAAGTTATTCATTGTTGATATAGTATGTGATCTTCCATTATATATGTATATGATGAATACCTCCCTGGTTAAGAGAGAGTGTTGGAAATTGTAACTAGGTTTGGTCTTCATTTAATGTATTTGAGTCATCATGTAATGTACTTGTCAAAAGAACAAAGAAAAGAATTATTATTATTATTATTATTATTATTATTGTGACTTATTAAAGCACATGTTTCATACTTGGGTCACCATGTTTTAGGTCAAAGTCCCCATTGAGGGATTTTAGGATTTATTCTAAGTTAATAGGGTCATTGTACATTTATGAGACCCTTCTTGGGATTTCGAATCATGTAAAAAGGTTTATTATTGAGTTAAATATGAATTATGTGACCTCCAAACCAAGTTGGCCTAAAAGAGATCATGTCGGCTTAGGTAGCCCTAGAGACACCTATTCGACTTCACCTGGAGCCTATAAAAGGAAGAAATTAGAATTCATTTGGAGCACATTCTCTCAAGCAGTTTGATACCTCTTGTAGCCGTGAAGAAGTTCAAAGTCTGTTCCCGAGAAGCGGAAAGAAGTGTGAGTTTTGGGAAGTCCAAGGAGAATAATATAAAACAAATTTTGGTGCCTCTCTCTCTATGTTTCAGGCTTTGTATTGGGAGATCGAAGTCTTCCAAGTTTTGTTGCTACCGGAAGCCGTATGATGCTAGAATTTCTACATGAATAAGTTTGAAGTACGTTGCCGAGAATCCGAAGGAAGTGTAAGTTTTGGGAACTCTAAGGAGAAGAAGAAAAACGAAATTTTGGTGCCTCTCTCTCTCTCTCGATTTCGGATTATGGATTGGGAGATCGTAGTCTTCCAAGTTTTGCTACTGCTCAAAGCCATATGATGCCAGAACTGCTGCATAGTCGATGTTGCTGGAAAGGGTTCGAAATTCTGGAGACTGACTTTGTGTGGAGGAAAGGTCTAGCCTTGGTATAGAGTGAAGAGTCTCAAGGAATACTATTGAAAGGAAGAATATCTTGAGTGGGTTTTCCCCTCGAGGGGGGATTTTCCCTGGCTACTGGCCTACATCTGGTGTCCTTGATCTGTGTGCATTTAATTTGATATTTGATTGATGAACTAATAAGAATAAAGATAAGAAGAACATAATGAGAACTAAGGAAGATCACAAGTAAATAATCAAGAAAAAGATGATCTTTATTCCTTTAGGGTTCTCTAACATGAAGAAGGGTTCCATCAAGAGTGATCCATAGATGAAGAATTCCATCAAGAAGGGCGTAGACAAATGAAGGAATTAAACCCTTAGTTGCCAACTTTAACAATACATCTCCAAAAGGAACCTCCTCCACCATGATTTCTTCCACAAAGAGGATTATGTTACCCTCCTAGGGCACGTAGGGATGGAATGACATCATCTATGGTAGGTGTTGGCATCAAGTCACAGTTTGTTAGCCCTCCCAAGGCATATTGCTAACATCCATCCTTATCTGGGATCTAGAACAAGGCAATGCCATCAAAGAGGCCCAAGGATGGCCTGAGACATCCTAGGTCCATATGGGCACATCATCAATTAAGCCAAGGCCCAAACTTCCTAGGTCAATGTTTCAATGTCTAGAGGTACATAAAGAGGTGTGGAACCATGTGAAATATTCATAAGTATAAACTCTCGTCTCTAGAGGGGAAATGCTGGGCCTCCAAGGTCACAATTTCTCTTAGAATAGGGAAAAACATCCTCTAAAAATTTCCAAAAAGTAGTCAATCCATTCCCTAAGGGATCTCTACTACATGCATGATACCACTTGAATAAAAGTCTTAATATCAAGTGAGATCTACATCAATAGGGACAAAAAACCATTAAAGCATCATAATGGACCATATCTAACGTTAGAAGCACATAAATACTTAACACAAAGCGTACTTTCAAACGTCTAACTAGCTCAAGGTATGTAAACAAGTTACCTCACTTATGTTAGGGATGATCAGGTTAACAACCTATTAGGGCCCTATATTACTAGTGTAGTCCCCTTATTATTATTGTTGTACCCGTGTAGTCCCCATACTGTTATTATTGTGCCCTCACATTATTATTTTTAGGTTGGTTAGGATTATATTGTGACCCCATGGACTCCTATATATATAAAGGAGGTTTGGTCATTTGTGTCATCCAAGAAATGTTCATTTATTTAATATAAAGGAGGTTGCCCCTTAAAAGAGGCTGATTTATAAGGTGTTGATCTATGTTTTCTTCTCTTTTGTGAGCTGGTTTCATAACATTTGGCATCAGAGCTTTGGATTCTAGGGTTTTTCTACTTCAAACATGTCATCGTGGATTTTTTCACTATAAATTATTTTATACGAAGGTTCAAAAGCTAAAAAAAAAACCATTTTCATTAACATCCAGAGGCAATTAATGGAAATATTTCAGATCTTGGTTTGCAATATTTTCGGAGATATGATCTGTGGAAGTCAGGGCTTTTGTAGGATCCCGAATTTCATCTCAAAGAGGTTACCTTGGGAAAATCATCATGACTCTCTCTCTGAGCATCAGATTGGAATTCTATAATAAGTGGCCAAAATCACATAGATTGTAGTTTACTATGTATTAATTTCAGAGCCGAAGGAGGAAACAATGACACGTGGCACGCCGTACAAGTTTGCTCTATTGAACTAGTCCATAATTAGGTCATTGTGGGAGATTGGGAATAACTTTGTTTTGAAGAATCCAAATCAAGTTTGACTTGTGGCATTGGAAAGAAGATTCAAAGGACTACTAAAGGACTGAAAATAAAATCTCGAGGATCCGAAATTACAGAGATGCATTAGTTTCAATATTGGGATCCTCAAAAGCAAGAAAAATGTGTGTATTTGTTTTTAAAAATTGCCGCTAAGTCTTGTTTGAAAATAAGTTTGAAGTGATTCCAAGGGAATATTTAAGCATATATATCAATTTCGGGTTCTAAAATTCCCCTTAAAAATAATTCAACACCCATTAAGCCCACATAATGATCTACTATGAATCATGAAGAGAAATAAGTGCAACATGATTTATCAAAATTACAAGAACAAGTGCAACAAATTTCGCTCTCACAAAGAGTAACAAAGAATGAAATGGAAGCTAAGATGGATGGCTTTAAGAAAGGTGTGGAAGCTAAGATAATGGTTTGAATAATGACATGGAAGCTAAGCGGGATGGCGTAGAAGCTAATATGGATGGTATAGGGGACAAAATGGATGGTTTGAAGAGTGACATGGAAGCTAAGATGGATGGTGTGGATGCAAAGATGGATTGTTTGAAGAATGGAATGGAAGCTAAGATTGATGGTATAGAAAAAAAACTAAAAGCATACATGGAAGGTTTGAAGGAAGGTATGGAAAATTTGCTACAAGAAAAGCTTCCTAATGTCAAAAAGGTAGTAGAGGAAACTCATGATGAGAACAAAAGAAATGTTAATCATGATTTCATAGACTGTAATGTTGGATTTAAAACCTACCATATTCCAAAGATAGATATGAGGAAGTTTGATGGATATGATTCGATAACTTGGATACTACAAATGGAGAAATACTTTGAGCTCCATAATACGCAAAACAGAAAAAATGTATTTATTTCAACTTTATATTTAGAACAAAATTAGTTTGTATGGTATTGATGGCTTTGTTCTTGTAAACCACTGGTCACTTGGTCAATTTTTACGGAGAAAATTGTTGAGATTTTTGACTGTTAGGGTAGCATCTAATGTGCTCTAGCTCCTAAACTTTGTGGAGGGACTAGAGTACATGAGATCTCCAAGACCCAGAAAGAAATTTGAGAAATTCCATCATGTTTAAGAGAAATTTAATTAATTACTTTTTAATTAAGGACCCTAAGTCTAACTTAGGAAAATTAAAAGATTAAAGGTAATTAATTTAAACATGTGATGGAAATGACTTAAGTCACACGGATCAAGCTTTCTTTTAATATTAGCCGTTAAATCAAGATTATATCACGACCGTTGGTTTCCCAACGAGAAAAGTTTAAAAGAAAGGCTTGGGGTCATTTGGAGAACACACACAGAGGCAAATCATTGAGATTAAGCTGGAATTCTAGGGCGTGGTTTGCTAAGAATTTCTAGAAGTGTTTCAGCTGCAGCGAGGGGTAGTATTAGTGAGATGATGACCTGATCCCCGACCAAGAGTCAGCAAGAGGTAGAGAAGCAGCAGTGAGAGAAGCACAGAGGGAGCATCAAATGCGAAGCGTAGAGGACTTTAGTGCTACGCAGGCCCAGAAAGGGCAACACAGAGGCAGCAGGAGGCAAGCAGGGCTGAAGCAGGCCCAACCAGGGCAGCGTAAGGGAAATTTATCCTGGTCTAGGGTGACTCATTCCCTTCCTGAGCAGTGCAGGGGCAATCACAACCTAGCAGAGCTGACGCATAGGGATTCAGAGCAACGCTAAGGTTTCTTAAGATTGAAAAGGGCTTTGTTCTGTAAATCCTATTTGAGGGTGTGAATCAATCCAATTTTTCGTCTCCAAAACAAAGGTATTGCTGCAAATATTGTATTTCTCTTTCGGGTTAACCAGTAAGGTGCCTAGATTTGCTATACTTAGAATCTACTTAATAATATTAACCCTCCAGCAGCCAGAAAACCAGTTATCCTGCATTGAGTTTTTTTGGGCACAGTTGTCCAGAAAATCTTGTGTGTCACTTTGTCATTGTGCATGTATTTAGTTTAGATGTTTATCTGTGTAGACCATTAATGTGTTTACTTAGATGTTAATGCTAAGTAATTAAAATTAATAACTTGATTAAGTAGGAGAAGTATAACCAGATTTAACAGTAGGGTTTCTCCATAAGTGATATTCAGAATTTTTCACAAAAATGATATCACATTATGAGGATACAAAGAGAAACACCTTCTTTATCCAATTGATAAATCTCAAACAAAAGGGTTCAATTGTTCAATTGCGGAGCACATATAGGAATTCAATTTTCAAACCCTTCCTTCTAAAATTTGTGTTAGTATTTTTTAATGATATATTAATCTACAAAATTCTTGGAAGGATCATGTTCAACATGTTGACAGGGTGCTCAAACTATTGGAGGAGAAACAATTATATGAAAAATCCTCCAAATGTTTCTTTGGTGTACAAGTGGTGGAATATTTGGGTCATATTGTATCTCAGGAGGGTGTCAAGGTAGACCCTAACAAAAATAAAGCTATTAAGGAATGGAAATTCCCCACAACCATAAATAAGTTGTGAGGATTTCTCAGGTTAACAAGGTATTATCGCAAGTTTGTTAAGAATTATGGGAAAATAGCAGCACCTTTAACGACATTACTGAAGAAAGATGCATTTTCATGGACTCCTGAAGCAACTGAGGTCTTTGAACATATTAAAGAGGCAATGTGCCAAGCACTGCTCTTAGCTACGTCAGACTTCACAAAAACCTTTATTGTGGATTGTGATACCTAAAGAAATGGAATTGGTGCTATTTTAATGCAAGAAGGAAGACCCATTTCTTTTGAAAGCCGTCCAATCAAAGGAAAGTATCTATAGAAAGCTATTTATGAGAAGGAAATGTTAGCAATGCTACATGCACTAAAGAAATGGTGACCTTACCTAATGGGAGGACAATTCAAAGTAAAAAATTATCATGATAGTATAAAGAATTTTTGGAACAAAAACTATCTTCGGAAGAGCAGCAAAAATGGGTCACAAAGATGTTGGGTTATGACTTTGAAATCATCTAAAAAAAAGGGAAGCTAAATGTTGTTGCAGATGCACTCTCAAGAAATGATGAGGATGTGGAATTATTGCTTTGTGCCATTTCTATTATCCAACCAAATTGTATAACTGAAGCAAGGGAGAAATGGAATAATGACGAAGAAGTATGCACACTCATTCAAAAATTGCAGCAAGATCCCTGTACATCTGATACATTTAGTTGGAAAACTGTTTCCTTATGGTACAAAGATCGCTTATATATTTCTAAGAATTTCCAACTAAAAAAAAATATTCTTTTGGAATTTCACACCTCTCCCTTAGGAGGACACTCGGGATTTTTAAAAACTTACCACAAGGTGAAGAAAGATTTTTTTTGGGATGACCTTAAAGTTGATATTCAAAATTTTGTTGTGGAATGTTTGGTTTGCAAGCAAAATAAAGTTGAGACAATTAAGACCCCGTGTCTGCTACAACATTTATCCATTCATAATCAACGTTGGGAGGAGGTTTCAATGGATTTTATCACAAGTTTACCTAAGTCCCAAGGAAAGAGTGTCATCATGGTGGTAGTTGATAGGCTTACCAAGTATGCACACTTATGTGCATTATCTCATCCATTTAAAGCGAGTATAGTTGCTACTGAATTTATGGAAACACTTCAAAAGCTACATGGAAATCCAAATATTATTGTAAGCGATAGAGATCCCATTTTCACTGGAAATTGGACGAAATTATTTTCTTGTTTGGGTACTCAACTAGCTCATGGCTCATCTTATCATCCTCAATTCGGTGGGAAAACTGAGATAGTGAAAAAATGTTTGGAAGGATATCTTAGTTGATTTTTATCTCATAAACAAATACAATGGGTTAATTGGTTACCTCTGGCTGAATGCTGGTATAACACTTCCTTCCACACTGCAACAAAAATGACCCCATTTATGGCACTTTATGGATATCATCCCCTCTCCATCACATCATCTTTAAGAAATGAAAATTTTTGACTTCTAAGGAAGCATGAATATGGATGGTGATAGATCCATATTGACTGTCAAATGTCACGGTGACAAAATGACGTGTAACAGATTTCCCCCTAAAGTGTGAAGTCTGAGAAAATATTTCAAGAGAGTGAAGTGCTTTATCATACCAAGGATTGGATCGGAGACATCGGTCGAAAACCTATAAGAAACATTCAATGCAAATATATAGTCATCACTGAGGTAGGCATTCCCATACTTAGAGAAAAACTAACTATATGTCCTGGTACAGAAGTGACCTAGAACTACATCAATAGTAGACACAATATGGACACAACCATCTATTATGATTTACTCTACTGAAACATGAATACATAACTCCTCGCATCCTAGATGGTTGAAACTAGATCCAGGGTCTTGATTTCTGCTTCTCGAACTAGTACGAATCTAACCATGGGATTGATTGTTTCGAAGCCGAAAATCGTAGAAACCACTTGATTACCGGTCAATGATGAAAACTGTTAACAAGTGTGAGAGAAACCACTAGTAATGACAATGGCTCTGAAAGTGCCTCAGTACAATCTATGAAATGTGAATGAATGATTTTCATTCAAACACTCATAGAGTCATTCGATCGAAGGCCAATAATGAAAAATTGTCATCAAAGGCAAGAAAATTGCCGTTAAGGCATGCAAATATCAAGGTATTGATATTTTTTCTAGATCAATTTCCTAGATAATGAGCTAAAGTCAATAGGAAGTGATCTTTCGCAAGAGGGATTATGACAAGAAACCATTATGTCAATTTTTTGTTGCACACCTAATCCTCCTAGGGTTAGTGTGGGAGCTGAGCAATAAAGATGAGTCCAAGAGACCACTTGGAATGTGAAACCAAGGGTCACTCCAATGTATTATATATGCATCATTGTGAATAATAAATGGATCTCACGTTTATATTTCCTATTATTGTGTGCCTATTCTGCCTATTCAATTGTTGAGTTTGACACGATATCAGATCCATGATGAGTGGCATTCTTCTTACTCATTGTGCGCTTATGTGTTAGGTTTATATGTTAGGTTTTTTGCGTTGCCGTGTGGACCGTGTTCATTATGTGAGATTTCATGCAACATAGTGCCCAAAAAAGACTCATACATATAGAACTCCATTTCTCTGTTAGGATTCCTCAATCTAATTTTAACCTATGCACCTCCTCCAACATTTAGTACTAAAAGAGATGGATTACACAGAAATAATTGTGATAAGACCTTCATAGTCCATTCGCGCTTCTTCTGTGATTATCGTAGAAGCCTCTTCTCAGAAACTCTAAGATAATGAAGCAAGGAATGACACTAGCCATTTCAGCAAATCCACTGATAGTGTTGTGCCATACATCAGATTCTGACCAAAAAAAATATTTCATTTTGAAGTAGTACAACCAAGTGTCTAGTGTTGACTTGGAGCCTAGGATATAAGTAGGTGCAAAATGTATTGAAAGGCATTGACCGTGACACCCAACCATGGGATTGCTAACATAGGTATTTCAATATTGTTTCTTAATTCGATTCCAGAGGTATTCTTTGCATGTAAATCCTTGAAAGCACATCTTCAATAAACGTACAATCTTTAATCGAGTCCCAACACTGCTGATTTATTTATAATTGGCATAACATTTGGAAGGGAGAACTTTTTCTTTTTAATAGGAGTACATTTGCATCAAAAAATTTAAACAACTAAAAAATGGCCAAAGTTGATGAAATATTGGAGTTTTTGAAAACTTTGATACTCTCCACCGTTGATGGGAATATTAGAGGTTTGAATTCAATATTGTCTAATGAATTGAGGTTGAATTTTTTCTTGAACACATAACGACAATGTAAATGACTTGGCAACATTTGGCTTAAAGATAATAACTAAAACAAGCTGAAGAATTTCAATGAGGTTTCATTAACTATAAGACAAAAGGATTACCCAACCATGACACGAGTTTTACAAAGTGTCGTGTTCAAGAGTGACATGTTGCTTCTAAAACAAGTGTAAAAAATGTATTCTTTTTCTGAATTCACCCCCCACCATTATTGGCAAGTACCTCTTTATTTTTGTCAAGCTTGAGGAGGATAACATTTTCTTGTTTTGTAAACTCATCCTTCGGATGAGTCCATCTTGGTAATTTTAACGAACCCTAGGAAGGAGTGGTCCGGTCCCGTTGTGATCGATGGGTCTTGTATTGTTTAATTTTAATGAGTCCAACATAGGATTAATAGGTGTCAATTTTAGGGAGTTAGAAGAAAAACATAAGTAAACTCCATAGTGATATTTTTCATAAATTTAGTCTCTCAAACCCAAAAAAGAATAAGATAATGTAGGAGAGAACTCTATTGAACGTGCTTAGTCAATGTATTATTTTTTCGTAATTAGTCTAGTTCAGTTTGGAAATGATCAAAATTTGGATTAAGGGAAAAAATTTGTCAAAAATTCAAAGTGCTCAGAATCGCACCAAACTAGAATGACTGAATTTGGCACATCACTAGGAATCCGACGCAATGCATTTCACTAAAAACAAAGTCCGTATGAGGAAGTTAGAGCCCACTGACCATCGTTTAGAACAAACAGTTTTTCAAAAAAAATGGTCAAACAGGGTCAAAGGCTTAAAAACTGGGTTTTCTTCCATTAATTAAACTGTAGTTAAGTTGGTGGTTAATTCAACAGTTTCCCCCAGTTTCGACGAAATTCCAATTTTAGCTGCCCTAACTCGAGTCTTCTCTAGTTTTAGAGGTAGTTTACTAGGAATAATTGAATGAGGCCTATCTGGAGAAATTTTTGACCAATTTTGGTTCATGAAGAGTCATTCTTAGCAGATTGGCATGCTATGAATCCACTGGTATAGGTTGAATAGGTAGAGGAGCAATTCTAAAGGTGTTTTTGTCGCTTTGAAGAAAAAGGAAGCCTAGGGTCATCGAGAAGGAAGACCATGCCTAGATTAGATGAAGACCAAATTGGTCTCAAGAAGAGTTAGTTTTAGATGATTTTGATGCTCTAAATACAGTGGAATAGGTTTTAAAGGAAATGGAGCACTTCTAAAAGTGTTTTTTCTACTTTGAATATTAAATAAACCTAGGGCCGCTAGGATGGGAGGTCAAGCCTAGATCAGCTGGAAACCATTTTCAGAGTTTAAATAGTCACTTTTAGGTTTTTTGGGTCTTCTGAATCTAATGGAGTAAGTTTCAAATCCGCTAGAGAATTGAAAGAGTATGTAATCAACCGTTTGACCATTAATCTCAATAGGGCCTAGCTAGTTGAAGCAGGTCCATGGATATGTAGCCCAGGACGGGTGAAATTCGTTATCAGCCATTGTATAATGTGATTTATGTGTGCTATTTATATACATTTTATTTGCTGTACATGAGTTTTGAAAATCTAATTAACTTATAAATTTCTCACGAAAGACACATAAAAACTTGACACATAAAATCCTTCACAATTGGTTAACTTGAGATGATCCTAAACATATTTTTAATACTGATGAGGGAGGTAGCACAACAAAAATACTTTTCCTGTATTTAGATCAAGTTGGTATTAGAGAAAATTTTAGCTCATTTTAGCCATGGTTAGCTGGAATAATTAGCTATTGGTTTTTGAATTTGTGCATGGAGAATTTAACTGTATGCAAGTTTATGTCTGAAGGAGAAGGTCAAGATTAAGAGCTCAGTTCTCAAATCATAGAAAAGAAGCTTTGTATGCATTTTAGGCGTGATGGAAGCTTCATTAAGCATTTTTTCTATTCAATATTCCTTAGAAAAACTCTTTGATAAAGATATGTTGCAGAAGCTCTACATCATGAATGATATGGTGCAAGAGATGTATGAAGATAAGGGGGAGAACATTATACTTCAAGAGAAGTTGATTGCCATGAAGGAGGATAAGCAAGTGCTTCTAGAAAAGATGCATGAGATGGAGACTCAACTCCATATTGCAAATGAAAACCTTGAAAAGATGCATGAGATGGAGACTCAACTCCATGATGCCAAGAAAACCTTAGCCAACTATGTTTGTGAACAATAGGTATGCAAATCAAGTTTATCTTCAATTTCTTCTCAAGATGATTGTGTAGGTGATTTTGAAAGACACACTAGAGGAATAGGGTCTAAATTATTGATGAAAATGGGTTATGAAGGTAAAGGATTAGGAAAACATGTACAAGGAATAATTGAGCCAATTATTGTTGAGGAAAGGCCTAGGTATTTGGGTCCTTGTTATGGACAACATGATGGAGAATTCTCCAAATCCAAGGAGGCACATGAATGTATTCCAAGAAGGAATTTCATTCCATGTTCATTACCTCAAGCTTGTGAAGATTGTGTTCATAAGGAATGCAAAATTTTTACACCCACTTTGTAGGAAGATGCTCATAACCCTGCAACTAATGAGAATGGCGAACAAAAGGATGTTGAAAGCTCTAAATTTATTGAATGCATTGTTGGTATTTCGAAGAGAGCCATTACCTCATCAAATTCACCTCCTCAATAAGTTGAGAAAGGTGAATTTTCAAGGTATAAATCTGACTTTAATCAAGTTGCTTTTGATTATGATAAACATGGAAAATTATCACATAATATTTGGAGAAAGTTTTCATGTTCTTTTTGTTGGAAATTTTGTCATTGATGGCAAAGGAGATGACAAAGGAGGAGCACCTGAAACATCATTCAAGGGGTAGAGAGGCAACAAAAGAAACAGAGGAATTGAAGCAGAAGAAACAAAGGAATTAGAGACAGAGAAATAGAGTTGAAAGGGCCCGAAGGAGTGTAATACAGAGGTTTATTTATGAATTAGGGGTCTAATACAGTTTGCAGATGAATTATTGAGCAACTATTCATTAATTGAGTTTGTATGGCATAGACTTTGATTGAAGACTAAAACCCTGTGCAAAAGACTTAATATGCTTGGGGATGAGTTGGAGCATTGCTTAAATGGCAAAGGAGATGGCTAAGGAGAAGTCAAAGGAGCAGCAGAGGAAGCAAGGAGAGAGGCAGCAGAGGCAGCAAAAAGAGATGCAAGGAGCAGCATCAGTCAAGGAGCAGAGGAAGCAGTGAATTGAAGTAGAGATCTGTGCAGAACAGAAGAGGAACAAGGCCACCATCATTAAATATCTGGCCACCCACGAAATCATAAGTGAATACTCTGAAACTGATCACAAATATATATATACTACTGAGGAAATTGTTTATAAGCTCTGTGTGCATAACAAGTATTCTTGGTTGAACTTATGTATGGAATAATTAAGTTCCGTGGGAAATTGATGTGTTGGCTAAGTCAAATTCTACTTGCAGACATCGATCCCTACAAGGATTGATGACCTGGGAGGAGTTCTGAATTCAATCTCAGGAATTTGGTATGTGACTATATTGTTTTGGAACCCCAGGGGATGTCATGAGGATTTCTGGTTGTAACCTCGAAAGGTTATATGAATACCTATGCTCGAGGTCTATTTATGTTCTTAACACCTGGCATATATGTTGGTATTTGTATTTTATGCTATGGCGAACCTTGCATGAGTGGAAATGTATGTTGGACACATACTAAACTAATACTCAGTCCTCGAATGTTAAAATCAAATTAAGGATTGTTAAGGAAACTGCGTTGGAGAAGGTGGAACCAAAGGACGGAACCGTGAGCGTGTACAGTTAACATAGAGGAAGACAGTTCTTTTAAAAAGGGGCGGAAACAAAAATAAGTGGAACAGAGATAAAGCCACAATATTAACAAAGGTTGTATTAAAATAAAAAGCTGAAGCGTTGAACAGAACCTTGGAGCAGAAGCTGAGTGGAACCTGGAGTGGAGAACGGAACCGTGACTGAGAGGAACAGTGACGGCGGTTTGGAGCGAAACCGTGGGTTTCATCGCACCACCATCTGTCGGCAAGCGGTATTCCCCAATTCGCAGTGATTCCATAGAGCAACTGACACGCGTCCCTGAATGAAATTGAAAACCGCCGGTTAAAGTGCGCCATCGCACATTATACATCGACTGAAGACGCCAAGCGATATTGTTATAGACCGTTGATCTGGTGGCTCGACATCTAACGGAGATCGCTTGCAGGACCCGCTTGAAGTTTAATGAAAGAGCCCGGAGGTTAAGCTAGGTACAGTGCGCGCATTTGATTGGTCTTTTGATTGCATTATGGGCCCAGGGCAGAAATATACGTAATGAATTTGGTTTATTAACCTTAGTATAAGGTCTGACAGAGTATATTAAAAGAATTTTATCAAGGTTCACAAGTTTATAAGGGTATGCGATGTATTGTGGGACTCCGTTAATTATTGAAGGGCACCGTAATATGTATACGGATATATTACGTATAATGGAATATGCGAATGTGGTTAAATATGCCGAGGGTCAATTTATATGGTTCTAATAGCCCAACTATTATGTGACGTATAAGGGTTGTAATTGCGGAATTAGCGCATATGTACACATAAGAGACTGTCGGGTTTGTAACTATAGAGGAGTATGAAATTAATATCTAAATTCTCTGAATTAAGATATTAAAATAACCCAGACTTAATTCGCCAGAATGGAATAAGGGTGTTGTGAGATTATAGGATGGCGCACAGCTTTGAGAAGTGAAGCTTGGGATGCATTTACACACAGTTTAAGTGAAATATTGTAAAGATTGAAAAATGAATGAATTTATATGTATGGTTTTATAACCATGGAAAAATTAAATATTTTCATTAATTCATTTTTGCCTAGATTTAAAATCAGCAGGTATATATGCAGCAAGTGTACAAAAGCACAGTGAACAGGTGAATATATACAAGGATAAAAGCATGGGTCTGACAGAAGTAAAAAGATATCACAGGTTTGACAGGTATACATACACAGGTGCACGCAATTACAGTGAATCAAAATATACAGAACAATCACTCAACAACTACAGAAAAGACAAAGCCAGTAAATCCAAAATCCAGAAAAGAAGCTGAGTGGAATTGAGATGTATAATTGAAAAATGTAAATGTAAATATTTTTTATATTGTTTGTGATGCAAAGGAAAGTATCCTAAGGAAAATAAAACTCCCACTGTAGCATGGAAATTTGTACATATTGTTATATTTTAAAATTGAGTTGGATAAAGGAATAAGAAGACAGAAGCCGAAGAGTCATGACTGTTCACTCCAAATTCCTTGTGAAATACAAACAGTCATGTGAGGATCTATATATATAATATCAATTTGATATGCACAAAGAGGGAAGAGAGAGTGAGTGAATAGAATGCATAAATGAAGCAGTGAAGTAGAGAAGAAGGAGGAGTTGAGCAGAGAAGAAGGAGAAGCTGATAGAGAATCTGAAAAGATGCAGAGATGATACAGGGCAGATATGAGAATAGATGAACAGCAGAGCAGATGGAATAGAACAGAGCTGATATCCGAGGTCAATCAGCAAGTGTTTCTCTTTTGAAAGAGTAAGGAAGTTGGAGCTTCTCTATCAAGTTGTAGCTTGATAGATGTCGATTGAAGTGACCCGAGAGTGAACTCTGTTAGGTTGAATTCTGAGAAAAATAGATGGGAGTTGGTGCTTCCACATCAAGTTGTAGCTTGATAAAATGTCGGTGTGGCAGATTAGAGGTTGGAGCCTCCTGTAGGTTGGTGCCTGCAGAAAAGTGATGGGATTTGGAGCTTCCTTGCGAGTTTTAGCTTGCAGAATTGAGGTAGGAGCCTTCTGTGGGTTGGAGTATACAAAAAATCAGTGGTGAGAGGTTGTTGGAGCTTTCCTTTGCATCACAACAATAATAATATGTGGTTTTCTCCCTTTATGGGTTTCTACTTATATCTGGTGTCTATGTGCATGATGTCTATGTGTTGATATGGTATATCTATTCTACTTAATAATTGTTGCTCACATATTAAGACTATACATATTAAGTTGAACATGAAATGAAGGAGTGTGGAGAGTGTGGATATATTAATGAAAAAGTTTTAAAAGTCCATGAATCATGTTAATGCTGATTCACCCCACATCTCCAACTAAGGGTTCAACACTTTTTCTGGTTTGAATACCCATAATGTTTCAAGATGTTGGAAGAAGATAGCCATGCACGGGAAAATTTCTAGACAAAGGAGGCAGAAAGCTACAGGTCCATTGGACAAGGCAAACCATGTTGAAAAGAAGAAGCAATTGCTTTTCTCTCATTTCCATAAGCAAGGTCATATTTTAGACAAGTATTGGACTTTGTATCCAACAAGTCATCCATGAAATTTGAAGCAGGTGGAGAGAGATCTTGATAGGAATGGAAAAGAGGATTCCATAATCAATTTGGGTCAGGATGATTCGCATGATGAAGTGCAGCTAAAAGAAGCATCATTGAAATGGTTTGGTAGGATATGGTTATATTTATTATTCAATTGAGGCCTTGCATGTCTTTTGATGTTGATGCATTTATTTTCCAATTGAATGCATGTTGCATGTTTACGCCAAGAAGATGTTTGAAATTGGAGTATGTTGACTCACTATTATTGCAGTAAAATTTGTTCATTTCAGCTCTTTAAGTACATGTACATATGAATGGGGTTCTTGTACTTATGATTGTACTTGTGAGATATTTTAAGCATTTATACATGCATGAGAGTTTGTGTGTATGAACATGCATGAGTGATCACCTTGTGTGGGATCGATTGTTTTGTTTAAAATGTATGTTGTCAACTTGAGAGTGTTGATCACTTGCACATGCATGAATGTCGACTTGTGTTGGTCGATTGTTTGTTACATGCATGTCATATCAACTTGGAAGAGTTGATTTTGTCTCCAAATATGAAAGGGAGATGTTGAAGAAGTGTTTCATGAGATGTGAAATCCTTTTTGTTTTGGGAAAGAATTGTCAAATTGTTACACATGCTTATGCTTGACTTGAGAGTCGGTTGTTTGAAGAGGCATGTTTTTTCGACTTGTTTTTGGTCGATGAGTTTTGACACCAAGATGTAAGAGTACATGGCGATGTTCACATGATGTGAAACTTGTTGCTTTGAAGGAGAAAAAGGATATTTCTTCAATTTATGTTTCTCACATTATGTGTTTTTCAAATTGATGGTTGTGTTTGTGATAAGATGTCGCAGTAATTTGGGAAGGTCCACTCTTGAGCAAGAGGCTCATGATTAGCCTTCATTCTCAAATCATGACATGAGAATCATGTCAATACTGGAGGATGATGGATAGAGGGACAAGATGTCAAATAATTTGTAGCCAAAAATTTCGCAGCCATCATATACCATTTTATGTGTTGACGCCAAGAAGAGAAGGAGATGGCGAATGCATTCTTCCAGATGTGGAATTTGGAACCATGGAGGTAAAATAATGGTCATTTATTTTCTATTATTACTGATGTTGGAACTCATTGTTGTAGTTCACTCAGATGGGCTTAACTTGGAAAAGTGGTTTCCAAGGAGAAGCTTGCATCAAATGCATGTTTGTGTAAAGGAGGAACATGATTCTCAATGGGAAGGCCATCAGTTAGTTTTCTAAGCACTTAGAGGGAACGATTTGGACAACAAAGTGTTATATCGGTCAACAAGTAGCCAAAAATTGTTCGATTAGATTAATAAAAAAAGGAGAACATTAGTTGAAGTTCTAAGCCATTTGCAAGGCAAGGCATGTCAGTGAACCCAACTGGTTGTCATGGAGATTGTTCGAAGTAGAATCAATATGATAGAACTTGGGAAAGAGAGGAGTATTCAACTCTTATCTAATAACCAGCTTTTGTGGCTCCAAAAGCTTATCAGTGGGAAGGAGTGATCAGAATCTCGATTGGGGGAAAAAATTGGCCAAAAATTCAAAGTGCTTAGAATCGTACCAAACTAATGACCGGATGCTCTGATTTCAAGAATTTGGCACAATTTGTTTCACTCAAAACATAGTTTGTATGAGGAAGTTAGAGCCCTCTAACCGTCATTCAAAACAGGAAAATTTTCAAAAAAAATGGTCAAACAGGGTCAAAGGATATAAATCTAGGTTTCCTCCATTTCGCCCAATCACACTTGGATAAGTGTCACTGCAGAATTCGTTGGTCAAGGTTTGAAGCTAAAATTGTTTTTGAGCTTCTCCTCCTAAGGTTGAATTCAAATTTTTTTTATATGGATGGGTAGCCAACCAAAGGCTGACACATGGTGCGTGAGGGTTGTTAAGACGGTGACTTGGTTGTTTGACTCAAGGATTCAAATTTCATTTTAATTATGGTGTAAATCGCATTTTATATTTATGGTAAGGTTGGATTGCGGATCAAATTGATTTTATTAATCAAGTATGAACTTATTATATGATATAAATTGGGCTCAATACATGTGAAATATAATATAAGGTTTAAAACCTTATAGTAAAGCACAAGATGTGTTTTTCAAATTGATGGTTGTGTTTCTGACAAGATGTCACAAGATTTTTGAAGGTCCACTCTTGAGCAAGAGGCTCATGTTTAGCCTTCATTCTCAAATCCATGGCATGAGCAGCATGCCGAACTAGAGGATGATGGAAAGAGGGGCAATATTTCAAATAATTTGGAGCCAAAAATTTTCAGCCATTGTAGACCATTTTATGTGTTGATGCCAAGAAGTGAAGGAGATGGCGAATGCATTATTCCATATGTGGAATTTGGAACCATGGAGGTAAAATAATGGTCATTTATTTTCTTATTATTACCGATGTTGGAACTTATTTTTTTATTTCACTCAGATGGGCTTAACTTGGGAAAGTGGTTCCAAGGAGAAGTTTGCATCGAATGCATGTTTGTGCAAAGGAGGAACATGATTCTCAGTGGGAAGGCAATTAGTTAGTTTTCCAATATAGGACAATGGTGAGGTACAACAAAGTGTTAAATCGATCAATAATGACGAAAAAAGTGTTGGATTGGGTTAGTGTTAAAATTGGACAACTAAGTCCAAACTCCATGTTGTGATGCTCAGATGAAGACACCAATATTTTTATTGGGTTTCTCTTTCGAAGAGCTGCAAGATCAATCTAAAGATCATCTTGATCCAATGAGCTGAACATTTATTTTGAATTTATTTTTAATGCTTTCAAAATATGTGCAGGTCGGCCTTAAGGTTTTACACCCCCAGCAAATGTGTCACACACCCTTAGTGATTGATATAAATAGAGTCAATGTTGGAGGACATTTCAATCATCTCATCACACACATCCTCATGATCTAGAAATGGATGCCATAAATATGGATGTCGTAAATATGGATGATGCCATAAATTTGGATACCGTAAATATGGATGATGCCGTAAATCTGGATGATGCCAAAAATCTGGATGTGGGATTCTTTTGTTGAATTATGTTGATTTCTGATGAGTTGTCTTTAAGGGATATGTGTGTGACACTTTTGGTTGGCTGACCGTATTGAGACTTTGCTGGTTGAAGCATCCTATTGACCGCCGTAACGCACCAACACACTTATATTTTTCTGGCTTGTCTTCTATTTATCTACTGGTATGTTCTATCAACACTTTACTTTCTTGTTTATGTGATTGCTGATTGACATTGGGAATAAAATTAAAGTTGCATCAAGCATAGAACATCTTCAAAAATTTACATGGTATCAAAGCTGAGGTGAAGACAAAGCCCTAGTTTGTAGCAATCACTGAAGAAGAGAATGGGTTCCTCAAACTAAAATGGCTTTAAGGCTGATGAAAAATTGACTGGGAAGGATGACTTCCATGTTTGGAAGATGACATTGGATCTTAATTTGGAAGACCAAGATGTCATGGACTATGTGCAGGGTAAAATCCAAGAGCTTCCATCCACTGCAACTGTTGCTGCCAAATAAAAGTACAAGAAGGGGGAAATCAAAGCAAAGCTGATGCCCAGGGACTCAATTCATAAGAGTCTGGTTGCCTACAACTTTGAGCTAGGTCACTATGCTAGAGAATGCCCTTTCAAGAAGGTCAAGAAAAGGAAGGCTCCCTCTGGTGGAAATGGGCAACCTTTCAAAAGGTCAAGAAATTCTAGGTATGAGGAATCAAATGTTTTTGATGATAAAAGAAATGAATTCATTCTTGCATCTTCCCTCTTTGCTACATCTCCACCTGACACTATGGATGTCTAGTTGATATATAGTGGTGCGTTAAAGCACATCATTGGGTTCAAGGAAGCACTTACTGATATGGTTGAGAAGGATACTAATATACAAATTACCCTTGGAGATAATGCCACATATCCCATGAAAGGGACAGGGAATTTGACCCTCCACTTGTCTCAAGGTCAAGTCCTCTGCCTGCAAGATGTACTATATGTACCTAATTCAAAGAAGAACCTTGTGTTTGTTTCGGCCATGGAAGACAAAGGTTTCAATGTGGCATTCATTGATGGAAGGTGCGCATGTGGAAGAAGAGTTTCAAGGAAGCTATCAAGATTGGTTTTAGAGTTGGTACACTCTACTAGGTTGGAGGAAGTCCACTGGGAGTGATGACATGTGATACTATCGAAAGATTGAACTATGGCACCGTAGGTTTGAACAACTTCAGTACAAGGCC
The DNA here is from genome assembly GCA_034641835.2 of Pinus albicaulis. Taxonomy (NCBI): domain Eukaryota; kingdom Viridiplantae; phylum Streptophyta; class Pinopsida; order Pinales; family Pinaceae; genus Pinus; species Pinus albicaulis. The sequence goes on from CM076582.1 coordinate 140,128,872, forward strand.
CTTCCCGAAGAAAGCAAGGTGGTGACGAGGATGCTTGAGTTCTCAAATAATCATGAAGGTGTATGTTAGGGTTATGCCAAAGGAAAGCATACAAGGGGACATTTCCCCTCAAGTGTCACAAAGACATCTGATGTCTTGCAATTAGTACATTCTGATCTGTCTAGTATGTTGCCTATGACATCCTTGGGAGGATGTTCTTATTATATGAGACAAACGATTTCAAGAACTTTAGCAGAGGAGCTAGCATCAAGAGGGAGACCACAATGTCTATGGGCTACAACGAAACTTTGAAGGCCTATAAAGTATATGTGCCTGGTCAAAGGGAAGTGGAGATATGCCATGATGTTACCTTTGACAAAGAGACTTCCCTGAGGAAAGTAGTCAATCTTCCGAGATCTGAGGAAGATCATTAAGCAAGGCCTGGAAATCAAGAAGAACCAAAGGATGAGATGATGCTTGATGCTAAAGGACCAATGGACCCGATTGATCCACCTCCTTCAATAGGGAAGTGACCATCATGGTTCAAGGACACTCTTGAGGATGCCGAGGGGCATATGGCTCCAAAGGGGGACATTCGTGAAATCAAGAAGCTAAGTAGATACCAAGGGTATCTAGCATCCATGAGTACTATTGTACAATATGAGCCTGGATCTTTAGAGGAATCCATAAAGCATCCAGTCGGGAAGGATGCTATGCATGAAGAGTATGAGTCCATAATCAAGAATGATGTCTGGGATGTGGTTCCAAGATTGGAGGACAAAGCCGTTGTCACCTCGAAATGGCTCTGAGATCAAGCATGGATCTAATGGAAGTCTTGAAAAGTTGACGATATTCACATGTGGCTTCTCTCAAAGGGAAGGCATAGACTATGATGATATATTTGCACTTGTGGCCCGATATACGACCATCCGATCTACCGTAGCCCTTGCTGCTACACAAGGATGGAGTCTTCATCAGATGGATGCGAAGACCACATTTCTGCATGGTACGATAAAGGAAGAGGTGTATGTGGAGCAACCTATGGGGTTCAAAGTCCATGATCGAGACACCCATGTTTGCAGGTTGAAGAAAGCCCTCTATGCGCTAAAGAAAGCACCCAGAGCTTGGTACGAGAGGATATATAGCTACCTGATGAAGCTGGGATTCACTCGTAGTAATGTTGATCCAAACCTTTACTTCAAGGTTGATAGAGAGAAGCCTCTCATTTTGGTGTTGTATGTGGACGACCTCTTCCTGACAGGTGCTGACCCTCTCATTCATTAGTGTAAGAGGGAGCTCGCTGGTGAGTTCGAGATGAAAGATCTAGGACTGATACTACTTCCCTGAGCCCTAGGAGTTTTAACGGGAACTTACAGCCAGGTACCTTTCTCAAGGAAAATACATTGAGAAGCTTTTGGAAAGATTTAGTATGATGGACTGTAAGTCCGTGTCGACACCAATGGAGCTCAACTTTAAGAAGTTGAGTGGCAGTGCTGCTGGGCCTGTGCTAGCAAATCCTTCTGAGTATCTTCAACTTGTAGGGGCCCTGATGTTCTTAGTGAACACCCGTCCAGACGTATGTTGTGCAGTGAACACTTTGAGTCAACACATGGTTGATCATAACATTCACTGGGTTGGTGCCAAGAAACTCTTGAGATATCTCTGAGGCACGGTAGACCATGGGCTGAGATACACTGCCGGGAGTATGACACTCCATGGATATACTGATGCCGATTGGGCTGGCAGTGTGGTGGATCGCAAGAGCACATCTAGATGCTACTTCACATGTAGATCTGCTTCGGGCAGGAATCTAAAGTCGGTAGCCTTGAGCACCGCTGAGGCCGAATACATTGTAACATGTATGGCCTGTTGTGAAGTCACTTGGTTGCGAAAGCTCTTTGTGAGTTGTTCGAGCATGTGCTAGATGCCACCGTTATCCTTTGTGATAACCAGAGGGGGATTCATTTGTCATAGAATCCCGGGTTCCACGATTGATCCAAGCATGTTGATGGCTGGTACCACTTTATTTGGGATATGGTACAGCGAGGCGCCGTAAGGCTCGATCATATAGGAACTGATGAGCAGGTTGCGGATATTCTCACAATGCCCTTGGGGAAGGTCATGTTCCTAACCTTCCGTGAGAATCTTGGTATCATGGAACGACCCTATTCTGAGGGTCCTGTTGGACGATGAGCTCTGGGAGCTATGGGGGGCTTTGGGGATAGCTTCTTGGAGCTATAAGCAACCACATGGCTAGGCTTTCCGAACCTTGTTGGTGTGCTTGGGCCCCACCATTATGATGATTGAGTTGGTTCGCCTCTCATGATCTGTGCCCCGTATGCATCCTACCCATTTGAGTTCCGGACTCATGGGAAGTACCTCTCATTTGGCCAATGAGGTGGGAAAAGCTAGAGACTAGTAGCAAAGACTGATGGACGCATCAGAGATTGCCGTACTCTCTATCTAGGATGACACGTGTCCAACCACTTGATCTAGGATCAAGTCTAGTGAGGTTTCGGACCTCCTACTGACTTCGGGTCAGATAAACCAACTTCGGGTTGGTATGTGACTCTTTGAGTCCATGTGAGGTTTCAGACCTCCTACTGACTTCGGGTCAGATAAACCAACTTCGGGTTGGTATGTGACTCTTTGAGTCCATGTGAGGTTTCGGACCTCCAACTGACTTCAGGTCAGTGAGACTAACTTCGGGTTAGTATATATGACTCTCTTGAGTCCAAGCGAGGTTTCAGACCTCCTACTGACTTCGGGTCAGGTAAACCAACTTCGGGTTGGTATGAGACTCTTTGTGAGTCCGATAGAGGTTTCAGACCTCTGGGCTGAATCTGTTAGCCGGGGAATGATGTCTTTGTGACTGACCCACTTCTGTTCTGAAATAAAGAGGCCAGCAAAGCAAGTTACGACGGGATGACGCACGATGTTTGATTGCACAGGTGGATGGAGTTCTCCCTAGTTGAGAGGGAGTGTTAAAATTGGAAAACTAGGTCCAAACTCCATGTTGTGATGCTCAGATGAAGACACCAATATTTTTATTGGGTTCCTCTTTCGAAGAGGTGCAAGATCGATCTAAAGATCATCTTGATCCGATGAGCAGAACATTTATTTTGAATTTATTTTTAATACTTTCAAAATATGTGCAGGTCGGCCTTAAGGTTTTACACCCCCAGCAAATGTGTCACACACCCTTAGTGATTGATATAAATAGAGTCAATGTTGGAGGACATTTCAATCATCTCATCACACCATCCTCATATTCTGAGTCTCAATATTCAAATTATGTGCTTAATTGGAATATTTCATTTTTGCTTTATTTTGCCGCTTTAGCTAGAAATAATAAATAAAGTGAGAAATAAGAGGGGTCACCTCACTTTAGTCACCTCACTTTATAAATAAAGTGTTCTTTTCCTAGTTGATTGACGTTATAGCTTAGAGAGGGGGCCCTTGGGGGGTCCACATGAGTATGAGGGGAGGCCTCACGCTGACCCAAGGTTAACTGCGCAGGCCAAGGAGAGTGAACCACGCAGTCAAGGTTTTGGAGGGAGTTTAGCACTATAAAAGGTGGGGTTCTCACCTCATTTTGGATTTGATATTGATATCGAGAGCTAGACTTCTGTCTACTTCAGCACGCCAGTTGTTTAGTCGGTCTGCAGCACTGTTTAGTGCAAACTGAGTGTCTCCGGTCGGAGATCTCACCCTTGGCTCTGGGGGACTTCGAGTGCCTGCTCGAGCAAGGTTTCTTTCCTTCAGTTTCAGTGGTGATTTGCAGTAGTTTATGGTGGAGATTTGGTAGAGGAGATACCCCCTTTCTTGAGACTGCGCAGGCTAGGGCAGAGGACGCAGATCCAGAGAGATAGGACGCAGATCTGGATAGGGAGGACGCAGATCCAGCAGATCCAAGCAGAAGGGACTCAGATCTGGATAGGGAGGACGCAGATCCAGCAGATCCAAGCAGAAGGGACTCAGATCTGGATAGGGAGGACGCAGATCCAGCAGATCCATCTAGGGAGGACGCAGATCTAGAGAGAGAGGACGCATATCTGGATAGGGAGGACGCAGATCCAGCTAGGGAGGACGCAGATCTGATGAGCAGGGCTATTGTGCGGGGTTTTGGCAGCGTTTTTCAGTGTTTCCAGCCCTGAGGAGTTTGGTTATCTCATCTGGAGGATTTGTGGTTGGATTCACCCCTTCTTGCCAGCGTTTCATTTGGCTTCTGCACTGTCACTGGCAGAGACAGCGTTTTCACTGGTGAGGGTTTGATTGGTGGATCTTCGGAGGTGGAGCATCAGCTTCACATTTCTAGGGGTTTGTCTGGAGGATTGAGATCAGCTACCTTTCCAGTTTCAGCTCATAGTTTCAGTGCATTGCAGCAGCAGTTTTCCATAGCAGTTTCTTCAGCCAGCTAGGACGCTGTCCCTATTGCAGCCATTATTTGTTCTGAGAGGGTCTCCACTTTCCTAGGGCAAGGATAGGTGCACTCATTCTGATTATCTTGTACCCCTATATATGTATTCTCAGATTAATAAAATGGCTTAGTGTTCTGGCATTCTATGTGTACTTGTTCCATGTTCTGGTTCCGACATTTTGTTTTATATATCTGTTTGGCATATTTCTGTGTATTACTGGTTATTTCCCTTTGGGGATATTACGGTGGTATCAGAGCATAGATCTGGCTCAGCCTGTGGTGCTAGCAGTCTATGACGCCCGGGGATAACCCCTACATCTATCAGAAGGAACGCAGAGAAGCTGAGAGTGGGTGGAAGTTTCCTTTCGGGGGAAGTGATTCTGATCAGGAGCCACCTGAGACAGATTCAGAGGCAGAGCAGCCTGAGAAGGGCCCAGAGCAGCGTAATCCAATGGCTGGTGATGATGTGAGGTTTAGAGAGATCCTCCATCACATGCAGGAGATGTCACAAAGACTCGTGGCCATGGAGATCAGTCAGAAAGAACTCCCTAGAGTTCTTCAGATCGGTGAGGGATCTGGTATGTCTCGCCACGTACCAGTGCACGATGCTATCCCCATTGTGACGACTCAGGCACCCGCGCGATCCACTATGCCCACATTCTTGCCAGAAGACATAGGGACAGGAGTACGGGGAGGTGCACAGAGGGATAATCCAGCACCCACGCGACCTACCATGCCTACCTTCCTGGTAGAGGACGAGGGGTCGACAGCACCGAGAGAGTTGAGTCCAGCTCGATGGGCGGCCACTTTTGCAGAGTATCAGGCCTTCGGACAGGCATTCATGGATTCTCTCACCTTCGAGCGCTATCTCCATATTCAGTATGGCATCAAACCCCGTGATCAGCACCAGCACAGGGGGCACGGACACCACCGTGATGACCACCGCGCGGCTAGTAGATTCCATTTGCCTACGTTTGATGGTTCATCAAACAATTCGGCAAAGTCTTGGGTGGAGAAGCTGGACATCTATTTCCAGCTTAACCAGATGTCGGAGACGAAGGCCATTAAGGTGGCTACATTACATTTAGAAGGTGAGGCTCAGGACTGGTGGTTTCATGGGATGGCGACACTCGGGCATTCCACAGTGACGACATATGCCGAGTTTACCAGGAGGGTGGTAGAGCGCTTTGACAGGAGGGATCCGGAGCAGCATTTTGTTGAGATGACCAAGCTCAAACAGACTGGGAGTGCAGAGGCATACATTTCAGATTTATTGAGGGTTTCAGTGATGGTACCTGACTTATCGGCAGCCCGGATGGTTTATATGTTTGTGGAGGGGCTGTCAGAGCCACTTCGTGGCCTAGTCCGGTCAAACAAACCGGCTACACTACAGGATGCCATCAGCAGGACTCGAGACTTACAGGATGTCTTGCCCAGGACTCGGCCACCTTATCCCCAGAGACAGGCTTTCCAGCCTAAGGGTAAGGACACGAGGGCTCCGCCTCCCAAGGCGAATCCGGGACGAGGGCAGGTTGATGATGAGGCCAGGAGAGAGCTGAGGCGGAAGCAATTGTGCTTCACTTGCCAGGAGCCATGGGCACCGGGACACAGATGTGAGGCAGGGAAGGCACATTTCATAGAGGTCTTCTCCGAGAGCAACGGAGAAGAGGATGAGGGGGATGATGAGGAGGCAGGAGGTTGTTATGCAGCACAGAGTACCTTACCACCACAACCACCCGCGACAGGTGGGGCATCGTTTGCACCCACTGGGGGAGCTCTAGCCGCATTGCGGGGAGTCCCCAAGTATTTGACTCTGCGCGTACGAGGGACAGTGCGCGGACAGCGGGTTTCAGTCTTAGTCGATAGTGGGGCCACCCACAATTTCATTGACGCCCAGATGGTTGAGCGGAGAGGCATACAGACGGAGGGCTTCGATGGGTTTTCTGTTTTGGTTCCAGGGGATCAGACCATGGCATGTGCTCGGTATGTACCGGAGTTATCAGTGACGATGGGCACTTATACATTGACAGATCACTTCTTTGTGGTGGACATCCCGGACACCAACTTGATATTAGGAGTTCAGTGGCTTATTACTCTAGGGAAGGTCACGACGGATTGGAAGGCCCTAGAGATGGAGTGGGATGATCCCAAGACGGGGAAACATGAGAAGATACGGGGACAGCACACATACCCACCCCAGACAGTGTCGGCACACAGCATGGAGGCAACCTTCCGCAAGGGAGATATAGAGTGGGCAGTAGAGTTGCGGGCTTCCGAGGCAGTGGATACAGGACAGACAGTGCATCCTGATCTACAGTCTATTCTCGACAGGTATGCAGTAGTTTTCGGGGATATTCCACCAGGGCAGCCACCGGATCGGGGGTTTGAGCACACGATCGAGCTTGAGCAGGGGATACAGGCCGTGATTACCACACCGTATAGGCATCCCAAGGCCTATCGGGACGAGATAGAGCGAGCTATTCAGGAGTTGCTGGCCCTTGGTCACATTCGGCCCAGCACTAGTCCTTTTGCTTCTTCAGTAGTGCTGGTGAAGAAGAAGGATGGCACATTACGCATGTGCATTGACTACAGGGCTCTGAACAAGAAGACCCTGAAGAACAGGTACCCCATTCCCAGGATCGACGAGCTGATGGATGAGTTGAGAGGAGCGCGGTTCTTCTCAAAGATTGATTTGAGATCAGGGTACCATCAGATACGCGTGAGGGAACAGGACATTCCCAAGACCGATTTCAGGTGTCATTATGGGCACTTTGAGTTTCTGGTCATGCCATTTGGGTTGACCAATGCACCTGCTACTTTCCAGTCTTGTATGAATCCCATTTTCAGGGATCATCTGAGAAAGTTTGTGCTGGTTTTCTTTGATGACATCCTTATATACAGCAGGACTTGGGAGGAGCACCTCCAGCATATTGAGACAGTCTTGCACATCTTGGAGGAGCAGCAGTTCTATGCCAAGCTCTCCAAGTGTGAGTTCGGTTTGACAGAGATGCTGTATCTGGGACACATTATAGGAGTGGACGGGGTGAGAGTCCACGAGGAGAAAATTAGGGCTATCAGAGACTGGCCCGAGCCGCGGAATGTGACGGAGCTTCGGGGATTTATTGGTATTTGCACCTACTACAGGAAGTTCGTCAAGGGCTTCTCTCAGCTTGCCGCACCCCTCACGGATCTGACGAGGAAGGGGGCATTCAGTTGGTCGGACACAGCACAGCGAGCTTTTGACAAGCTCAAGGAGGTGATGAGCAGTTGTCCCGTATTAGCGTTGCCAGATTTTACGCAGCCCTTTGTCCTAGAGTGCGATGCATCAGGAGAGGGGATTGGTGCAGTTTTGATGCAGGAGGGTCATCCGATTGCTTTCGAGAGCCGGAAGTTTCTTCCACACGAGAGGTTATATCCCATATACGACAAGGAGATGCTGGCCATCATGCATGCATTGGCCAAATTCCGGCAGTACCTGGTGGGTGGCAGATTCAGGGTGAGGACAGATCATAACAGCCTGAGGTACTTTCTGGAGCAGAAGCAGTTGCAGGAGAGACAACAGAAGTGGATCAGCAAGATCCAGGCCTACGACTTTGACATAGAGTATGTCAAGGGGAAGAATAACATGGTAGCTGATGCCCTTTCTCGTAGACCGGCCACGTTATCACTCATGAGCCTGGACGCTGATTGGAAGGCTCGACTATTGGTTGAGTACTCCAAAGATAGATTTGCATGCGAGGTTCTGGATGGGCAGGTAGCAGATAGCAGGTATATGGTGGTCGATGAGATCATCTATTACAGGGACAGGATCTTCTTGACTGAGGGATCTCAGCTCAAGAAGAAGATACTCCAGGCTTCACACGATTCACCATTGGCGGGCCATCAGGGGTTCACCAAGACATACAGGGCCATCCGGGAGAGATTTGCATGGAAAGGCCTCCAGGAGGACGTACTCCAGCATGTCAGGGAGTGCGAGGTTTGCCAGCGAAACAAGGGAGAGATGAGTCATCCTGCAGGGTTGTTGCAGCCTCTTCCCATTCCGGAGGGGAAGTGGGAGAGCATATCGATGGACTTCATCACAGGGTTGCCCACAATGCAGGGCAAGGATTGCATCTTCGTGGTAGTTGACCGGCTGACGAAGTATGCTCACTTTTTCGCCATTTCAGCACATCACACGGCGGCACAGGTGGCGGAGTTGTTCTTCAGGGAGGTTTTCAGATTGCATGGTCTACCCAAGACCATTGTCAGCGACAGGGACAGCCGCTTTATGGGCGGATTCTGGCAAGAGCTCTTCCGACTAGTGGGGACCGAATTGACACCGAGCACTAGTTATCATCCCCAGACGGACGGGCAGACGGAGATAGTTAACAAGTGGCTGGAGGGCTACTTGCGTAACTACGTCAGTGGGCAGCAGCGGGCATGGCTGAAGTGGCTACATTTGGGCGAGTACTGTTACAACACAACGCACCATATGTCCATCGGTATGACACCTTTCTATGCTTTGTATGGATATCATTCCTTATCTTTTGTGGACATGATGTTTGGTATTAGCAGGGCTCCGCGAGCCAAGTTATGGATCCAAGAGAGCCAAGACATCCTCCGAGCTCTCAAGGACAACATAGCCACAGCACAGAATCAGCAGAAGTTGTATGCTGATAAGGGTCGAGTGGAGAGACACTTTGAGGTAGGGGACCTGGTCTACCTACGGCTACAGCCATACCGACAGTCTTCGCTCAAGCAGAAGGGGGCGGAGAAACTAAAGCCTCGTTTTTATGGACCATACAGGGTGATACGCAGGATCGGGCAGGTTGCGTATGAGTTGGAGCTGCCCCAAGGCAGCCGGATTCATAACATCTTTCATGTATCATGCCTGAAAAAGGCATTGGGCCAGCATGTGACAGTCACCGAGGAGCTACCGCCTACAGATGATGAGGGGCATCTGGTGTTACAGCCGGAGGCTATTATCGACACTAGGGAGAGGCAACTGCGGAGCAGGAAGATCAGAGAGTTCTTGGTAAGATGGAAGAACTTGCCGGATGAGGATGCCACTTGGGAGGATGAGAGGATCTTGCAGCATCCATCACTTCAGTTGCTTGAGGACAAGCAACGTTTTGCTGGGGGAGACTGTAATATTCCAAATTAGCATTGCTAATTGGAATATTTCATTTTTGTTTAATTTTGCCGCTTTAGCTAGAAATAATAAATAAAGTGAGAAATAAGAGGGGTCACCTCACTTTATAAAATAAAGTGTTTTTCTTTTCCTAGTTGATTGACATTATAACTTAAAGAGGGGGCCTTGGGGGTCCACATGAGTATGAGGGGAGGCCTCACGCTGACCCAAGGTTAACTGCGCAGGCCAAGGAGAGTGAAGGACGCAGTCAAGGTTTTGGAGGGAGTTTAGCACTATAAAAGGTGGGGTTCTCACCTCATTTTGGGGCATTGTTGATTTGATATTGATATTGAGAGCTAGACTTCTGTCTACTTCAGCACGCCGGTTGTTTAGTCGGTCTGCAGCACTGTTTAGTGCAAACTGAGTGTCTCCGGTCGGAGATCTCACCCTTGGCTCCGGGGGACTTCGAGTGCCTGCTCGAGCAAGGTTTCTTTCCTTCAGTTTCAGTGGTGATTTGCAGTAGTTTCTGGTGGATATTTGGTAGAGGAGATACCCCCTTTCTTGAGACTGCGCAGGCTAGGGCAGAGGACGCAGATTCAGAGAGATAGGACGCAGATCTGGATAGGGAGGACGCAGATCCAGCAGATCCAAGCAGAAGGGACTCAGATCTGGATAGGGAGGACGCAGATCCATCAGATCCAAGCAGAAGGGACTCAGATCTGGATAGGGAGGACGCAGATCCAGCAGATCCATCTAGGGAGGACGCAGATCTAGAGAGAGAGGACGCATCCGAGAGATACGCTGGTATCCACTTGTGGAGGACGCAGATCCGATGAGTAGGGTCTTTATCGGGGTTTTGGCAAACATGGCAAGTGTTTCCAGCCCCGAGAGCCTGCTATCCTTATCCGAGGATTTGTGGTTGATTCACCCCTTCTTGCCGTTTCATTTGGCTTCGCGCCACATCGCGTAGACAACGCTGACCGGTGAGGGTTTGATTGGTGGATTCCTGGAGGTGGAGATCAACACATTTCCTCTGGGGTTTGTCTCGAGGATTGAGACTCACCACTCTTTCCGGCCAAATATAGTTTCAAGGCATTGTGCCAGCACTTTCCATAGCACCGCCTAGGACGTCATCCCTATTGGGTACCTATTATTTGTTCTGAGAGGGTCTCCACTTGCCTAGGGAAAGGATAGGTGCACTCATTCTGATTATCTTGTACCCCTATATATGTATTCTCAGATTAATAAAATGGCTTAGTGTTCTGGCATTCTATGTGTACTTGTTCCATGTTCTGGTTCCGGCATTTTGTTTTATATATCTGTCTGGCATATTTCTGTGTATTACTGGTTATTTCCCTTTGGGGATATTACACTGGAAATGGATGCCGTAAATATGGATGATGCCGTAAATTTGGATGATGCCGGAAATGGATGCC
>CM076582.1:140139916-140361818 GCA_034641835.2 Pinus albicaulis
CCTTCCATATCCTTGATCTGGGCAGTAAGTTTTATAATCAACTGCATCATATCTTCTTTCTCTTTCTGTTCTTGGAGTATTTCCTTGCTCTGTGGATGCTCACTTTGAGGAAGTTTTAATTGTTTCCTCAAAGCAACAATATCATCATTTTTCTTTTTGATTAATACTTCAGCAGCTTGTACATTAGATGGCTCCACTCCTATTTGTAGAATCAAATCTTATAATGCTTTGATTCTAATATCTTTTGCATATAAGGAGCCTTTATCAAGCTTCATATGATCTTGCAAGTTGATGATAGTATTTTGCAAATTTGTTACACTCATGGCTTTTGTTACCACAATAGAATATAGCATCTCTGAGCTATGCCTGTGAAATTCTATCTGATCCAACTCATGTACCTTTTCAATATCTACTTCAAGTTCCTTCTTTTTGTAGTTAGCAATTGTTTTAGGAGTTGAAGTAGTAGGTTTTAAATAGGACATGATCATTTTATTTGAAGAATAATCAAATGTTGTAAGCAATCTATCCTGATTTCCTGGCTTCTGCTTGAGGAATTGAGAATAAATCTCACTTTTAATTTCCTCATTCCTTTGTTTGATTTGTTTATATCTATCCTTAATATCCAAATCTTTTTATCCTGCTATTTGAGAAGAAGAAGTTTCCATACTCACCTATTGTTCAATTACTTGGGTCTCTTTTCCTTTGGAAGTTGCTTGTTCTCTTTCAATTTTTGTCAAAGTTTCCTTTATTATTGTAGTTGCTTCATCATTACTGACCTCTGGTTCATCTTCAACTTCAATGAGTTTTTCTTTGCCTATGGAACCAAATCTTAGCCTTTTATTATAGATGAGTTTAAATTTTGTATATGTAGTAGTTTTTGTTGTATAGGCACTCTCCTCTCTACCTCTTTTGTTTGAAGTTTTTGGCTCTTTAGGAGTTACCACAGCAAGTGTGGTACCCACTTTTTCTATTGGTTGTGTATTTGCAGTCAAATCAACTAATGTATTCTCTTCCCATTCTGTCTGATTGGAAAATTTTTCAATATCAAGTTTTGGCTGATGTATAAAAGGAGGTAATTTGCACTTAACTCTGATACTGCTCAAAAGACCTCGAGGGTCATAATTCCAAGGAAAACTCACTTGGAATTTCAATTCTGACAATCTGTTTTATATCTCTTTCTCAGCATCCTTGTTATTCACTATAAAAGGTCCAATCTGATTTTTCAATTTAAACTGAGTCTTCTTTTTGGATGCCATGAAATTGATAGCATCAACATTCAAAACTTGTCTTAAATATTCCAGAGCAAAGACTCTAAGAGTCAAAAACTTAGGTAACTTATAGGGAAGCAAATTGGTTCCAAAGATTCTTAGTTCAGTGTGCTCCTCATATAAGTACCAATCTCCCATTTTACACTATTCTGACAGTTGTAATATTCTTTGCGTCTCCTCATTTATTTTGGGCTGTTCCGACTTATGAAGTAAATTCATTGTTGGCCTGATAAATAAATCTATGAAGTCTGTATAGTTATATTCATTTCCTTCCTTTCTCAATAAAGATGTTCGGAAAACAACTGATAGAGGCTGGCCCTCTACATTCGTCTTCTGCAGTGCTATAGGAAAGTGATCTGCTTGTGAGGAATAAATAGGAGGAATACCTAAATACCCCTTTAGTGCGTAGCTTTGTCAATTGGTAGTGTATGGAATCAACAATAAATCTGGCAAAATCAAAGACCACAGCAGGAGGCTCACCAGGGGATAAAGTGGATAAAAATCCAAGGATAGACTCATCAATAAAGTATCCTAAGATGAAGGATAACATTGAAATAACATGTCTAGAACCCTATGGGAATTTGGAAGTGGAATAGGGAGGATTCAATTTTGGGATATCCACGTGACTAGGCATGAAGTTCTGGAAAATCATGAATCTTTTAGGGAAATCTAACCCTAAATATAATTGAGTCAGTGCTTCAATGGATAATGGGACTGCCCTAGGGTCAAATTGTAACTGTAACATTTCATTGATTGACTCTGCAGTGATAGAAAAAAGGATTTCCCTGTCATTATTTACAATGGATTTTTGATCTGGGACATAATACTTTTGGCATAGTCTTATCAAGTCCTGACCAGGATGTGTCACTGGGACTATATATTTAGGTAAGTTTGTATCCCAGAGAGGAATTTCTTCTTTGTCTAATAACTTCTCATGACACCAATTATGTACTTCTAATATATGGAATTCTACTAGAGGGTCTACAATTTTGTAATCCAAGTCAACTAAAGGGATAACTTCTTCACTGGACACCGGAGGTTGAAGAGGATTTATAGTGACAACAATCTTAGCAGTGATAGCAGGAGTAGACTTTGGAACCTTTGCTGCTTCAGTTTTAGGAGGTTTTGACCCTCTAGGCTTAACAGGCTTGGATCCTCCAGCCTTAGGTGTGAATTGCTTTTTTGTCATTTTAAATTAACTACAACAAGATTAAACAGTGTTCTATAGTTGGTTTTCTTCAACAAAGGGTAATTAAGAAATTTTTATGGGCAAGGATGACAGCAGTGGGCAATTCAGTGCTCAATTTAGGGTTTTTAGGACATAGGTAATAGCTTAAGACAGAAAATGCAGGTTTTCCGAATGATTAGGATTGTAAAAGGGGTTTTAAAATTTTATGTGGGTTTAAAAAATTTTCTTAGCAGTGGAATTTGTCTTCAAAGGGTCTAGACTGTGAAATTGGCTAGAAATGAGGTTTTCAGCCAATGGCAATTTCTGGAAAAAATGGCGAGGGTTCGCCTTATTTTTTCAAGTTTCTGGACAAAACTGATGGGCAATTTAGCTCTTTGTATCTTTATTGGTTGAATTGACGGTCGAAATCGTGAAATTGCAGGCCAAATTCAGGAAAATACCTGATTTGCAGGTATATTGATAGCTTTGAGAAGGGTCTCTGAAGCTTGGAAGGTTTCCTGCGGATGAATTTGAATCACTGATGCAGAGGAATGGCTTCAATTAATCTTCAAACAAAGGTTATCGGTTGAAATTGGATCTTTTACTGGATAAATTTCAATAATTTTGAGCAAAATGGGTTTTTTTCGCAGTCGGGCGGGTTTTTTAACAGTCGAGAATGTGCACATAACATTGATAAATATTATAAAAAGCTTTCAACTTTATTATAAATCTTTAAAAGATTGCAATAAATGCAGGTCAAATCTGCATCGGAAGTAACTTTTTTATTTTGCAAATGTGAAAAACCATAAGCGGGTTTCGCGTTCAGTTTGGACGGTAAATGGTTTTGTCTAAAATGAACGCTATCGTATCAGGAAAAGACACGTCACAGAAGGCGGTAAGGAGAAAACCACCCATTTCGCACTCATTTGGGAGTTCGGTGATCGATTGTTTTGTGGACACGAAATTGATTGTCACCGTCAGATATAAAAAGTGAGAGCGAAGGGTCAGGATGGATTTACAAGCTGCGGTGTAAACAGATGTGGGGCCAGGCGGCTTTATATGCGCGGTAGTTAATATGTGTTTAAACCTTTCAAAGTATATCAAATGGGTAAAGGTTAAAATCATATATACGCGGGGTTTATATGGTTGCAAAGGGAAATATGGGCTGAAATATATATAAAACCTTTGTAACAATGCTTATATATATATGTGTGGGGTATATGGTTTACAAAGGGTTTAACATGAGCGGTTATATATATAAAACCTTTGTAATAATGCTTATATACAAGGTAAAAATGTGCATGAGGTGGGATCTGTTTTAACCAAGGGTTTAATTTATATATAAAACATGAGGTTTTATACGTTGGGAGGTATTTTTTGCTTAGACATATATAAAACATGCCTAAAGTCTTTTTGTGTTTTTATTTTTATTATAGTTATAGACTATGGAAATGTCTATCACTATAGAGGGCAGGATATTTTACATATGGTTAGTTTTATGCCAAAGGGGGTGTAATTGGGGGTTTTTATTTAAACATGTGGGTAATTAACTTTGGCAAAAAAGCTTATCTTAGTGGGTTATTTTGGGAATATTTAAATACGAGGAGTTATATTAATAGGATAAGGTATTTTATAAGGAATTAATAACTAAGTTAGAAATTAATATGACATAGGACAATGAAAACACCAAAACATATTTATACTAGCAATTGCACCAGGAGGTGCAAGGGAATGCCGAAAGGAGACCTCCCAATGATGTAAGGGGGGCAAAACATGTAGATTTTGAGTTAATTCCTTGAGTGTGGAAAATAGATTTTTGAATTGAAGCCTATGTGATTCATATTATTTCAAGAAAGTTTCAATAAAAACGACAATCAAAATTATTGAATTTAAAACCATCCAATATAATTTATTATCAAAACTAAATTATTAGGTTTATCCATCTAAAACCACCCTACATAATTCATCATCAAAAGAAAAATAGACAGTCTAATCCAAAACTAAAATGGACAATCTGATCTAAGAGTTTATGAAACTCTCCATCATAAACCACCCGCTAGTATACATGCAGGGCATGAGCATTTGGTTCTGAAAATGCCTACCTAGCTCAGACAGCTCTTCATTCATAGGAACTTCAAACTCAAACAGATATTGGTGTAACATAGGCAGGCCTTCCAAATACAAACGTCGCAATGGCATATTCACAGCGCCCTTGAGCAGAGCCGCTATTACCCAAAGCGCCTCCTCCTCCTCATTCATGTGAAGTAGAATCATGGCCACTATGAAATTCATCCCCTGTGTATACCCCACACCCCTGCCATACACAGGGCAGGCCTTCAGCAAAATGTGCATAGATCTCTGTTCGGGCCCGTCTATCATTTGAAATAATTTGTGGGAGGGGAAGGTGCGATGAATGTCTTTCACAATAAGCTTCTCTAATGAATCAGAAGTTTCAGTGGATAGGAGGAGTTGGTAAATTCTAGGGTTTTCTAAATCCCCACTTAAAAGGAGGGGCATTTGTATTGTAATTTTGTTATAGTGCAAATCTCTTCAGGTCGAACCTTGGGTGTGCTCGAATTCCTGAAGCCTAAGCAAAGGATTGAGACAGAAATGGGAACTAGCATTGAGCTGTACGTTGAATGTATGTTGGAGGGTTTTAAAGCCAGAATGGAATACAATTCATGTTAAGGACCAGCATAGGGGAGGACTGGAGTGAGACCTCAACACACAGTTCGTTGGCTTACCCATTTTGTGCAAAAAAACGTGTGAAGAGAACTGCGCTAAGGGAAGCGTACTGAAGAGTAAGTGAACGCAGAAGATGGAACCTGGAGCGTAGAAGGAACGGAACCAAGAGGTGAACGTGGAATCGGAGGTTATAGTCGGGTGGTTTTGGGAACAAACCCGCCTATTTCACACCGCCCTTGCCCGGAGGTGAAACCACAAGAAAAGAACCCGATTCTATTAGATTGTGCCATGTCGTTGGGGCAATACCGCCCTCATCGCGTGAATTTGATGTGCTAAAGTTCGGCATCAAAGAAAATGTGAAACTCCACCCTGCTCGTTGGATCGCCCCAATCAACACGATACTCCTCCAGCCGTCGAATGCGAGAGGATTGTTAATAGGTGGGCCCGAACGTTATATTGGCACTGGCCTTATAGTTAGGTCCGGGATATATATATGGCGGACATTCATGCATAATGGCGTTTTAATGAATATGTGAAAGTGTCTATGGTATCGTCGATTGATGTCCGCGGTATTAAAATTAAGGTATGTAGTGATCCCATATTAATGATCTAATGACATGATAAGACTTGGGGTTTTAACTCTAAGGTTTGGTCAACGCTTATTAAACTAAAGTCCGTTGTGAGCCTTTCAGGAGGGCGTATACTTGTTATTGCTTGGGGTTATGGTCTAAGAAGTTCGAACATCAAAATATAATGAGAGGATATTGCCTTTTAATACAGTTTACAAGGGGAGGATTTCTATTAATATTCGAGCGCTTTATAAAAGAGGGAGATAGCCTCGGTGCATTATTCAAAGGATATTCAATTGTTTATATTATTATCGAATAAATTAAATGTTAAAAGTAATTAAATAATATATAAAGTTTGAATTTATATATTTATTTTATTTTTAATAATTACATGCTATGATAAGAAAAGATTTCAAAACCAATAAAAAATAAATAAAAAATAAAGAGAGAAAAAATAATAATAATAATAATAATAATTAAATAAATAAATAAAATATGAATAAATAAATAGAAATAAAATTAAAATTAAAATTAAATTAAAATTAAAAATAAAATAGATAAAAAAAAAAAATTCTTAATTACAAAAATAAGAATAAAATAAATAAATAAATAGAAATAAAATAAAATAAAGATAAATAAATAAATAAATAAAATGAAATAAAAATAAAATTACATAAATTACAATTTAATAATATTAAATTAAAAATTAATATTTTTATTAATATAAATATAAATATTTAAAATTCAAATTATAAACTTTGATCATTTGGTTTACTTTTCCCTGGCATTGTGTGATCAAAATCCAAGGCATATCTCACTGAATTTAACAAGCGCACCTCAAATAAAATGCATAATTCATGAATCTTACAATGACAATGGCTCCATGAACCAATATGGACCACTTGCAGACTCAATTGGTGGACTTGTGTACAAGAGAAATCCAAATATAGGAATATTCCGTATAAACAAGAACCAATCATGACCAAGATGATCTTCTTTAACATGTGCCTGAATTATCAATTTTCTTTACACGGTCGGAAAAGGAAGCCAGGACCACAGAGAATCATAAAGTCTCTTGCAAAGGAAAGTGATGCTTGTCATTTGTTACAAGCCGAATGTGTTACCAACTCAACAGCTGTTGTTTTAACTTGGAAAAATGGCACCCATTCAGCTAAATTTTTCTGTCCAAATAACATGGCTTAAATGGTGCATAAGTTTTGAAATAGTTCTTCAACCAGTATTTGAAAAATATGTTTTGAGATATGGTCTGATGACTTGCATTGTTCTTGCTATGGTTTCTGGTAACTGGCTTTGAGCAATTTTTTGTAGACCAATAACAGCCATCTACTGTTGCCTTTCAACAATTGATACTCTCGTCCAATGATCTGTGAGAGGCATATAAACCCTTTGTCAACCAAGAATCAAAATCGGCAAAATATGTGTTTTCTAATACATGTCCATAAAAATATTGCCTATGTCAACACAATATCGGACTCACTGACATTTTCTATTCTTAATATACTGTAATTTTTTTCTACAATGAAACATGCATCATTCATTTTAAAAAATAAACTAGAAGAAATAAATTTGAATGGAATTGCATTGCATTTTCAACAATGAAACATGCATCATTCATTCTAAACAGTACAGTAAAAGAAATAAATTTATATTGAAATGTATTGCAAAAGGTAGAAGAATACAATCTGACCATCAACAACAGAAGTAAGAGATTTTTTGTGTAGATTTTCACTCACAAAACAACAAACTCCTCTGTAAACTTTTCAACCTTCGAAACCAATTGAACAATCTTCCAGATCTTTGGAAGCATTAAAATTTAACAGTGATGGAAGGAGAAGAAACAAGTGATGATGAATCAGAATGCATGGTCATCACTTGCATCTCAGCATTTTCGTCCATGAGGGACTGTAGAGTTCTTGGTATTGGGGGAGTCAAAACATCGACAACTCCTTCTAGCATCTTTACAATCGTGCCCATTCTTGGTCTTGAACTGGGAAAAACCATTTTTCAGATTCCACATTGCTTGACTCTATGTTTTTGCGACCTCCCATGTTTTCTAGGAGTGTCATTCCAAAGCTGTATACATCTGCCTTGGCTGTAATTGGCAGACCAGATATCCATTCTGGAGCTAGATAACCTCTAGTACCACGCATTGTTGTCAAAACTCGGTTAAAATCCCTGCCAATAAGTTTTGCCATACCAAAATCCGAGACTTTGGCATTGAAATCTTCATCCAAGAGAATGTTTTCTGGCTTGATATCACAATGGACGATACAATCCCTGCATCCTTCATGCAGGTATGCAATAGCCCGAGCTGCACCTAGTGCAATTTGAAACCGGGTCTTCCAGTCCAGAAACTTCTTATGTTCTCTGAACAAAAATGTATTCAAAGACCCATTGTGCATGTAATCATAGACCAATAGTCTTCGATCTCCCTCTGAATAGAAACCCCTGAGACGAACAATATTTACATGCTAGATCATACCAATAGTACTTACCTCCATCCGGAATTGCTTCTCACCTCCTTCAGGTCTCTCCAATTTCTTGACAGCTATTGGGATGGACCCTGCGAGGGTACCCTTGTAAATAGTTCCAAATCCTCCACTCCCCAGCTTCTCATTAAAATTCCTGGTCGCAATATGCAGCTCCTTATATGTAAACATGGTCAGCATCATCCCACTAAAACCCTCCTCAGAAGCGGAATGCTTTTCTGAACTCCTTCGCTTCCAGCAATACAAAGTTAAAGCGACAATCAGAGCAAAAACCCCTAACCCGGCAGAAGCTCCTATCAGCATTCCAAGATTCGCTTCCCTTCTGGACGAACTCCGACAGGCAGCTCCCCGAAAATATAACAACATACTATTGTTACTATCAGAAGTACTATAACCAACACTATCATCCTCATCATCACTAGAATAATTTATGAGATTCCACAAATCACCCCACTCCAGTCTATAGTCTTTCGAAACCCTCTTATACGCATACCCAATACAGGAAAGGTTATTCACACAAAACTTCTCACAGGATCCAATCAAAACTTCAGGGATCAAAACACTACTACTACTATTCAAATCAACGCTTCCCAATTCATAAAACTTATCGGTTTTGCACTACAGTGGACTACTCCCAATGCAACCCCCGGACCAATCCCGAGAATCCCAAGGCTGGGGTATCCTGGGTTCGAAACCCTCCAAGCAATGACAATACTGTAAATCATTGCCAGTGTTACTATGAACCCCACTAGGCCCACAGAGACCATAAACTGTACATATATCAACCGGCCTCATCCAAAACATATCACAGTCTTCTGCTTGATAATTCAACCAATCTCCATCCCCGTAGATTGACAATAAGCGAGTGCAGTTGCAGGAGTAGTAGGGGATCTGATTTCATCAATCTTAGTGGGGCGAGGCATTTTATTCTTAGGACCTGCAAGGAGATTTCAACACATTTCAATTAAAAAAATCAATAAAGAAAAAATAAGATCAAGTGCGAGACTGTAATCAATTAAAAAGAAAGGCAAATACACCCTCGGTTTGTTGAGCCAATCGGGATGGAGAAACAGAAATAGGAGCTGCGACACGCATAGGAGATGAAACATTTGGAGGCAGAGAAGGAGAAGATGATGAGGTCGCATTCAAATCATTTAAATTTTCTTCTGCACTAGTAATTTGCCATGCAAATCCAAACAACACCTCTGCAACTTCGACCTCTTGCTCTGAAAATGCTGCCGACACCTGCATAATTTAAATCACAACTAATTATCAATCAAATAGAATCTACTTTTTGTGTATCTATAAATTTTGAAAAGCCCAGTGGCTTATAATAAATCTCCTTTGCAAATAAAGAGAATAGGAGAAGCTACAGCAGTTGGCTGAGGCTATCTGTATATCTTAAGAAATTTTGCAGGGCGAGGCTTCGTTCCAATGGGTTTCTGCAATAAATCCAAACACAGTCAAGCAAAAAAAATATGCAATGCCACAAATTTTGTGGTTTCGAGTCTTCCCAAAAAACTCCGAATCCCAACTCAAAGAAAGCAGGTGGATTCACAGATACAAGAAACAGTCCATTCTTTTGGCTAATTTAGCTGCCGATGGGGAGGGCGAAACGCTTCGAATCCTTCCATTACAATTAGAAGGAGACGGTGCCTTTGCTCCAGAAAAGGAATGCAGAGCTGTGGCGGTAGCATCTGGAATGGGCGGCGCTGACGATGTCTCTTCATGAGCTCTCTTCACAAATGCTGTATGTATAATACCAGTCAATAAAGAAAAGAATAAAGATGATCAAACAGTTATACACCAAGAAAACCTCTACCTCAACCTCTATCTCTACATTATGGATTGCAATTCCCTGCGAAATCAATCAATCCACCCACCTGAACGGGCCTTCCAGGGAATCGAACCCAGCCCTGCGCTAATACTGTTGCTCTCAGGAACCTGTAAAAAATCACAAATTTTGCTCAAAGCCAAAGAAAAAAAAAAACAGAAATGTAACCAAAGTCGAGGGTATTCTTTTTTTCAGGGCCAGGGGCAAGATGGTTCTGAACGTCTTAAACGATAATAAACCATCGTGGCCCGTAGTGAGATAAAGAAACCCTAACCTTGCGATATTGATCAGGAAGTACTGATAATAGCATTGAACAAAACGCTTTCATCCTACGTCGCCTCTGCCTCTCCACGAGTTTGTGAAGATGAGCACTCCCATTACATTCCTTGCGGGCCTCGTGGTCATGACCTCCTCCTCCTGTCGTCGCCTTCTTACCCTGACGCCTTCGCATCAATGTGAAAATAGGGTTTCTGTAACTTAGCAAAGAACATACTGGAGAGCTACAGCTTTGAAATGGGTCGCCGATGTTGGCTCCGAATTTTTCCCAGCATTACGTGACTGCCTGTAATGAATGTCTAACCAGTCGGCGATTTCTCGAATTTTGGAACTGTGAGCTGGTAAGAGGGTGAGAGCCGTTGCTATCACGTTTAACCATTATTTCAGCATTAATTTTTAGACTGCGAGCTGGTAAATTTTGAAACTGTGAGCTGGTAAGAGGAGGAGGTGCCAAATGTCAGATTTTCACTGGCTAGAAGGGCGATGAGAAAGCCTTCTCATTGGCTGGAGTGAATAGTGACATTCAGCCAAAGCCAGCAAAGGGAACGCCTTTTGGCGTAATAACTAAGTAAAGTGATAATGTGAAAAGTAAAACTTTATCATTTGATACTTTGACCACTTTGACCTAGAATATAATATTTTTGGAGGGATTTTATGTTTTTATGAATGAAGGAAATTAATCAAAAGGAGATTTTCTTTTTCATTTAAGTAAAAGGTCTTTACTTATGAATTTTGAAATATAAATGGATGAATGTAGGGTAAATAATGACAATTTAGGGATTAACATAGAAATTCAACACTTTTAACTTAACAGTCATTGAGCCTTGGGTCCGGTCCTAGCAGAAGTCAGAGAAATGCTCTGAGCCTCTTTGACTAAAAGTATAGAATGTAGAATAACTATAGGGAAGGGAAATTAGTGATTTTTGCCTGGTGAAAAGTATTTACATGATTCTCCCACTCCCTTCTACCTACCCAATTTTTAATCTAACATTTTTTCTTCCATTTTGTAGGTGCATTTCAGCTAGCAACCTTGAACATTTTATTCTTTTGAAAGCAATAAAAACCATCTAAATCTACCTTATATCATCCGAGGGCTTAGATTAAACTGATGAGCTCCTCTTTATTCTCTAACTATCTAATAATTAGTTAGGATTAAACTGTTTGATTAATTTTATTCACTATTCTACAACAATAAAATTTAAACATGACAAGTCAAGATTAAGCAGTTTAACTCATCATGGATTATGGCATTTATTGACGCTCTGCCATAATCATCAGTAAAAAGTAGTGGCATTTGGACTTGCACACTTTCATGTTTTATTTCTTTTTCTTTGGGGTATATTATTTTTTCTAAGTCCTTTGATCTTTCTTTTAGGACTTTTACTCTCTTTTTTGTTTTATATTTTATATATATTTTTTTTTTATTTTTTACAAAATACGGGAAAACAACTCGAAGAAAGCAAGGTATGTACATATTTACAAGACTATCATCAGTCAATTCCAAATTATGAATCCTATACTTATAGGACCCTAACAGCGGCTTCACATGGGGATGACATTTCCTGGTGAGATGTCAAGAACTCTAAGATCAATAGCCTTCCATTTTGACCATGATGATCCTGTAATTGTCTTATGTTTTCTGCAAAAACTCATACTTATGACATTTTACTCTTCAAAGCTTAGGGCCTTCACTTCGGGCTTCAAATTTGGAAAGAAAACATCCAATCCAATCTAAAAACTGCAATGGATATTTACAATGATATAAAAGGAAATTAGGACTAACTATTAGTTAACTTAGAAGAATAGTAGTGTTTGAGCATTCTACCATTCACTGGTCCTTCTGGAATGTCTGTTCCATCCAAAATTCTGATAAAAAATGCTTTGTTACCTCTGTACCCATAAATGACATAAGGACCTTTCCATAGAAAGTCAAACTTTCCACGTTTTCCTTTTTCTTCTCTCCTGGAGTCCCATTTTAACACTTTATCTCCTATGGAAAAGTCATCTTCTTTAGTTCTTTTATCAAATATTTTCTTGATTTTCTCTTGAATGGCTTGAGATTTTTCATATACTTCTTCCCTAGTCTGTTGCAGATGAATAGTCTGATTTATCCTTCTTTGTATATCATTGAGTTCTACTTGTGATTCTTGGATAATTTTCATTACTGGAACACCTAAAGATGATGGGAAAATTGCATCCATCCCATATACAATCTGGTAAGGAGATGTTCCAATTTACTTCTTGGTAGTAAGTCTATCTACCCATAAGGCATAGACTAACTTTTTATTCCAAGTTTTCTTATTTTCTTCAAGTAGTTTTTTGATAATCATGGTTGATGTCTCTTTTCTCTCAAACTTCTCTACTGCCACAGCTAGCGTTCTTTCCTTTCCAGCCTCATATCATTATCCCATCACCCTCACTTTTGGAGACCATCACTCTCTTGGGCCCATACCCTTCAAATACAGTCCGCTCTGGAATGATATTCCTAAAGCAAATCAATGAGTCTGCAACACTTGGCTCCAACATGTTGAAGGCTCTCCTTCCTTTATATGGGAGCCCAAACTAAAGAAAACCAAGATGGTCTTGAATGAATGGGATAAAACCCATTACAGAGAACCGGATCATATCAAGACGAAAATCAAAGGCAATCTAGATGAAGTCCACAGAAAAATAGAAGCCCACGGCGCCAGCCAAGAGTGTCTCTTCGAGGAGAAAGATCTCTACTGGCAGCTATATCGCGCCAACAGGGCAGAGGAGGAAAAATGGCGCATCAAATCAAGAAGTTTGTGGCTCCAAGCAGGAGATAAAAACACTGCATTTTTTCATAAGCAGGCCATTGTAAGAAAAGAAAAAAACAACATTGCCTCTATCGTTGACGCAGCTGGTCATCTTCAAGCTGATCAAGAAATTATTAAAAGAGCTGCTACCTCGCACTTCCAAGAGATTATTATAAAGACAAGAGCCCATGAAGACTACTCCGACCTTCTCCAACACCTCCCTACCAATATCACGAAAGAAATAAACAGTGCCCTTAACAGAGAAATTGAAGAAGAGGTTAAAAGCGCAATCTAAGCTTTGCATCCAGACAAAGCTCCGGGACCAAATGGATTTTCTATCAACTTCTACAGAGTCTATTGGGGTCTAATAAAAAAAGACCTCGTGAAAATGATACAATGGGCTCAGCAAAAAAATAAATAAATAAATAAATGGGGGCTACACCAATTTTACTTACCTTGCTCTCATCCCCAAAGAAAATTGGCCTTCCTCCTTCTCCAGATTCAGGCCTATCCCTCTTTGCAACTCCTCCTATAAGCTCATCACTAAAATCCTTACCATGTGCCTCAAGCCTCACCTCCATAGTCTCATTTCAGAAAACCAAGGTGGCTTCATATCCCAAAGGCAAATTACCGACTCCATTCTCCTAGTCCAAGAAGCCATTCATTCCAGAAACTCCCACAAAGAAAAAGGTTTCATTCTAAATTTGGATCTAGCCAATGCCTTTGATAGGGTCAGACATTCCTTCCTCCTTTCTGTCCTTCAAAAAATGGGGTTTGATTCCAATTTTCTTGCTCTAATTAACTCTTGCATCTCTAGACCTTGGATATCTCCTCTCATAAATGGAAAACCAGCCCCCTTCTTTCAATCTTCTCAAGGTTTAAGGCAGGGATGCCCCCTTTCCCCCTATCTCTTTATTCTCATGGCATAATCCTTCAACAAAGCCTTGGACAAGATGAGGTGTGCGGGCCTCATCACAGGCATCAAATTCAGCAATGGAGTCAAAAATATGAACCACTCCCAATTTGCAGATGACACTCTACTGATGGGAGGAGCCTCCAACATCATTTCTCAACGCTTTAAAACTATTTTGGAAAAGTTCATGGATTACTTTGGAGGTAAGATCAACCATCTAAAAAGTTGCATTTATGGATGGAATGCATCTAGCCAAACCATCCACAACATTGCTAACATCTTTGGTGTCCCATGTAAACTGAACTGGGGGCACTTCACTTATTTGGGTATGCCAGTTAGTGTTGGCCCTCTAAAGGTAGAAGTATGGAATGTTACTATTGACAAAATGAAAAGAAAGGTCCAACAATGGGGCTCTTCATGGCTCAACCCCGCAGGCCGCCTCATTCTTCTCAAATCTGGGCTCTCATCCCTTCCATTGTATCATTTCACCCTTCTTCAAGCCCCTGCCATCATACTCCACAAAATATAAGCTATCATCAGGCACTTTCTATGGCAAGGTGGGAATAATGATAAAAGGAAATATAACCTTGTCAAATGGAGGCATGTAATTCAGGATAAGGAGCATGGAGGAATTGGAGTTCGTTCTCCCAAGATCCTAAATACAGCCTTTGGAGGGAAGATTGTTTGGAGGTTTATTAATGGGAATCAAGCATAGTGGAAAAAGGTCATGGAAGTCAAGTACCTCAATACTACCCATAAGCATCTCTTTGACCAAGAGATACCAAACAGGTCGTGCTCCAAAATCTGGGTTCTTTGTAAAAAATCCATCTCCCTTCTAGCCCCAAATCTTTCCAAAGTTCCCATGGGAGGCAACACCATCAATATCTGGAAAGATCGCATTATGGGACAGATCCCCATCATGGACAAACCTGGCACTCAGTGCATCCTCTCCTTCTTCAGCAACATGGGCCTTCATCTATTAAGCCAGTTCTCCAAATGGGATGTCCAAACTCAAAATTGGACTGGTTGGCACTTCCAAAAAGTTCCAACCCATCTAGAAGACGACCTTGACATTCTTCAATCTCATCTTCATGGCTTGGCTCCTATTAAAAAAGACAGTGTTGATGAATTTCGATGGGACCCCTCCGGGTCAGCATACACCATCAAAGCAGCTTGTCAACATCTCTGCAACGATCATTATCCTACGCCTATATGGCCTAACTGGAAGGCTGTTTGGAAATCAGAAGCACTTCCCAAGATCAAGTTTTTCATCTAGACTCTACTGAAAGAAAATATTTTAACCTCTGAGAACCTCAAGAAAAGAGGTGTGCTTGGCCCTTCAAGATGTCCAAACTATCAAAATGCTGAAGAGACTGCCAACATCTGTTCATTGAGTGCCCCTTTGCATCCCATTGCTGGAATGAGCTTACCCCCTTTTTTCAACCTAGATGGGATCGCCATAGTACCATAGCTGAAGCCCTTTGCTCCTGGAAGAGCAACTATCCCTGGGGCAAAAAGAAGAACAAAACTTCGCAGAAAGTATGGGACACCCTCCCCTACGTGGCTCTGTGGAAAATTTGGCTCACTCGGAATAGGAATATTTTCAGGGATAAATAACCCTCCTTTAGAAAACTCTGCAGCAAATCATGGAGTCTTACGATAGAATCAATCACTGCTAAGAGTCATAGAAAAATTGATTACAAGGATATTTGTGTGGAGGAAAGGATTTTCCTTGGTTGTCTCCTGGACAAGAAAAACAACAGCAACAACATTAACACTCTTTCAAAACAGCCGCACAAAGTAGACAAAGGATGTAATATTCGGCTTAAAGAAGAGGAATTTGATGACTGGATAAAGAGATGTGCTAAGCCTTCCTTATTTTTTGATGGGGCATCTAAATCCAACCTGGGCATAGCAAGGGCTGGAGGCATCATTCGAAGCGAAAATGGTAGCACTCTCGCATCCTTTGAATGGGGTCTAGGCTCCCTCTCAAACAATAGAGTGGAGGCCCTTGCCCTTCTTCAAGGACTGTTATAGTTAAAAAATATTAACATTACAAATGCTATGGTCTTTGGAGACTCGGCAATAATCATCAATTTAATGATCTGCAATCATCCAACAACAAACATTGAACTTCGCCAAACCATCGACAGATGTCATTCCCTCTTGGTTGACATGAAGGGCACATCCTTCTACCACATTCTTCACAATTTCAACAAGGATGCTGATCTCCTCGCCAACAAGGCATGTGTGCGAACCTCGAGGCATCTCCTATGCAATGATGTTTCATATCTTGAACCTTTGCCATGATCCTGCCATATTCAGACTTGAGATTTATTTCTGACCTCACAGCACCTCTTAGAAATTTTCGTACCGGCCTCCACACCTTGCCTCGCTTCTCCCCCCGCGATGACCTCTCCCGCCCTCCTTGTCCTTTATATCAACCTTCCCCCTGCCCCTTAATTCATTATCTCCCATCTTCCTTGCGCTCTGCACGCATCCATCAGCAGCGTTTCACCCATGCCTTCAATCCACATTCATTATCCTGCCCCCTGCTGCTCACAGTGACTCCGTCTCCTTCTCCTCTCGATCCTTCACCTTCTCCCCCTGCTTTGGCTTCGCTCCTCCTCAATCCTTAATGCCAGCATCCCCGCAGAGTGTGGGCAAATCTGCCCATCCAGTCACCAACCATTACATTGCACATTCTTGGCCTTTCTCAGTAGTATTTAGATTTCTTAGCAGCAGAGTTGCTCTACCGTTCTTCCTACTCTTCAACACGGCACGTAGTGAAGACTACCTCCACTATGCGGATCTACAAGCCGAGCTCGAGCAGATCAGAGTTCATCAAAAGATCCTAGAAGCAAAGGTGAAAACTGTGGTAAAATTTTTTAATGAAAAACATGAAGCTGATGTCAATGTCTTTCTCCATAGGGTCACCTCACTCCAAAACCAGTTTAACGCTCTCTCCAATCAATGTGCACATGTCGAAGAGTCAATGCAAATTCTCAAATACATGTTGGAGAAGCACACTGCTCCAAGCTCCAGCTCCAACAACTTGAGAAACATGGGCAATGAAGACAATCCTGAAGATTATACAGCTCATCGTATCAACCACATCAATATTGATTAAGCATGTCTTTTAAATTCACCCTTCTTCTATCTCAGTTTGTCCGAATATATGCAATATCTATATTTCAGCTCTTTTCGAAAACTAGGAACAAAGGCAATGTAGCATTTTGTTGTAGCTACCTCCTTCTCTACTTTGCAAGCAGCCCATCATGTAACTATCGAGTTTTTCCTCCACTTTTTTGGAATACAAAATACCAACCGATTATGTTAAAAAAATAAAATAAAAATGTAATCAAATTTCCTTTCCAATAATCGAACACGTAAATATATGCGCAAAATATTAGGGTTTATAACTGAATAATGACCATTTGATTTCAACACAACGAGTTGTGAGTATAAATTGACAACCAAATTTCTATTGCCGAGGTCAATTACATCCGATAATAGTTTGATGACCGCACTATACTGGGCGATATTATTAGTTGTTGGACCAAAACAAATACCTTGGAGATTAATAAACTCGCCATCAGGGGCAAAAAGTGCCCATGCTGCGGGAGATAAACTCCATGTGCTACGACAAGCACCATCAGCAAAACTAGTATAATGGGTCGACGACATCTGCAAACCAAGTGGAACAGTAGGTAAGCAGAGGAAACATGTCTACAAAGCACACAATCACACTAAAAAAATCTAAAAAGCACACTAATGTACAAGGTACCTACTTGTGATCAATCATAGTACTTCTACAGATAGAGCCCATTTCGTTGCTCAACCAACTGATTTCCTTATTAATCTACTATCTCATAAGAACCTCTTTCCAATATGCGTTGAACAATACAGGGCCCATGCCACATTGGCTTGAGCTTCCTAACCCCCAATTTATCGTGGTCTTGATCATAGAGTAGGACAAAGTCACCTTCATAGAAAAAGCGAGGGTTGACAGATTTGTCGTACTGAGACTTAACTCGTTTCTTTTGTGGTTCCATAACTAAAGCAACAAGTCTTCGAGTCTCATCGATACGCTCGAAGTAAAGCAAACATTCCTCTTCTGGAGAAGTACCAGGAAGTAGTTCGATGGCTAGCTTCAAAGAAGGGATTTCGCACTTGATCAAGAGTGTTTCTTCCACACCATACACTAGTTGAAATGGTGTCAAACTGGTAGCGGTCTTACCGGAAGTTCGGTAAGCCCACAAAGTTGAAAAAAGCACAAGACACCAATCTCGCTTGTGTCTCCCAATGGTTCGCTGAAGCATTGTTACCAAAACCTTTTTAACAGCATTGAATTGGCCATTTCCCTATGGATAGTAAGGAGTGGATCTATCGTGACGTAGCCCCAGCTGAGCTGTAAACTTTGTCATCATATGATTTCAAAAATGGGAGCCATGGTCAGTGAAAATGGCTGTTGGGACATCAAACATAGCTATGACATGATTAAATAGGAATTGCATCGCAGTTTGACCTTCATTATCATATGTAGGCATTACCTCGGCCGACTTTGTAAAAAAATTGACAACGATGATAATATAACCATGCCCCCTGACCGAGCAAGTATTACAGGTCATGAAATCGATGCCCCATTTTGCAAATGGCCTTGCGGTGGGGCACTTTCTTTTCAAAAATAGATTTGGAAATCATGACATTTTCAAATGGCAAGAATGCAATCTTTAAAAATAGACGACCAAAAGTATCCTGCTCGAAGGATTTTATGAGCAGTAGCATAAGCGGACATGTGACCACCACATGCCCCATAGTGACAGTCGTTAAGTACTTTCTCAGCTTCCTCTAGCGTCAGACATTGACGGAGGATGGAATCAACACCAGTGCGATACAAAGTATCTCTAATAATGTGATAGGGTTGGGACTGGTGACGAACCGACCATCTCCTAAAGTGAGATAGATTTTGTCAAACGGTTTACGTTTGGAGATAAATGATGATATCTCCATACCAAGGGTCAATATTAATGATGAAAAAGAGTGATTCATCTGGAATTGATTCTTCGAAGGGAGTGGGATCAACCATAGTGGGAAGATCACAGATCAGCTCAACAAAGACAAGTAATTTCTTCGATTTGGCTGCAACAAACTCTAAGTCAAACTCTTAGAGAATAACAATCCATTTCGAGTATTCCCCCCCAAGAAACTGACCTATAAGAATGTAATTCGTGGGGTTGTAGTCATAAATCACTATAGTTTTACGCAGGAGAATGTAATGACGAAAACATTGAACAACATGAACAACGGCCAATGCGAGTTTCTCAACATGAGCATAGCAGGTATCAACATCAAAGATATTGCAACTCAGGCAGTAAAATAGATGTTCGTGCTTGTCATCACCGTCCTGAACCAACACCATACCAATATTTCTCTCTACGACGGCCAAATACAGGAAATAATCACAATGATAGTTGGGAGGATGCAATAAAGGAGAAATGATAAGGGCTTTCTTTAGAGCATCAAAAGAGTTTTAGGCAATTTCATCCCAAATGAATGGGATTCCCTTTTTCAATAAGCGAGTGAATCCTTTGGCAAGCTTGGCGTATTTCGGGATGAATCGACGGAGAAAATTGGCCTTCCCTTGCAAGCTTTGCAGTTGATGCACAAAAGAGGGAGGAGGCAAATTTATGATTGCCTCAACTTTAAGAGGATCTATTCGAATGTCTTATTTAGACATGATGAAACCTAAGAGGCGACTTGATTCTACGCAGAAGACACATTTATGAGGATTTAACCAGATACTATAGTGTCGACAATGAAGAAAGATTGCTCTAAGATGTTCGGGGTGATCTCGATGTTTCGCGGAATGGGCCAGAAGGTCGTCAATATATGGTTGAACTATGTGTTTAATATCATGAAAGGAATATGACATAGCTCTTTGGAAAATGACAAGGCATTTTTCAAACCAAAAGGGATTTTCTTGTGGGCGAAGGTTCCCCATGGGCAGATAAAAGCGGTTTATGTTGATCATATGGAGTGATGTTGATTTGGTTATAGCCAGAAAAACCGCCCATGAAAGAAAATATCTCACTCCCAACACACCTGTCAATGATTTGATCTATAAAGGGAGTGGGGTAATTATCTCTAGAACATGCTCGATTGATATCACGGTAATCAACACAAACGCGGATGGTCCCTTGTTTCTTTGTAACAGGAACAATATTGGAGACCCACTCCGTCAATGGCATGGGATAGATGAAACCAGCCTTAAGAATTTTTTTTGACTTCTCTCTTCATGGTAGCGGCCTTTCTTGGGTGCACGGGACGAATTCGTTGACGAATGGGCTTCTAGTCCATATATGTACAGATTTCGTGCACTACAATACTAGGGTCTATGCGAGGCATCTCTTCGTAAGACTATGCGAAGACATCAGAGAATTCCTTAAAAAGCCCGGTGTAAATATTGACCTCATCAGAAGAACAAGAGGCACCGATATGAACATTCTCGACAATCTATGGTTTGACAAAGATGTCGATGGGAACGGTGGTGGAAATATTTCCCATGTTTCCTTCAAACAACATTTCATGAATCAAAATGGGATTCTGAAGTGGGTCGGTTGATCCAGACGAAACACGGGATTCAAGATAGGTGGAGATCTCACCAAGGCTTATGAGAAATGAGGAACGATGATGACCATCGTCCCACATAGTTTCTTCGAGAGACATAACCTCCATGACCCTCTCGTCAGTGGGGAATGTCTCTTTCAAGGGATAATATGAATCCCAAGAACCAAACCAAGGAGACCACGCATAAGTGTCGAAGGATGAAACTAATCTGTCATTGGTTTTGGAAACAACCTCAGAAGCCAAAAGAATGCTTTGATACATTTGTTTTGTAGGACTGAGAGGCATAACGTCACCAAAAATTTCAAGCTAGTTGAGACTAGGAACAATCCATGGATCGTGACCAGACGATATCATGTTGATAGTGGCGACATTAGGAGGCGGGAGTGGAAAAATTCCCATAAGGGACGGGTCTTTGAAAAGGCTCGGCCCAACATTCTCATAGGGAGTAGAGGTATTCCCAACATATGGAATGTTTCCTGTTGAAGAATCAGAGGAGAAGAAAGTGAGCTGATCGACAATCATAATATTCCCTTGACGGGGAAAGTGAAGAACATGAAAGAGGGTGGAGACCATGAAAGCCATTGCATGGGTCCAACTGCGTCCAAGAAGGAGGTTGTGATTCAGGTTGGCATCTACCACCTCCACTTCTAGGTTCACTGTCTTTCCCTCCAAGAGGATGGGAAACAGATTATGGAATCACTACTAGGTCTCTCAATCTGGAGAGGACCAGAACTAGGAGGTATGGAAGACAAAGGATTATTTGTAGAAACCTGTTCCATAGGAGCTTTCGATGGATTCAGGCAATATTTCGATCGCGTGGAAAGAGAAATAGGTTTTGTGCCAGCCATAAAAACTTGGGAGCTTCTGGATGATTGGGGTTGATCTACCATTTGTGTATGTTGGGATGGAAATAGTTCTTTCAGGACAACTGAAGCCCCGGGCTGCACCCTTCAAGAGATGGGCAACTTCGGCACGCCGAGGAAAATCCTTGGGGTAATGGTCGTCATCACACATCAAATAAGGATATTTAGGCTTGCGTTTGGAAGCGCCATCAGCATACGACTTATTGGAATACTATTTAGGGTTATCATATTTGGACTTTCCTTTGCCCTTTTTCTTACCTTTTGAGGATTTTTCTACAACGGTAGATTGGACAACATTTACCTTAGAGGTTTTTCCAGGATTCTTCTGGTTATTCAAAGGTTTGGAGGGTGCAGTGACAATGGTGGACTTAGACTTTGAAGAAACCTTGGATGCACCACTATCAACATGGGCCACTGACCCAATAGCGCCATCAATGGGAAGCGTAGCAGGAGGTTGAGACAATGTCAGATTAGTTGAAGGTTGCGGTGCATCAAGTAGAATCGCATACATAGTTCCAGATTGGGAATAAACCAAATCTAGATATTGAGTGCGAGAAATGACTTCCTCTTCCGTCTCAAAACCACCCATGGCGAGATATTTTTCAATTTGTGGAACAAAATATTTCATGAACCATTCAGTCAACAACTGATCGAGGATCTCGAATTTGATGAGGCGGCGTTTGCGCCTCCATTCGTGGATGTGATCCAAAATATGGGTAGCAGTTGATTGTTGCAAAGATGTTAGAAGGTGGGTTCTGGTTTCATATCGGACAGGTACCTAGAAGTGAGCAAGGAAGGCCGTGACCAAGGTGTTAAAATTGAAGAAGACACCTCTAGGGAGTTCAATATACCATTTAGTCACAACACCTGTGAGAGTGCATTGGAAAAGATGTATACGAATTGAATCGTCCACCCAAGAATTAAAATAGCACCATAAGTGGTATGTCATGGCATGGGCTTGGGGACCTTCCCCAGACTTACCTTCAAAGTTTGGGAATCCTCCCGAGATCTTGCTTGGAACGTGCGGCCAATGCAACATATGTTGGATGGGGTCTTTTGTGAGCTTAGACACATTTGGCAGTTCCAACGTAGTCAAGAATGGCAAGGGAGGATGGTGAGGAGAAAACGGTCTCTGGAAGTTACCCATCTGAGGGTTCCAACCTGGTTGATATAGATTATGCCCCCAATAGGGCAGATTTTGACCTGGATATGCATACTATGAAAATTTCTAAATACAATAATACATAAATCCTACTGCAGTATCTTGATTTACTTCTCCTACTTGTGATATAATTATACAAATTATTTTCAGAAATATTCAGAAAATATCGAAGTAAACACAACTAGTAGCCCACACACATACAGATCATTTACTGAATATTACACTCATTCGATAAAGTGACACACATAATTTTTGGACAATTGTCCCCAGAAAAACCCAATGCGGGAAAACCGATGCAACAAATACGAGGGTTTATTATTATTAAGTAGAATCCGAGTACAACAAATCTGTGAACCTTTCTAGTTAACCCGAAAAAGAAAAAAATAGATATGCAGCAATGCCTTTGTTCTGGAGACTAAAAACTTGACTGATCCACACCCTCAAACGAGAGTTACAAGACTCATCCACTTTATGCCTCTATTAACCCCAACGCTGCCCCTGAAGCCCCTGTGTTAGCCCTGCTAGCCTCTGCATTGGCCTGGAGAGGGTTGTGTAACCCCAGACTGGGTGATGCAGTCCCTACGTTGCCCTAGATAGCCTCTGCATAACCCTGGAGGTCTCCAGCTGGCTCAACGCTACCCTTTCTGGGCCTGTGTAGCACCTACGTAGCGATCGAAGCCCTCTGCATTGTGCAGTTGCCGCTGCTGCCCTTGCTCCTCTGTGCTGCTCTTGATTGCTGCTCCTCTACCTCTTGCTGACTCTTGGCTCTGGGATTAGCTCATCCCCTTAGCCAATACTACCCCTTGCTGGAGAAAACCCTTATGGATATTCTTAGAAAACCCGCCCTAGAATTCCAACTATGCCTTCATGTGTGTGTCGCCAACTGACCCTCAAGCCTTTCTCTTATTGTTACACAGTAATTTGTCACCGTCCCTACCATTCCCCGTCCTGCACAATGGAGGACCCATTTTGTGACCTGTAAACATTGTCATGCCTTGAAAACATCATCAATGCATTCCTCTAAGCATGAGCTTCAATTGCCCTAAAGACATCTCCTTGCAAAAAGTCATAAAAACATCTCCTTTTGCATTGGCGCGGGTAGACAGTTCACCACTCCCGCCAATGGGGAAAATCCTATAAAGAGGTCGCGCCAACTGGCGCTCTGTCACAGAGCAGTAATCGCGCCAGCCAATTTAAGGAGTGTTTTTTAAATAAAGGTGGCGGAAGTTGTGTTTCAACAAACTCAGAAACCATCGCCTATCTTGAGTTGGGAGGTTTGGCTGCGGGAGTTCTATGGAAGGGAAGTGGTTTTTCCACCTCCCATGGAACCTTCCTTGTTGATAGGGCCAATCCCACAATAATAGGGATCCCAACTCCCTCCTTCCCCATCTATAAAAGCCTGCTCAATTCCATGGCAAGCTAGTCTTGAAGTGCCTAAGCTTTGAATCTCCAAATTCCCAAGAGCCTTTGTGCTGTAAGAGCCCTCTTTCTTCCCTCAAGGCCGACTCAAGTAAGGAGACTATCGTCGAGAGACTCTGGAGAGGTTTTCCCTTTCCCTGGCGAGCTTTGCGAGACGTGAATGACTGGAGACCCATCCGAAGGAGACCACGACGTCAGAACATTGGTTGTAATCTCTTTCAATTTTTATTTAATGAATGATTACGATTATGGTTCCACTCTGTTTTCGATTATGTTAATATGAGTAGTATCCTTTCTGACTGATATTTAGTTGCGTATGCCAGATTTTATGCTTGTATCTGTTTGTTTCTTGCACGTGCAGGTATCCATCCGCGGAGATCATGGAGGATCGTGATCTACCAAGGTTGAGGAACGGGAATGCTCTCTTTTTCAGATCGTAGCATTGGATTCCAGGTAGGCCTCCATCTTTGGTCTTTTCATTTCGTAACTAGGAAATTGCGTCGTAACATTTCGTGATTGTTGCTAGACCCCTGCTGGGCTAGTAGGGATCGCCTCTGTCCGCAGAGGGGATTTACCTCCTCAACAATTTGGCGACCATACTGGGGATCGTCTAGATTTCACTGTCTCGTTTATATTGTCTCGTTTTGATTATTTTATGATTTTCCTTGCTTGATGAGCCTTCTGGGTTGGGTTCTTTTGTTGTTTTTGCTTCTTGGTTTGCTTAGTATACATTGATCTGCTTCTGGAGTAGTTCTTTTTTGTTTTTGGCTGAGAAACTCGACTGGCGCGCTTTTTAGCTCGACAGTCGCGCCAATTGGCGCATGTTGCTTTTGTTTAGCCTGCGCCAATTGCTTTCTGGCGCCAGTTGCAGCCTTATAGTCGCGCCACTCCTGTAAGGTTTTTGAGTTTCCTCATTTTTGAGCTCTCTGGGTTTGGTCAGTGTTTTTATTCTTGATTTTCCGACTACCTGAGTGTGTTGGAGTCCTGTTTGACTGGGAATTCACCTCTGTCCTTTGGTTGTTTGCTTTTATCTATCGATTTCACGTTTTGAGCCCTAGGGCATCTAGTGGCTTAGTGTATCGAGCCCTCCTTGGGAGTTTTGGTGTTTCGTTTGTCCAGTCGACTTTCTGATTGCTCCTCCGCATCCTCTTAGTAGTTTTTCATTGTTTTGTTGCGATTTTTGGGTGATTGCTCATTCCTTCATTCAAATTTTGTTTGGTCTTGCTTTGGGCCTAGATCACACGGTCCATTGGAGCCTTTGAGTCTTTTCTTGGTTTTGAGAGACTTTGGTCGATTTGGGATCTGATTGCTTGTGTTGTTGAGTGAAATTTGTTTGTTTTTCTCTCTCAATATCGTTTCTCAAGTTGTTCCGTTTGTTTTCAGTTTGTTTAGTGCATATTAGCTATCAAACGTTGAAAATTACAAAAAAAAAATCTCTTGTGCTTTTGGTTGAATTAGTGCAAATTGTAACCTTTTCGATTTTGCTAGTGATTAGTGATTTGAATGAAAAGTTTTCAATTTCATTAGTTGCATTAGAGATCTCATTGTTTCTCTTCCTATCATTTCGTTTGTGTGAAAGCTCTCAACTCTTCTGTAACTAGTTTTCATCGAACGAAATGTTGGACTGTGGCATGTAGCTTTGCATTTAGGAGTCTTTTAAAACATTACATACGATAGGGCCTGAAAATTGAAACTTAATCGAAGATCAACTTTAAAATATATCCAATTAGCCTAAGGCAGCATTGAAATCTAACGAAACATATTTAGAGGTCTAGGCTAGAGACGTGTTCCGGCGTCTTTAAACCTAGCAGCTGTCGTTCGCCTTTTGGCTTTAGACAGCGCTAGTACGGAGTTGTGCTCCCCATATCGTCGCGTATATAAAGGGAGACCCCTCTAAGTTTTCAATCCTTTATCCACAGGAAGCCGAGTCTACCGCCCTATACCCGTGATACACCGAACACATCATTCGGGGAGATTGCCTGCACGTACGGAAATTCCTTGGTCGATTTCTGTTTCATTATTGAAACCAAGGTGTATATTGCAGTTCACGGATATTTGGTACACCCTTTGTGCCTAGTTTTTCCTGAGCAGTCATTTGGTCTTTTCTGACTCCCTAAACTTTAAAAGACCGTCGAGCGCTTGTCCTTTCACGCTTGTATCAAATCTGAAAGAGATAGAGTCATCTTTCTATCGTTTCTCGACTCTTAAAATATGAAACGGTAGATTTTCTTACTTTTCAATGTGGTAAAACTTAATCACCCACGATTACACGCCCACTTAGATATTGCTTGTTGACCGTTTGATCGTGTGTCTTAACTCATTTTCAGCCCGTGTGTGTGTTTGCTTCTTTTTCTCTGGTCTTTTACCACAGTGGCGGAACCTTCGGTTTCGTCTACTGGTAGTCCTTACACGGACGATTCTTCAGAGGCTTCCCAATCCTCTGTCGAACCACAGCAGCCTGTTGTTTTCGAGTTTCCTGACGGGGGACCAGTTCTCGCTGAGCAACCCTTTGGAGGACCAGTTGAGTTCAATTGGCCCTTTTCGGACCCTGTGTCTGAATTGAGATTAGGAGCTGATTTCCTTTCTCTTACCTCGGGTTCGCCTTTTGTTGCTGCTGTATTTCCTCCTAGTCCTCGCCGTATTTTGAGTGATTTAACGGCAGGATCAACCATGAGTGATTCTAGTGAGGAAATTCCAACGTCTGGTGAAGACTATCAGTTCTTCCCACGAAGGTTATTTGAGGGAGACAACTCTGAGCTGGCTACCATGTCAACATCCAGTCCTTCTTTACCACAGGGATACAGATCTCTGGGTCAGATCATTTCAGCTACAGCCTCTATGGGAATATCATCTCCTGCTTCGAGGCCAGCTGCTACTACACCCGGGGTGTCTCCTCAGACGCCCGTCACTTCTGTTCCCATCCGGCCCACTGTCTGTGTGGCCGCCTCTTCTCCTGTTGTCTTAGCCTTTGCTAATAGGGTTGGGCCAACTCCTAAAGATGTTTATCTAGCTACTGTTATACCGGAGAACATTTCTCCGGAGGAGTATCGGTTGTCTTTGCAACAGCCGAACGCCGAGGTTGGACCGTCTTCCCAAGATCCCTACCGATCTTACTTTTCGCATTATGCACAGGATGGTACTCCCGTGTATGCTTTTCCAGGTCAGTATGATGAGCACGGGGAGATCTTGCGTCTACCCGCTCCTAAGGCTTATCTCTACGCTCAAGGTTTACCGTATAACCCGGCTTATAACCCGCAAGGGCAGCCTTTCCAAGGCCAACCTGCGAGCCAACCTGGCTATCTTTATGATCCACAGGGGCAGCCCATCCAAGGTTACCCTGTCGGCCAACAAGGGCCATCGTACAATCCGCAAGGACAGTATTATAACCCTTCTGGTCAACCTGTTCAGCCTCAGCCGGGGTATCAACCGGGACCGGTCTATGGTCCTGGGGGGCAAATCCAGCCTTCTTTACCGATGCAACCGCAGTATCCTATTGTTTCTAACGTTGCATATCATCCAAGACCATCCTATGGTTTTTCTTCAGGTCAAACCGGTTTTGCAGCAAGCACCTGGTCCTGTTCCACCACTGGGCCAACCGGTTCATCCGGTACAACCTGGTGTCCCGCCTCCAAAGTTAACTGTCCATCCTGGGTGACAACTCGTCTACTGCATAACCAGTTAACTCCAAGGCACGCGCCGCCCGTCTATCCGGTCACTGTCATTCAGCCGCCCTCGCACCGGTCATCTCACCACTGTGCCGCCTTCCGCCTGGTCAACCTCGTTCATTCATGGCAATGTTTATTCCATTAACCCCGCACAATGTACTGTTCATTCAATGAAAACATCGTTTATCACTGCCGCGCTCTCATTCTCCATTACGTCTTTCCGCAGACCGTCCCACTTTTCAGTGAAATTTCCGCCCATCTCGTGGTGGTTATTATCCTCATGGTCAGTCTCAACCGAACTATAACCACCCTAGAGGCTCTCAGTATTATCCTCCTCCACCCGGTTTTACCTACACTCAACAGCCAAATCCAAACGCTGCTTATACAGGGCCGACGCATAATCAGGGTCCGTACCCTGGTTATCAAGCCCCACACTATGGTTACCAGCATCCAAATCAGTCTGGTTATATGACCTACGCCCCTACGGTCAGAATCCTGCAGGACAGAACCCGTGGGGGCAAGGATATTCGCAACCATCGTGGAGTATGGGTACCGAACCTCATCCTGGGCCTGGCATGGCAATTAATCCTCCATTGTCGTTCCTGGCTACCTTGGAGCTGCCGGATGTTTCAAAGCTGACCAATGATCCGATTTTACATAATCCGTATTGGCCTCCGGTTCCCACCAAGATACCAGGGGATTGCCCCAAGTTTGAGGGAAAAGCTGGGGAGGACCCCCAGGCGCATGTGATGACGTATCATATTTGGTGTTCGTCTAACTCTTGGGTCGACGATTCAATTCGCCTGCGCCTCTTTCAGCGTACTTTAACTGGAGCTGCTGCTAAGTGGTACATAGAATTATCCCGTGGCATTTTCCAAGATTTCAACTCTTTAGCCATGGCTTTCCTCACGCATTTCCAGTTACCGGTTCGGTATGAAGCCGGGACGCACCTCCTAACTTCCCTGAAGCAGGATAAAGCCACTCACATCTTAGATCACATTCATGAGTGGCGACGCCATCGTAGACTGATCAAGTTTCACATACCTGATCAGATATTGACTCACTAGTTCACCACCTCCTTTGTGAATAAAATCGCTCAGGATATCGCGATGGGAGCGTGTGTGACAGAGGAACAAGCCATCGCGCGTGCCCAGTACCTGGATCTTGTCTATTCACAGTCCGGCACGCTTTATGACATCTTGACTGATGCTCCACGGCCTGGAACCACTAAGGCTCCGCCCACCCCTGCGGTGGATGGTGTCATTGGTTCTGTCTCTCAGAATTCGAAGAAATCTTTGAATGGGAAGCAGAAGGCTAATTCTTCCAACAATACCTCTGCCAATCCCGCCTCATCTAATTCTGGTAAAACCGCGGAGGTGAATGTCGTTCAGGCCAATCCTACAGACAAATCCTCCAAGGGGAAGAAGAAGGGCAAAGGCAAATCTAAATCTGATGCCCCGAAACCAGAATCTAAATCTCGTACTGAGGATGGCTCCCAGCGTAAACCGAAGTACCCTTGCCTCATCTGTGAAGGGGATCATTATACTAAAAATTGTCCACGACGATCCGAGGTTAGTCAACTTCTTAAAGGCCCTAAAGGGACTCCGGCTATTTTGAAAGATCCATTTCCATCTCAGCAGACCCAGATGGTCGAACAGCCGTCACCATCTGCACCGTTTGGGTCTCAGGTTTTCATGATGAAGACTGTTGCACCTATCTCTGTCGCTACGCGGTCGAAGGATTACAACGAACCGCAGCAGGCACCCAGGAAGGCAGTTGCGGATGGGCCACCTCCCCCACCTGTCTCCGGTCCGTTGGAAATCGAGAAGCCTTCTCTTGAACCCGTTGTGAAGCCACCTCCCAAAGGTGTCCTTCGAAGATCTTCTTATAATCCAAACACTCGTGCCGCTCAACATTACAGTATTGTTGAGGATCTGGCACAGGCACCATGTTCCATGTCCACACTTGAAGTTCTTCAAAGTTGTCCTTCACAACGGACGGCTTTACTGTCTGTAATCGGGGGCATTGATCCCGCCGACTCGAGTCTTCTCACCTTCGATCTGGAGAATTTTACTCCCCGGCTTCCACATCAAATTGCTTTGGTTATTCAAGTCGGGATTAACGGTCTGAACATTCATAGGGTCGTCGTAGATGAGGGTGCATCTACCTGCGTTATGTCCTCCGCTTGCTGGAGGGCCATCGGCTCTCCAGCCTTGTCGTCATCTCCCAATGCCCTTGAGGCATTTGATGGTCGGGAATCTAAACCCCTGGGCGTTCTCGAGAGTCTAGCGATCACATTACAGGGAAAAATTGTCAACGTAGAAGTAGAAGTGGTTGACGCTAAACTCAACTACAATATACTTCTTGGCCGCAGCTGGACCCATGCCATGCTCTGCGTGCCGTCTACCGTCTTTCGATTCATTAAGTTCCCTCACGAGGGCAAGATTGTCATGGTAGATCAGTTGTCATTTTTCACCTCTAACTCTGAGAACAACGTGCCATACGTGGATCAAATTCCGAATCCCCCAGACAGTGTAGGACCTGGTCTCTTCAAAGACCCAGTCCTCATGGGTATCTTTCCCGCACCGCCACCGCATACCGCTCAAGTCAACATGTTGTCCAGGTCCGATGACCCCTGGCTCATTCCTACACCTGAGCAGGTATATGAGTTTGGAGAATCCATGCCTTTAACGCCAGTAGAGATCAACTACTGTGAGATTTTTGCTGCATCGGATCCTCCACCTCCTCAGCATGCTCCTTTGAGCATGGCTCTCGATGTCTACTCTCAATCCCCCTAGCTTGGTCAGGCTGATTCACCTGATCCTCTCAGAGAGACTTTTCCTTCTGATGAGGCTATCATTGAAACTATGTCTCTTGAGGAGCTGCCTTGGGGCGATGGACATCATCGCTCCTCGTTTATGCCTAGCTTGGGGGCAATGACTGATTTTCTGGAGCGTTATGCTACTCAGGTTCCTTCCCCTCCTCTTCAAACACCCATCTTGACGCATGAGGTTTTTTCGGAAGGTAACCTGGGTAACATTACTCAAACTGTTCCAATCAACATCTCCGTTAAACCAGGGATCGTTGAGAATATTCACGTGGGTGTGACTTGTTCTCCCGATGAGATTCAAGTCTATACTGAGCTTTTCAAAGAATTCAGAGATGTTTTCGCGTGGTCTTACGAGGAAATGCCGGGGATTGATCCTAGTATCGTAGTACACGATATTCCAACCTATCCAGGTGCGAAACCCGTGCACCAACGCTTACGCCCCATGCATCCTCGAAAAGCCGCCGCCATCAAGGCAGAAGTTGAAAAACTTCTGAACGCGGGTTTCATTTATCCCATCCCCCTCACAGAATGGGTGTCTAACATTGTCCCTGTCGATAAAAAGTAGGGTACGATTAGAGTCTGTGTGGATTATCGCGACATCAATCGCGCCTGTCCAAAGGATAATTATCCCACTCCGTTTATAGACCAGATCATCGATGAATGTGCTGGGAGTGAGATCTATTCTTTAATGGACGGTTTCTCAGGATATAACCAAATCAATATTGCACCTGAAAATCAACACAAGACCACATTCATCTATCCGTGGGGTACTTTCGCATATAAAAAACTCCCGTTCGGCTTGAAAAACGCTGGAGCCACTTTTCAGCGTGCGATGTCCTACGCTTTTCATGACATTCGCCATATCGTTCAGCCTTATCTGGACGACTTCCCAGCCCATTCGGGTAAGCGAGAGGACCATCCTGAGCATCTCTGCCAGATCTTTCTTCGTTGCAGGCGCTACAATATCAGGCTCAATCCTCATAAATGCATCTTCTGCGTTGATTCTGGCCGTCTTTTAGGATTCATAGTCTCGAAAGATGGAATTCGCCTTGACCCTTTAAAAGTCGAGGCCATCGTAAATCTCCCATCACCCTCCTCCCTGTATCAGTTACAGAGTCTACAAGGGAAAGTGAATTTTCTTCGGTGCTTTATCCCGAATTATGCCGAGGTGGACAAAGGATTCACTCGTTTGTTAAAGCAGAACGTTCCCTTTCACTGGGACGAAATTTCTCAGGAATCCTTTGAGAAGCTGAAGACGTTGCTTGTCAATGCTCCGTTGCTTCATCCTCTGGACTACCACCGCGACTTTACTTTATATCTAGCCGCCGCATTTAGCACCATAGCCATGGTCTTGGTGCAGGATGACGATCACGGTGATGAACATGTTGTTTATTACCTGTCTCGGAACCTTCTCGACCCGGAAACGCATTATGCACATGTCGAGAAGTTGGCATTAGCAGCAGTACACGCTGTAC
Source organism: Pinus albicaulis (assembly GCA_034641835.2). Taxonomy (NCBI): domain Eukaryota; kingdom Viridiplantae; phylum Streptophyta; class Pinopsida; order Pinales; family Pinaceae; genus Pinus; species Pinus albicaulis. The sequence continues at coordinate 140,171,961 of CM076582.1, forward strand.
AACGCTTTCGCCATTACATCCTTTTGCGCACGATAACAGTGGTTTCAGACTGCAACCCTATGACGTATATTCTTTCTAGACAATTACTGGGGGGCAAGTACTCCAAATGGATTATGATCCTGCAGGAGTTTGACTTGGAGTTCACTACTTCTAAGTCATCTAAATCACTGGTCTTCGCGGATTTGATATGTTCTCTCCCTACAGACTCTGTTCCCTCACACTCTGAAGACCATATACCGAACGAAACGCTTTTCCTCATCAGTACTCGTGACCCTTGGTACGGTGACATAATAGTGTATCTTCAGACCTCGACATTTCGGTCTGAGTTGGATAAAGCTGCCCGCTGTCGGATTCGGCACCAGTCCCAACCCTACCGTATAGTAGGAGATACCTTATATCGCGTTGGAGTAGATTCGGTGCTCCGACGATGCCTAACCTTGGAAGAGGCTGAGAAAGTCCTAAATGACTACCACAGTGGCGCCTGTGGTGGACATATGTCCGGGTATGCTACTACCCATAAGATTCTGCGAGCAGGTTATTTCTGGCCTTCCATATTGAAGGACTGTATCACTGCAGTTCGTAAATGTCATCCATGCCAGATATTTCAGCGCAAGATGCGCGCTCCGCCTTTACCATTGCATCCCGTTATTACCGTCGGCCCTTTTGCAAAATGGGGCGTTGATTTTATGATGTGTAACCCTCACTCGGCCGGGGGGCATGCGTATATCATTGTCACCGTTGAATACTTCACCAAGTGGGCCGAGGTGATGCCTACACTAGCTGCTGACGGGAAAACGACTACTCAATTTATATTCAACCACGTTATTGCATGATTCGGGGTCCCTCAAGCCATCGTCACTGATCACGGTACTCATTTCCGAGATTATATGATGGCAGAGCTGACTTCAACGTTGGGCTTGCGTCACGACAGCTCGACACCATATTACCCTCAAGCGAATGGTCAGGTTGAAGCAGTGAACAAGGTTTTGGTCACTATGCTTCAGCGAAAAGTTGGTATTCACAAATCCAATTGGCATCTCCAACTGTTCTCAGCTCTCTAGGCATACCGAACATCTACAAAGAGTGCAACTGGGTTCACACCATTTCAATTGGTGTATGGCCTGGAAGAAACTCTTCCAGTTGAATGCGAGATTCCTTCGTTAAAATTAGCTGTGGAGCTTCTACCTAATACTTCTGCTGAGGAAGAACGTCTTCTGTATCTGGAACGGTTGGATGAAACCCGTCGTCTGGCTGCTTTGGTTATCGAAGCACAAAAGAAGAGGGTCAAAACTCATTTTGATCAATCTGTTTCTCCTCGTTCCTTTATTGAAGGGGACCTCGTCCTCCTGTACGATCAAGCACATGACAAGCTTGGAGTCGGTAAGTTCAAGCCTATGTGGCATGGGCCCTATATAGTAAAACGCGTTTTGAAAAACAGGGCCTACGAGCTTATAGATTATGAAGGAGTTCCGCTGGCGCAGCCCAGAAATGGGTTGTACCTCAAAAAGTACTATGCCTGAAGTGATTTCTTGGTGTGGTGTGTGTACATAGGTGTGTGATTTTCATTTGTGTGCATGTATTGTGTGGTGTGCTTTGTAAACATCTTTCTGTTGATCGGGTCTTCCTGGTTGTGCAGATGTCTTTTCATCCATTTGTCGGTTTCGCGGATGGTGCCTCCCGCAGTACCAGGAATCTGTCTTCAGCAGCCTGGGTAATCTATGATCCTGCTGGTGAGTTAATTGAACTGCAAGGAGTGTGTCTAGGACGTACCACGAACAACATCGCGGAATATAGTGTTGTGTTAGAATTATTAACCGAGGCAGTAAACCTTGGTATCCGTGAATTGCTCGTGTATCTAGATTCGCAACTTGTAGTGTTACAACTGAACGGACACTATTCGGTAAGGAACCCGTCCATCTTACGTCTGTATCTGCGTATTCGATTACTGGAAAGAAATTTTGACTACATTACATATCATCATATACCTAGACATTTGAATACATTAACAGATGCAGTAGCAAATTTGGTATTAGACAGACATTTGCGCAATTTTTAAATCATCATCACATGTAAAGAAAGATCCATCCAGAAATAGATATGCACATATATATAGATATCGAAATGTTTACATAGAGTGTGTCACATAAAAGTCAAAATATACATAATCATCTTAAGTACATCCGAAGACGATATGTCTCTCAAAAAATAGGTGTGGTATAAATCCTAAGAGCTAATCTGCATGGTGCTCATGATAGCACGTGACTGCACGCACTAAGCGTCTCAGGATTCGGTGGATCCGACCCGGAACTCCCACTGTGTGGCGCTGGTATGCCATCGGTACGTCCGCCAGCCGAGCATAGTCCGGAATCCCTCGGGCAATGCCCTCAAGATTCTGGATCAACTCCTCTCCTCCGGTGCCCTCTCCCTGAGGATCAGGGGCGAGTTGTGTCCTCCGTGAGATTAGAGACATCCCAGCTGGTCTCTCAGGTCCCACATCTGCATACATATATAAAATGTGTTAAGACGAATGTGTATTAACAAAAAAAACATAAAACATAAAAAATAAAAAATATGAGGTCTTACCCAAATCCTTGTCCCAGTCATCTCCTTCTGGCAGTGGGAGATCTGGGTCTCCGGTGAAGTCAGTTCCTGCATAGGGCCAGTCTTCCATGACAATCAGCTGGCGCCGTAACCACCTAAAGAATTTCGGCCTCCAGGACATCTGTTGGCCGCCTCCAGCTCTGGGCATCAATGCTTCTCAGCGAGCCATTCTTGGCTCTCGTGGTATTGGATCTGCTACTACGGCCCCTTGGCCCTGGAAGATTGATAAGCATTCCAGAATGAACGATACCAGGATGGAACCATAACCAAACTGTTTTAGTTTACCCTGTTTGCATTTCGTGAGCTGCCTTTTCATATTGATTGTTACTGCTGTTGCCCAGTCGAACAGTAGGGGACTCATGCATTCTGAGGCCAACAGGAGTTGGGCCTTTGTGGCCTCATGCGGTGCCTGCGACCCTGCAGCCCGCGTGATGGTATGTAGGACCACTCTCAATGCCAGATCAGGGATAGTGTGGATATCCACCTTCTTGCTTCCTGATCCCATTTGTGCTCCTCGGCACACTCATGCCATCACTTCTTCCATCTTCTCCCCAGATGGTCTGCTTCCGGTCAAGACAGGGATCGGACCTCTGCGGAACAATCCAGTGATAAAATAAACATCAGAAACCTCCAGCTCTAATACCTGATCTTGTAACCTGAACACCTGTTCATGTTCATCCCAGATACTGATCAAATACTGGAGGAGCTCGGGCTGAGCTCGTAGACAGGGTGTGAGGAAGAACTTTTTCAGCCCACAGTTTCTAAGGGCATTCATGCAAGCTTCACTTTGGATGGCTTGTTCATCCTCTTCTCCATGCTCTCGTTCTTTCCATTCAATCGCCATTTTTCTTGATTACCTGCATTCATATGGTCATAAACCCTTAGTTAGATCTCTGATAGGCCTCAAATTCCATGAAATTTGGTTTAAATATCGAATTTTTAGGTGGATTTTTAGGTTCGGCCGCTGGCACGGTTGTTTTGTGAACAGTCGCGCCACGTGGTGCGAGCCCTTTGTATAAAAGAGCCCATTGGCACGGGTCCGTGCCCGATACCCGCGCCAATGAGCGCGGCCCTAAAATTTCAAAAGTGGCCACATAGAACTGATTTTCAAGGGAAAATTATCAAAAAATGGATGAAAATGTAGAGCAAGGGAGCACCTCTTACCTGTAACAGACGAGAAGCTGAATGGTCAACTGGATTTGTCGCAATCACCGTCAGAAGTTTCTGCTCCAAATGGATCACTGTTGCTTTTTACCAAGGTAAATAGTAAATGTAATTTTATTTTTACCAATTTGACATATTTATAACTTTTTGACAAAAAATGAGTTGTAAAAAGTCACTTTTATCGAATATTTTTATATATTATGTCGAAAATGGGTTTTACGCTTGCTTGGTATGTGCAGCAGCAGGTTTTTGCGACTTTAACGATGGAAACGAGTTATATTTTATACTTTTTCGGACTCGGTAAATACACGAAAAAGTCACTTTGGAGTCATCTTTCAGCTCTTTTCTGACTCTCTAAACATGAAAAGATTGCCGAGGCCCTTGTCGTTTCGATCTCGTTAAATTAGACACGAATCGACATCTACCCAGTATACGTTTAACCCTTTTTCGGGCTGGGATGGATTGATTACGAAAAAGGAATACCCTAGCCTATCGCGACTAGGAGGTTTTCTCGGATATTGTTTTCTACCTTTTCGGATCTGAAGAACTATTTACGAAAAGGGACCTGTGGAGTTTACTTTTCTGCTATCTTTTCAAACTCTCTAAACATGAAAAAGCCAGTGAGTTCTTGGATGTCGGGACTCGTTAAATCGATGACATTGGATTCCGTCGCAATGACGTTCTCCGAGTTTCTCCTTCCTAGGACTCGTTAAATGCACTAGGATGGATTCGCCCGAAGCGCGGACTTATATTACAAGCATATGCTATCCCCTTCAAGCTTGTCATCAAAAATAATTGGGGTACTCGCCAGAAATGGTGGGGGAAAAATGGAACCATCTTCGTTATCGTCGGCAGTATGTCGCTCTTGAACATGGCACTTGTCTGCATTCGTGTCGGGTTGGGGACATCTCATCTCGTTTCTTCACTTTGCCTCCATGGGTTTTGGATAATCCCTTTTACCTCTCTCCCACTCATTCCTGCAATGCCATGACCTACGATCCTTTGATGTCAAATCTTGCCAAGTCCTTGTCGTCTTAGTTTATGTGCTGAATGAGTTGACCTCTGCAAATATCAACCTTCCTCTGATTCTCATACGATCCTGATCCACAACAAAACATCATGTTCCTCTGTCTCGTGTCGATGATGTGGGAAACATTATGGCCCACCTTTGATCAAGGTCACTTCCTGTCGACTTCAGCTCATTATCCAGGAAGTCGATCTAGAGACTCTTTTATGGTACCTTGGAGCCTGCATGCCTCAATGGCAGGTTCGTCGCATTCGACGTGAGGTTTTCATCATTGGCCTCCGATCGAGTGATTCTGCGGGTGTTCGACACCAACTCATTGATTCACACGCCGTAGATTGTACCTGTAGTACCTTGAGGGCCATTGTCATTATTGGTGGTTCCTCTCACGTCTGCTAACAGCTTCCATCATTGGCTAGTAATCAGATGATGTTCCTGCATGTTCGACTTCAGCTCACATATTCACATGCTCGAATTTGTACTTTGTTTGGGTCGAGATGGAGCGCAAGACCCTGGATTGTGTCTGTTGTAATCCAGGCTGCGATTGTGGATTATTATCATTATGTATATGACTCATTGATTGGATGGCTGCGACCATACCTGAGTCTATTTATTTGATCCTCGCTGGATGGCTGCGCCCATACCCTGGATCCGGATTATAGTGTACTTTGTTTCGGATGGCTGCGTCCATACCACACATACATCATATACTTGAGATATCAGTTGTATTTTTCTGTGCAGGTTTTCCGATGGCGGGCCTTCAATTGAACATGTTCTCATAAAGCATTTCACCCCTCTCTCTCTCGGGCCTCATACTTTAGGGGGCATCTGTTACACAGTAATTTGTCACCGTCCCTACCATTCCCTGTACCGCACAATGGAGGACCCATTTTGTGACCTGTGAACATTGTCATGCCTTGAAAACATCATCAATGCATTCCTCTAAGCATGAGCTTCAATTGCCCTAAAGAAATCTCCTTGCAAAAAGTCATAAAAACATCTCCTTTTGCATTGGTGCGGGCAGACAGTTCACCACTCGCGCCAATGGGGAAAATCCTATAAAGAGGCCGCGCCAACTGGCACTCTATCACAGAGCAGTAATCACGCCAGCCAATTTAAGGAGTGTTTTTTAAATAAAGGTGGCGGAAGTTGTGTTTCAACAAACTCAGAAACCATTGCCTATCTTGAGTTGGGAGGTTTGGCTGTGGGAGTTCTATGGAAGGGAAGTGGTTTTTCCACCTCCCATGGAACCTTCCTTGTTGATAGGGCCAATCCCACAATAATAGGGATCCCAACTCCCTCCTTCCCCATCTATAAAGCCTGCTCAATTCCATGACAAGCTAGTCTTGAAGTGCCTAAGCTTTAAATCTCCAAATTCCCAAGAGCCTTTGTGCTGTAAGAGCCCTCTTTCTTCCCTTAAGCCCGACTCAAGTAAGGAGACTATCGTCGAGAGACTCAGGAGAGGTTTGCCCTTTCCCTGGCGAGCTTTGCGAGACGTGAACGACTGGAGACCATCTGAAGGAGACCACGACGTTAGAAGTTTGGTTGTAATCTCTTTCGATTGTTATTTAATGAATGATTATGATTATGGTTCCACTCTATTTTCGATTATGTTAATATGAGTAGTATCCTTTCTGACTGATATTTAGTTACGTATGCCAGATTTTATGCTTATATCTGTTTGTTTCTTGCACGTGCAGGTATCCATCCACGGAGATCGTAGAGGATTGTGATCTGCCGAGGCTGAGGAACAGGAACGCTCTCTTCTTCATATCGTAGCATTAGATTCCAGGTAGGCCTCCATCTTTGGTCTTTTCATTTCGTAACTAGGAACTTGCGTCGTAACATTTCGTGATTGTTGCTAGACCCCTACTGGGCTAGTAGGGATCACCTCTGTCCGCAGAGGGGATTTACCTCCTCAACACTGATAATTTTTTGTTGAGACATCAACGACCATGATTTAATCTCTTATCGATGGTTAATATTAAAAGACTACTTGATCCGCGTCACTTAGAAAATTTCAGCACGTGTGTTTAATTAATTCACTTTATTTTTTCTCAATCCCTAAGTTAGACTTAGGGTCCTTATTAAAAATAATAGTTATTTTAATATCTCACACATAAAATTAAATTTCTCCAAACGCTTTCTCAATTTTTGAGGTCAAGCGTGTCTTAGCCACTCCACAAAATATTAGGGCTAGAGCACACCCAATGCTACCTCAACACTCAAAATATCAACACTCCCTCCTAACACGAAGTGTGCTCTATGCATCCACACCATGTATCACAAGATCTCGGTGTTGATCTCTACGTTGTTGATGCTTGGCATGCTGCCCTCCATCCACTGCGCTTCTTCTTTTTGTATTGCTGCCCATTTCACTGCCACATATGTACTGCAGCTCCTTCTCAAATTGCTGCATCATGCTGCCCATAACACTGCCACTAATAACTGTTGCAGTGCAACTTAGTTGTCGAGAAGTAAGCAAAAAAAAGACTCCTGCCCAATCATTGACAGACAAGTCAGGTTGCATCTCATCACTAAAACTCCCTTGGTTTCTGCTTTACGCTGTCCTCCTGAAGCCACTTTGTTGCTACAACTCTGCATTGCGTAAGCACTACCTCTCTGCGTTGCTGAAGTCCCATCAGCCTCTGTGATGCTGCCTCTACGTTGTTGCTGCCTCTACACTGCGTTGCTCCTTCTACAACATCTCAACACTGCCCTCTGCTTCACTGTGATCTCCTGCAACCATCTCCTACTTGTCTCGCCACTGTCTTAAGGCTCCTGTAGCTCGTATGTGATCCAAGAGTTGGCCTTGCTCAAGGATCATGCCTTCTTGATCTGTAGCTGCTCTACAGATCCATTTCACCCCACTTACGTGGCTCATGAGCACTCATGGCTACGTCATCATGACACCCATAATCCTTTGCTGCTACAGCCTTGGAATAAGAATTTCCTTTGTCCTTCTTCTTAGGACAAGTGCTGGCGAAGTGTCCAAGTTCGCCACAGTTACAGCGCCGAACCTTGGATAGGTCCCTCTTCTTCTTCTCTTGTTTCCTTCGTTCCTTCGATGCAAGGGATGCATCATATTCCTCTTCTTTATTCACCCTAACAGTTCCACTGTTGTTTTTATACCTCTTGGTGATTCTCCTAATCTCCTCCTGACGGAGGATAGCCCACATGTCCGCCCAGGATGGTAACACTGCCCTGCCCAATATTCTTTGGACAAACGTTTCCCATTCCTCATTGACTGCATTCAGGGCAGTCCTTACCAAGAGTTCTTCATCTAGAGTTGCACCCATGGCAATCATTTGATCCCGGATAGTCTGTAGTCAGAAAAGGAAGGGATCTATCTCCTCACCATTTTGCATCTAGAAAAACCTCATCTAATTCTCTAAAAGAATTTTCCTTTGAAGAGAGCTTCCCTGATACATCACTTCCAGAGCGGTCCACATCTCATTTTCCATCTTCTTTCCGGAAATGTGTGGCACAACGTGGTCTTTTACTCCATCCATAATCAAACGCTTAGCCCGCGCTTGATTTTCCTTGAATTTCTTCAAAGTTCTAGGATATGCACGCTCAGCTAGGACATTATCCGCATGGTTCTTGATGTCGTACTCATCCAAGACTGTCAGTGTCCTGGCCCTTCAGATGACAAAGTTGGACACACCGTCCAACCTGTCCTGATCTCTCAGCCCATGAGGATCCATCTAGCTCAAATATGACAAAACAATACTCTTCTCCCTCTTTCCGTTACAAAACTCAACAAAAAATGTTGGATCTAGGTTTCTTGGCAATCAGAAACCCTCTATAGTAGTTTCTCCCTCTGTCAACTGATTTCCCTCCCAGAAATATTCAACCAACACAATCAAACAGTTCTCTCCAATCACCCTCCTGATCGAATCTCAAATCTATTTGGCTCATATATGCTAAGTGACTGTCTTCCTCCCACTCTTTGTCAAATTAGCTAGGCACACTTATGCACTAGCAGAATCTCCACCACACTAGAAACTACTAAGGTCTAAAGCTTCTGGATCTCGGCAATACTTCACAGCAATATAAAAGAAAATTGGACTGCGTCCCTTTGACTGACCTTTGCGTGAGCAGACTAGGCCAGTGCAGCCTCTGTGCAACGCAGGCTGATCCTGCATCCCTCTGGAGGGTGTTGCATTGTCTCTGCGTCACCCAGATGGGACTGCATAGCCCTCTCTGGGACAGCGTCCTCCTGCTGCTGAGATGCTGATGCAGGAGCATGAGGCTCGAGGAATAAAAACTTCATTTTTATTTTAAAAATACAAAGAAAAAATTACAAGCAAAGGAGTGGGACCCTTTAGCCTGCAATTTACTGATTTACTGTTTTGGTAGATAATATTGGACTGATATTCAGGGATTTGATTCAATGTATTTAGTTTTAGTTGAGGATTTTTAGGCAAATATCATGTAAAAGGTTTTTATCTAAAATTGGGCAAATTGATCCATATAATGTGATCAATTAGTTTGTATGAACAATATATATTTTAGAATGTAAGTTCGAAATGTGAACAGAGGGAGAGAGAAAATATTTGATAGAATTAAAGAAGGATTAAAGGAAATTCGATTTTCCTTTGTAGCTGGGCGAAATTGCCAAATCTTGAAGCGTTAATTTTCATTGGAAATACACTTGAATCGTTAATTTCAGAACATGTTGTCTAATTGATTTTTAAGTGTATGTTTTCATTTAAGATTTTGTGTTTCTCTAGAAAGTGAAATAGTCTAATTGCATTAAATGCAACAGTCATTGACAGTGTAGATAAATGGTTATCGAATAGAAAGTGACGAGTTATATAAGCTCTAGAAGGAAGGCTATATTTTATAATCTGGATTTAATAATTCAAGTTTGACCATCAAAGCAGTCATATGATCTAATGGTCTTATGTTAAGATCATCCAATCTGGCAGACATTGCAATTCTAGTTGCAAAGGGGTTAAGGTTTTGGATGGACTCGATAAACTTATAAACCAGATTTCGTTAATTCAATTGATTGTCAAGTATTCAAGTGATCCGACGACTATCGCATGAGAGCTTGAAGATTTGTGGATATCACAAATTTAGATGCAAGGAGGTTAAACATTCAAATGGACCCGATAAAATCATAAAATCGAGTTTATGATAGAAGCTTCCTGCCAGCACTCAAACTGATCCAACGGTTTCTGCATTACGGTCTTTAATCTAACGGATTTCGCATAAAAAAACAGCGTGGAAGTTATTCCAAAGAATGGATGCTATAATATATTAAAAGGGTTTTAATATTGTGATGAGTTCGTCCATGATTACACAAAATTCGTAATATTTTGTTATGTATGGGTTATTGTAATGTATATATTGTATAGTTTGCAATATATATATCCAAAAATGATTTCGTTACTTATGTGGAAGTCAAAAATTGATCTTAATGCAATTTAAAATTTGTTTAACAAATTTTAAATGCATTTGAATTTTGTAAAAAAAAATATTGTAAGTTGATGACTGATTCTGAAAAGGAAGTTGAGGAAATTCCACCAGAATTAGCAGAAATTGTCACAAGATTTGAAAGCTTATCACTAACACCTGCATCTAGACCACCAGATGCCCTCTCTGCATCTGCTGCTTCAGCTGCTACCCTGCATAAAATATGTCTTCAGTTGATTTTGCCGGAGATTCAGCTTGATATGTAATAACTCTTATACCATGTGAATATTTCTGAATACAATAATACAGAAATCCTACTGTTGTGTCTTGATTTACTTCTCCTACTTGTGATTTAATTATACAAGTTATTTTCATAAATATTCAGAAAAATACTGAAGTAAACACAATTAGCAACCTACACACATACAAATCATTTATTGAATATTACGCTCATTCGACAAAGTGACACAATTTTTTTGGACAGCTGTCCCCGAAAAAACCCAATGTGGGAAAACTGGTGCAACATATATGACGGTTTATTATTATTAAGTAGAATCTGAGTACAGGGAGTCTAGGCACCTTTATGGTTAACCTTAAAAAATAAAAAAATAGATTTGTAGCAAGGCCTAATGTTTTAGAGACTAAAACTTGACTGATCCACACCCTAAAACATGATTTACATGACTCAGTCACTTTCTGCCTCTAGAAACCCCAGCACTGCCCCTGAAGCCCCTGCGTCAGCCCTGCTAGCCTTTACGCTGGCCTGGAGAGGGTCGTGTAACTCCATACTGGGTGACATAGTCCTTACGATGCCCTGGATTGCCTCTGTGTAACCCTGGAGGTTTCTTGCTGGCTCAGCGCTGCCCTTTTTGGGCCTACATAGCGACTGAAGCCCTCTACGATGCGTAGTTGCTGCTGTTGCCCTTGCTCCTCTACATTGATCCTGATTGTTGCTCCTCTGCCTCTTGCTGACTCTTGGCTCCGGGATCAGATTATTCCCTAAGCCAATACTACCCCTCATTGCAGAAAATTCTTATGGATATTCTTAGGAAACTAGCCCTAGAGTTCCAGCTCTGCCTGTGTGTGTGTGTCTCAGACTAACCCTCAAGCCTTTCTCTTATACTTTTTTGTTGACACATAAACGATTGTGATTTAATCTCTTATCGATGGCTAAGATTAAAATATTGCTTGATCCGTGTCACTTAGAACATTTCATCACATGTGTTTAATTAATTCACTTAAATTTTTCTAATTCCCTAAGTTAGACTTAGGGTCCTCATTAAAATATATATATATTTTAATATCTCACACATAAGATGAAATTCCTCCAAACGCTTTATGGGTTTTGGAGGTCTTGTGTATCTTAGCCCCTGCACAAGATTTCAGGGCTAGAGCACACGCAATGCTACCTCAACACTCAAAATCTCAACACATATTGCCCCCACATGGTTGGTAAGGACCTTGTTGCACCTAGCTGGCGGGTTCGGGGACCTGCTAAGGGTTGTTGATGAGGCCTGTTGGAGTGTGAAATTGCGGTCCTTGTGGACATATGGTCCAGTTTGAGGTCCTTGCTGAACATGAGGTCTAGCTTGGGGTCCCGGTTGGGTCAGATGGTACTGAGGGATTAGTTGATATTGAGTACTAGGTTAAGGGCCCCGTTGGGGTTGCTGGTATTGACCCTGAATAATTTGCTGGCATTGGACACCCGGCTGATTGGGGTGAGCACCAGGTTGACCCCAAGGGATATTCAGACCAGTTTGGGTGTAAGGACCAAACTGTAGAAATTATATAACATACGCATGTATATATGCAGATTCTCCTGATCTAACAATATTTATCTTCTTGCTAAATACAGAATCCTTCCACTGTTAATATTTTGCGGAAATTTAAACTCAATTGCAAACACATGAAGCAATAAAAACAATTGCACATAACACAGTTGTTTAACAAAAAATCCTGAAGCTAAAAACCCCAACTATCATATATTATGTATCATGGAGATCATGTAACAATCTCATACAAATATTAGTACATCAAGCTCTCGGTACAATACAATCGTCACACACTATCGTGAAGAAATTTGCAAATCCATACACTGATTTCTTGTCTCCTGATAGCCTGCCTCCACTTCGCAATCCCTGCTGAAGAAGACCCCTAAATGAATTCGAATTGGCCTTGCCTTGACTGCGCAATCCTCATTGGAAACTGCAATGTGTGTGTGATGCAATCAATGCATTACTATAGTCACAATGGATATTCCATCTCACCCTTTCACCTACCTCTCCACTGGGTCTCCACTGAAACTGACATGCACTGTAGTTAAATGTTGTATTTTTTTCAGTTGATTAGTGAGTTATTATTTGTGAATTAATTAACTACTTAATTCACTCCACTCTCACTAGTGTATCATTCAGTTAGACTAGATACAACTAGCTCAAGCGGGATTTTAACTCTAATGGCGAGTTAAAATGAATAACAACTCCATGAACTACTCTTCCAACTCTGTCATAATTTTGCCACTTCAGTTCTAACTGAGTCCTCCATGCATGAACCACCAGTAAACCCTAGGAATTATGTAATTCCTTCAGCCCACTGATTTTCCAAATATGTATACTGAAATAAAGTGCTCCAAGAGAATAAGTTGTTGTTTATTGTCGGATTATTATTAAGAGCTAATAATAACCGACATGCATCTATTTTTAGATTGACGATCTATAAATAGACTTCGCCCAATCTTCTAAAAATAGAATTTCATCTATTTTTCCAACTTGACCAACCATCCACAAATAGCATCTTGCAACACGAAATATGATCACCATGTCTAAAAATAGACATAGTCTAAAAATAGACTTACACCTAAAAATAACTGTAGACCCACTTAGTGGTGTTGATTTTCGGTAAGCTTCATCATCTTGTTGAATCTCAACACTCCCTCAACAGATAGGGATTATCCTTCACCCCGATCCTGCCTCTATGGTATTCGAATTTTCTCCTGGTGAGCGCCTTCATCAGAATATCTACATCCTGATCTTCCGTAGGAATGTACTGAAGCAACATGATCTTCCACTGCACACAATCTCTGATATGATGATACCGGATATCAATATGTTTAGATATTTCATGAAACACAGGATTAATCGAGAGTTTAATGCAACTATGATTATCACAATGTATCACTATAGGATCTAAATGTGAACCGAACAAACCAACCAGGATCTTCCTCATCCAGATAGCCTCACGTGCAGCTTGACTTGCTGCCATGTATTCTGCTTCCGCTGAATTGAGTGCCACGGATCTTTGTTTCCTGCTGTACCAAGAAACTGTCGTAGATCTGATACTGAAAATCCCTCTTGATGTGCTCTTTCTATCCGTTGGGCTGCCTGCCCAATCTGCATCAGTGAAGCCATGCAACTTCACCTCATCCATCTGTCTATACCATAAGCCATACTCAGATGTGCCCGTGAGATACCTCAGGACATGCTTGCCTGCCTTCCAAAAGAGCTTGGTAGGCTTAACCATTGCTTGTGAAAGTTGGTTCACCACATAGCATATGTCCGGTCTTGTATTAAGTAAATACATGAGAAAACCCACCAACTGTCGATAAATAGTGGCATCCACTACCTCTGCCGATGTAGCATCCTCTTTCCTCCAATTTCCTGGAAGAGGAGTGTCGATAGGCTTGCAGCCTTGCATGTGAAACTTCTCTAGTATCTCCCGGGCATACTTGCCTTGAGACACAAACAATTCACCTTCATTTGATATGTTTCCAATCCAAGGAAATAATGAAGGAGGCCCAAATCCTTCATCTCAAACTCCTTTGCAAGGTCTGCCTTGCATGAGTGTATCAACTGCTCATCACCCATTAGTATTAAATCATCAACATAAAGAACAATGATTAAAATCCTACCCTCCACCACAATTTGGTACAGGTTTGCATCTGCCTCACTCTTGGTGAAGCCAAGTCCAGTGAAATAGCTATCGATCCGAGTGTACCAAGCACGAGGTGCTTGTTTCATCCCATACAACGATCTTTTGAGTCTACACACATGCAACTCACTATTGAAGATCTCAAATTCTTCAAGCTACTCAATGTACACTTCCTCCTCAATGATCCCATTAAGGAACATTGTCTTCACATCCATCTGATGAATGTGCTAACCCATCTGCGCTGAGAGAGCAAGGATGATCCTTATGGAAGAATACCATGCGACAGGTGCAAAGGTTTCTTCATAATCAATCCCCTCAATCTGTGAGAAGCCCCGAGCAACAAATCTTGCATTATACTTCTCGACGCTCCCATCAGCAACTTGCTTTACCTTGTAGATCCATCTTGATCCTACAACTGATTTACCCACCGGCCTTGGTACAATATCCCAAGCACTGTTTCTAACAATGGATTCATACTCCTCCACCATGGCATCTACCCATGTTGGCTTCTACACTGCTTCTTCAAAAGAAGATGGCTCTGTCACAACACACTTGCTCATAAGAGCCATGTATCCAGTAAATCAGTCAGGTAATTATCTCTGTCTGCGCTATGGTGTAGGGACTCCTACATTCTGTGCCGCATCAAGCTTTAGTCTCTTAGCTTCTGTGGTATGCTTTCTACTAGTTATGATGTTTGGATCTACATGAGTGGACTCGTCCACTCCATGAATCTCCTCCTGCGGCTGATCCACATCTGGAGGCTCATCGTTCAGAATAGGCAGTTCCTCCACTGCATGCAAGTCTAGCTCCCTCTCAAGCATAGCTCGTGCAGCACCCACGATCATTTTGTTCTTCCTCTCCGCAACCCCATTTTGTTGTAGGTTATGAGGCACTATGAGTTCTATTCAAATTCCTTCTTTGCTACAGAAGTCTTTGAATTTTCTCGAGATATATTCACCACCACTATCGCTCCGTAGAGCCTTCACTTGCTTCCCCGACTCCTTCTCCACCAATGCTTTAAACTCACACAACTTTGAGAATGTTTCGCTCTTCTTCTGCATGAAGAAGATACAGCATCTATGAGAATAGTCATCAAAAAAAATAATATAATACTCGTGTTTTGTTGTTGAAGCAACCGAGAAAGGTGCACACACGTCTGTGTGAATTCTCTCAAGGATCACCGAAGCACGTTTCTCCTTCTCATGAAAGGTGGTCTTCACAAACTTATCCATAGTACATCCCTTGCACTAATCTGATTGCACAAGAGTACCCTTGGGAATTCCAGTAGAAATCTGCTGCAAAATCTTCAAAGCGCCATGGTGAAGATGGCCCAATCTCCTGTGCCATAATTCGCCCTCATCCCGACTCACCACTTCTTTTGCTTTGCCCATCATTGCAGCGCATCCATCTACCTCCAGCTTGTAGAGATTCTTAACTCGAATCCCTATCCTCTTGGTTTGACCCGTTGTTTTATGTCGCAGGAAAGCTTTTCCCTTGTTGAAAACAACGTCATAACCTTTGTCTTCCAACATTGCGACCGAGACCAAGTTCTTCTTCAGACCTGGAACATGCATAACATATTTCAACATAAATGGTTTACCTGAATACCTCTCAAAGGTAATGGTCCCAATGCCATTCGCACTGTATCGACCATCATTGCCCATCTCTATATGCATTTGGAGGTCCTTCTCCTCCAAGTCACTAAACAACTCCTTGTCTCCCGTCATATGGAAAGACGCACCACTATCAAGATACCACACTGATCCCATTGTGCTTGTAACCAAGCATGCGATCAAAGATAAATCAAGTTCAAATTGTGAGGCTAAGGCCTCACCCGCTGCAGCTCTAGTAGCCTTCTTGTTCTTCTTCTTCTATGGGCAGTTAGTGGCGAAATTCCCATGTTCGTGACAGTGAAAACACTTCACCTTGGACAAATCCTACTTCTTGCCTTTAGCCTTGGATTTTGGATGGGATTTCTTCCCCTTTCCTTTCCTTACTTTGGAACCAAAGCACAATTATCTTCATATTCATTCTTCGATGAAGAGCCATCCCTGGTACTTCGCCTTATCTTCTCCTGCACAAGATTCGACCAAAGTCGCTCCCAACCTAGCAGTTTCTCCCGTCCGTTGACAGAGTCTTCGTAGCTATGCCAACTCTTCAGAAGCCCAAGAAGAGCCAAGCTCACCAAGTCATCATCATCAACAGTAATCCCCACACTTCCCAGTTCATCCCTACAGTGGATAAACTTTGTGAGATATTTTGGAATACTGTCGCCCTTCTCCATTTTTATTTTTCTGAGCTTATCTTTCAGTGCCAGCTTCCTCTGGTCACTGCTACTTTGGAACAAATCTGTCAAAGCCTTCCACAGTGCAAATGGAGTGGCTTTCCCATGAAGGCTTGACACAATATGGTCCTTCACACCTTCCAACATAATTCTTGTTGTCTTCGCTACCTTCTTTTGCCATGCGTCAAGTAATGCAACATCTCTAGAACCAGGCTTAGGAACATCGCTATCAATGAACTCCTTCAGTCCATTATCTTCCGGCACCACCTCCATCCTATCCTTCCAGGCTATGTAATTCAAGTTGCCCTCAAGGGCATACTCCAATCACAACCCATTGAAAGACATTTCAATGTATACTCAACTGTCGCACCAAGAAATTTTTGCAGCAAATTCAAATTGTCCACCAGCACAAACTCAACAATTCTTCACAATTGCAATCTTCAAGAATTAACACTGCTCTGATACCATGTAGAAATTATATAACATATGCATGTATATATCTAGATTCTCTTGATCTAAAAATATTTATCTTCTTGCTAAATACAGAATCCTTCAATTATTAATCTTTTGCAGAAATTTAAACTCAATTGCAAACACATGAAGCAATAAAAACAATCACACATAACACAGTTGTTTAATGGGAAAGCCTGAAGCTAAAAACCCCAACTATCATATATTATGTATCATGGATATCATGTAACAATCTCATACAAAGCTTAGTACATCAAGCTCTCAGTACAATACAATCGTCACACACTATCATGAAGAAATATGCAAATCCATGTACTAATTTCTCACCACTTGACAACCTGCCTCCACTGCACAATCCCTACTGAAGAAGACCCCTGAATGAATTCGAATTGGCCTTGCCTCGACTGCGCAATCCTCATTGGAAACTCCAATGTGTGTGTGATGCAATCAATGCATCACTATAGTCACAATGGATAGTCCATCTCACCCTTTCACCTATCTCTCCACTGGGTCTCCACTGGAACTGACATGCACTGTAGTTAACTGATGTATTTGTTCAGTTGATTAGTGAGTTATTATTTTTGAATTAATTAAATAATTAATTCACTCCACTCTCACTAGTGTATCATTCAGTTAGACTAGATACAACTAGCTCAACTGAGTTTAACTCCAATAACTGAGTTAAACTAAATAAAAACTCCATGAACTACTCTTCCAACTTTGTCATAAATTTTCCACTTCGGTTCTAACTGATTCCTCCATGCATGAACCACCAGTAAACCCTAGGAATTTCTTAATTCCTTCAACCCACTGATTTGCCAAATCTGTATACTGAAATAAAGTGCTCCAAGAGAATAAGTTGTTGTTTATTGTTGGATTATTATTAAGAGCTAATAATAACCGACATGCATCTATTTTTAGATTGACGATCTATAAATAGACTTCGCCCAATCTTATAAAAATAGAATTTCATCTATTTTTCCAACTTGACCAACCATCCACGAATAGCATCCTGCAACTTCTTAAATATGATCACCATGTCTAAAAATATACATAGTCTAAAATAGACTTACACCTAAAAATAGCCTGCGGGCCCACTTAGTGAAGGTGACTGATTTTCACTAAGCTTCATCATCTTGTTGAATCTCAACACAAACTGAGGGTTAGTCACAACAATACCCACTGGATGTTGGGGCTGTTGAACGTATTACTGTAAGATGTTTGGTCGAGGAACATGTTGATACTACATATTCGGTTGTTCAACATATTGATGAGGTATGTTGGGTTGTTAAACATACATATATTGTACGTTTGATTGTTGGAGATGAGGTTTTTGAACCTCATAATACTAAACGTGGGGCTGCTGGTAGACAAATGCAGCTAAATTAGGTTGACCACTCAATGAAGCAATTCCTACGACAACATTTGTCGGTTTTGAAAGCAATGTTCCACCTAGACTAGCATTAGGTTGTCCCGCCCTTGAAACGGGTCCAGAGTTCAAATGTCCCCCACTCGAAAGGGGAGGTGGGAAAAGAGGATTGGACAACCCCCAGGCACTAATGAAACTGTATATTGTCCACTGAGTGGTGTAACCGCAGTAATCTTAGATAGTGACATGGGGGTAGTAGATCTTATTGAAACGATCATTTGATATATAGTCACTATAGGCGAACAACAAGTTGAGATACGACAGCCATATTCGAAAAAAATGGGCCAAAAGATGGGGGAATTCTTGTTGACCAAACAAGATCGATAAATAAATATGTAGCTCCAGAAGCTCCTAAAACAAGGATTTAAAGAGAGGTATACCCACACAGAAGTGAAGATACGACTTGACTAGATGGTATTCCCGTCCCACTTCCTATATCTTGAGGAGTGGTGATGTAAGGATAGCCTTCAGGAGTAAACATGGATGAGATGTCTTCTATAATGTGAGTTGCAGTGGTTTCCTGTAAAGTGTTATGAGGGGAACTCACAAATGGGATATCATTAGCGTTAGATGCCATTTCTATCGGAAATAACTAATGAGTAGTAGTGTGAGATGCTACTGGAGAAGCAGCAAGGGGAACGTCGGGTTCGTCAAAAGCACTATAAGCCTATTGAGGCGCGACCACTATCGGATCGAAGAGTAGATATGGAGGAAAGATCGTAAAGTATGCAAACGGTTTGGGACTTTCTGGCTCAGGATCCTCAATTGATGATGAAAGAAAATCGTCAAGTGGTGGACACGACGAAATAGGTTGTACACTTAGGAAAATTCTAGGTTCAACGTCTTGAGCTTCAAGGGGTCCAACCAGAAATTGGGGGACCTCAGGGGGAGGGTCTTGAGATCCTTCAAAAGAGGAAGGAGACAAATCCGACGATTCAACATCGATGACCTTTGAGGCAAGATTAAGGAGAGAAAAGGTGAATCAATTTTGATTAATTTACAATTTACAATTAACTAGGCAAAGATGAGGCCAAAGAACTGCACAGGTAGGATGTTATCGCAGGTAGTTTATTTTAGAAATTAAACAAAAAAAATAAATAAATAAGGGCGAAATAGGCATAGAGGATTACCAAGTATCCGTGAAATGCAATATACACCTTGGTGATAAATGATAGAAAAATTTACCAAAGACTTAACATACTACAACCAATATCCCTGAATGTTGTGTTCGGTGTATCATGTCTACAAGGCAGTTACCTATGGCAAGCTTGCAACCTGGTGGTGTCTCCCCATATATACTCGACGGTACATGGGAGTCTAGTCCATAGTAGTGTTGTATAATGTGTAACCGTGTGATGAGATCATCCCCTTATATTTTTCATACGTGGAGCATAGTCCTATATACTTCCATACCTGGGACGAGGTTTCACCTCCGAAATGTAACACAGACTGTTAGTGACAACTCCTACGTTTAATGACGTCAGAACACGTATCTAGCCTGGACCTCTAAATGTTTTCGTTAATTTCAAACGCTCCTTAAGGTTAATTGGATAAATTTTAAATTTGATCTTTAGCTAAGTCATAGTTTTAAGGCACGATATCGGTGTCACTTGAACCCTATAATGTAGCTAAATGCTAAAAGAGATTCTTTCCATTTCGATGAACTCTAAACTAATGAGGGAAGAAGCACAAACAAGAGTGCAAGTAATGCAACAAACAATGATGCCCCCCAACTAGTTCAAAACTAATGAAATGTTGATTTTAAAGATCGAATTCACTTTCACTATTCCCAAAAATGCAAACTTATTGAAAAATGAAATTGCTTCTCTTTTCACTGAGATGCATAACATATTTTTTTTTATTTATTTATTTTTAAACTTTGAAATCTCAAAATGCAAATGCAATCAGTTAACTAAAGTAAAATCAACCAAATGAACAAAGAAATGCAAAAGAATCCTTTTCACTTTTCTTTCTATCAAATGGAAAACAAGATCGCTTCAAAAATGCACGAATGAAGATCACTTTCACTCTTTTTCAAAACGATGAAAAACAAACCAAATCAAAATTTCAAGATGAAAATCATTTTCAATTTACTCTTTTGAATTCGGGAACTAAATAAGACACGCCCTTCCAAACTTCCGAATCAAATAATCGATATCTTATGTTTGACACTTAATTGAAGGTGATCTCTAAGTTCGGTGATGAACAGCGCAAATGAAAACAACTTCAAAACAAGCCAGAAGAAATGTGCGATAATGTTTGAACTAACTGGAATAGACTCTAAAGCAGAGCCTATGAACTCTCTGATGATAAACACAAGTGACAAGCGAAGATAAATTGACTAGAAAACTTAGGGAATGTTTAAACTTCACCCTAACCACAAGCAAGTCATAGAGACAAAACCAACCATTCAAAAAACACAAACAAACCAAATCCAATGGCAAAAGGTCATTCAAACTCGACAGAATTTCTTAGGGGTCAAGACACACTGGGAAGATAGGGAAAACCCTAACTTTTTCCTAGCCTTGGGATCAATGCGTCTGTGATGAACAGAATAGTGCTGACAGGTGAATCAACACAACTGATTTGTATAAAATTGCGTTGTTAGCGCTACTGTAAGGGAAGAAAAAGCGTTGAGCACTAAAAAAGAGGGAAAATGAAGAAGAATTTCACACTAAAACCAGACCTGACACGCTGAAAAAACTATCAAATCCTATGCATACCTATAGAGACCCAAGCAGACTTAGATCTCAATGATCGGTCAAACTGATCATAAATCAACTTGGGAAAGGGAAGGCAAAGAGGCTAAAGCTCCCTAGTGAAGTTGCCAATTCTGTTGTGAAGATAAATCCCCTTTGCGGACAGAGGTGATATCTCTAGCCCTATAGTGGGTCTAACAACTTAAGGGACTATCTAATGCAAGATTTCTTAGCTAATACCCAAAACAAGATGAGAAAAGGAATAGGCCTACCGCTTCGTGATGTTATGCTCAAATCCTTTGATGATGGCCTCGATCCACAGTCCCTCAGGCTCGCTCCTCGCTACTAATGGCATATGATTACCTGCAGGAGATAAAGAGACAACAACAAACGTAATCCAATACAAAACATACGTTGAATACTGACTATCTAACAAATCAAGGAACATTAGACTATTTTCATAAATTATTAGACAAATATAGAAAGCAAACACCAAATGTTATATTAATAAATATAAAATAGAGAGCTTGCAACTGTGGCCTTGGTGTTGGAGGCCTCCCTTTGGTAATGTCAGAGTCCTTCATCGAAGCTCTTAAAGCACTCCTTCTCCCGGATATCTTAGGCATCATCACAATACAAAGATGGAAGGAAAATGAATGATCAGACCAGTCTAACAATGACCAACCAGTAGTGGAAGGATGAGGATCACTTTATACGAATGGAGAAGATGTTGGGAGCCCATGAAAGAAGGAGGAAGGTCCACTTTCCAATAGATAAACCCCCATTGATAAGATCATAGCTCTAAAATCAGAAAGCTCGACCCTATCACCACCGACTAACAACCAACTCATCGCCCTGGAACTTCTAGAGGTCGAAGCTTCTCCTCCATTTGAGGAAATACTGCCATAAAGGGTTCAACACAGTTTTCCTAGAAAAAAGGGCACTAACAGCGCTAGGCTAGAATTGTCAATGTGCCATCAGAACTGGCATGCCACTAGAGAAGAGCATCGACCCATAAAATTAGGGTTTTGACTAAATTTCTCCAGTGATCTTTAAAGGCAATTTTCTTTGAGTCTTTGGAGGACGTCTTTATGTATTTTTTCCAGGTGGAAATACTATACAAGACCTGTCACTGGGAACTTCAGGATCAGGGACGGGAAGTGAGCAAAGTGAAAAATTACTGTGTAACACATATCTCATAAAGATCCACTAGAGAAGGTGACATACATGGAATTGAAATCTCTTCCAAGGATAAGTATCACTCTCACGATCATCAATTGTACTTAGGCACCCATGCATTTTATGGTTTGATTAGAAATATTTTTTAACAAAGTCATTGAATCACAAGTCTCTTGCTTCATTTGCCCTATATAGAAGAGATTGTTGAGTTCCTTGCCCAAGGAATTTTAGAACCGCTTTAGAGAGTTCCATGGAGTATCCTCTACATGCTAAATGTGCCATACCCTAATTTTGACCTTTGGATTTATTGGGATAATAAGGCGAAAATGAGTTGGTTAATTTCAACTTGATCTAATGTGTCTTTAGGTAAATTATGTTTCCTTAGTGTGCTTTTGCAACCAACTGATTTAATGGTCACAACTATGCCATAGATATACAGTGATTCAATGTTTCATTTTTTTCCCAATAATAATGACACTTGATCCATGACTTGATATCCGATTGGTTCATGGTCTCTTTTAAAAGAGCACAACAGGTAATTTTTTGATGATTGGTTGTTGAGATATGTTTGTGTTACCTATTTTTTTTTGGCATTAACATATTGCCTCAAGTGGCAAGGTTGCCTAGGGTCAAGCATAGTTTCCTTCTTCAAGGGTTTTAACTAATTAAAAAATAGTGTAGCCATATTTGATCCACATGTGTGAGCAATTTCCCTAAGGTGATTGACCTTTTGTGGATATACCCCATTTTTTGAAGATGGTATCAAAGCCAAGTTTTTCGAAATTTTGAGTTATGTTAAGAGTTTAGGAATATGCCACTTAAGGGGAAGTCTGCATTGGCTGCTTATGAAGTTGTGAGTGTTATGGTTTATTTGTTAATGTGTTTTTCTGAACAGTTTTAGTGGCCCTTGAAATTATTCAAATCACCCCTTCCAAATCAAGCCAAAAAATCTTCTCTAAAGGTGACAGTCCATTAGTCCACCTCAGCATAGCTTAAATAGAATGCGGATCTTACCTATACTGATGTTGGTTAGTCAGGATCTGTGATGTGTAAAATTTGTAGACCAAATCCATTTTTTCACCATAATTTGTGCAATTTTATTCAGAAACATGGTTAGTGTTTTAAAGGGGATTTCCAGATAATGCTACACACCCATAAAATTTGTAGCAGATGTTAAAAGGAATTTATTCTTTATAATCCCATAGCTTGTGGTTTTTTCTTAATTTTTGAGCACAAAAAAGACTCAATCAATACTGTTTTTCAAGTTGGGCAACTATATTAATAAATGTGATTCATTATATGAAACCATATCATCTAAAGTGTGGATTGTAAAAGCTAATGTTCGTGTAAGAGCTTCTTTGAGACAGGTTGCCTCTCCGAGGAAGATGAATGGAGTGATAAATTTATTGTGCTCAGATTAAAAAACAAATAACAAAATTATCAAGCGTGGTGCTTACTAGTCTCAATAACTTGCCAGTGCTCTTATGATAGTGAAGATTTAAAACACAAAGACAAATCAGATACTTATTGTCGTCAAAATACAATCACATTGGTGCTTAGAAATATGCATTGAAATGGTACAATTGTAGTCTTATAAAGGATATTTTGTTGAAAAGGTATATAATTCGTAGTTAGTTTATAATCTCTCAAACATCCACACTCCCAAATTAGGAGGTAACACCTCTATGATAATTGGCAACTATATGAGTCATGTTATTATTGCTTATTGCAACAATAACAAAGGGGAATATGTAAGTGGCTTTACACGCCCTTCCTATATGTAATTTTCTTGTATGTAATATTTCATTTTTACACCTTTTTGGTGGTCTTATCAGGGTTATATTCTTGAAAAGCTATATAATTACTAGAAGTTCATGAGGTCCCAAGTATCCACACTTCCATCAGGAGGTAACGCCTCTGTGATGATTGCTGACTATGTAAGTCATATTTTCATAAGGTCCCATAAAAGTACTATTTCTTTAGGGAGCTAAATACTGTTGCTGATGCACTTTTTAAAAGAAGGCTAATATTTAGAGGAAGACAGGTTGATTCTGGTGGAGTTTCAGGGTGGGACCACAAATATCTTCAAACAGACTTTTTGATGTTCACTGTTTTTTGTTTTTAATTTTTTTAGGTTCCTTTCTCTGTTAAGGTTTGAGGTAGGTTTTTATCTCGTAGAAAGAGGATTGTATGTTCTAGATGGTGTATGGCACGGTGGATTTTGGTGGTCCCTATGGGATACTACTCTTGATGAATTTTGTGTAATGAAGTAAACAGTGAAAATCATATCTGAAAGTGCTTTATGCACCAGAACTATGTAATTTTCATTCACACTGTCAAATTAGGAGGTAATTACTTATTCCTCATTGATAATTGCCAGCCATGTAAATCATATGTTCTTATCACTTCTTGTCAGAGTATATGCAAGATAAGACAAAAGTTGTATGTTTAGATGCTTATCCACTAGATGTGTGTTGATTGCCTCAGATATGGGCATTTGTTATGCCCCTAATGGAAGACTACCCATGCTTATTAATTTCACACACCTGTAGTGTTTGGCTACCATCTTCCATGCACCTTGCTGTTGGCATGACCACCCATACTATGAAATTGCACATGCCTCTGGTGGTTGACTAATCCTTCCACCTTATACAGTATGTCACAATATTCGTCGAACTTTAACCTTGAGGTTCGAATTTTAGCGAACCTTAAAAAAATGTTGAGGTTTGGCGAACCTCTTCGAACCTCATAGCCATTGACCAAGTCCATAGATCAAAACTCATAACTTCGTGTCACAACTCAAGTTTGTAATTTATCCTTGCAGTTTCCATGTCCGTGATAGCATTTTTAATGTTTACTGATGTTGATTTCTTATAATTTTATCCTATATATATATATATATGAACCTAATGGCGAACCTCATCCGAACCTCATCAAAAAATTCGAACTCAAACCGAACCTAATCATTTCCGAACTCGAACTCGAACCCGAACCATGTGACATTGCTTATACTTTGCTTGGGTAGACGTACTAGTTGAATGACACATGCATTTAGTGTTTAACTTCTGTGATCTCACATGGGTTCATAAATTCGTACAAAACACAATAATAGACAAACATAATTGCAGACAATAACAATGTCATATACATTAATGATGTTTCAACAAGTACTTCCACATGAAGCTAAGGTAGGCTACTCACATTACATATACCTGCTCTCATAAGTTACTCATCCCTCAATATATTGTTACGTATAATTCAAGGTTGATAATGGTGGTGTAATCACATAACCTCCTAAACTAACATTATAATATTATGATGGTCACATGTCACTTAGTAAAGTGGGATGCATATTTTTTGTTGTATTTTGGCACCCTCTTTTTCATGAAAATTTCAATTTCAAATTATTATTCCCCACCAATATTTGAAACCTTTTACAATTCAAGCCTTTAACAAGGGAGAAATCATGGCTGCTTTGGAGTGGGCGCAGAAGTGGGTAGCGACATTTTCAAAAGCTCCTAGGTCGGGAGCGATTTTGGGAGAAAATTTTATATAATATAGTTTTTTAATATATTTTGATGCATATATGTCAACAAAAGGATGTAGAATGATGAATTAGTGATAAAAACATAAAAACATGGATTAAACCATATAACACCTGATTCATCTAGTAGTTATAATCTTCATTAACCACAGGTCCACAAATTACAAGTTCTCATTTATATAACATGTAAGGGTGCACATAACCAAAATATCATTGAGTGAAATCCATCTCTGAACCAAAAATACATCAACAAATAGGCTCTAGCATCCGAAAAAATCATGCTAAAATAAATACCTACATATCATGAACATCATTGTCTATCTTGGGATCTTTGTCATTAATATCACCCTCTAAGCATTAACGTAAGATAGGAAAAACGTAGCATGTCATGTATAGATTTTGTTTGGGTGATGGGTACATTTTTAGTAGGGTCATGACAGAGGAGTTCGACAACCATTGTCACTAACATCAAGGTACATAGGGGGCTTGGTACTCTTCATTAAATACGAGTTCCATACCCTAGTCCATGACAAAATCCAATGGAAACATTGCCATCCCCCCAATCCTGAAAAACTGATAAGTCTGCTGGATGTTAAATGAGATTTAAAATTCTACTTTCTCCATATGAAATCCAATGAGGTTGGAACCACTCTCAAACATCCCCAGTCATTTCATGGTAATGTTAAAAATTTAAGTAAAAGGATGAAAATGAAAGATAAAGGAGAATGTCACTTTTGTTTTTTCTTAAATATTACAATGAATTGCATATCAATACTAGTGCCATAGACTTGAATATTAGGCCGCCCCACTAAAAAATTCTTGTTTCTTTGAAATTTTTTTGTGTTTGGAACGTCTTTATTATTATTATTATTATTATTATTTAATGTATGTATATTCGATGAAGAAAGCTAGGGAGGAATTTTTATTTTTTTTGCGGGAGTGCGCCCCTGGGTCGCTCTTAATGTGCTCCCACTCAAAGCACCCTTTGGGAACAGATTTAAGGGTGGGGGGGCAGCGCGGCTACGCTCCTCCGCAACCCCTGGAGAAATAAAATTAAAATCTGAAGGATGCACAAGGGTGAACTCCTATCCATTGTCACTTGGGTAACTACTAACCGACCATGGTGCTCACTGATATTCTAGAAGAATCACCTAGGCACGAGATGTGACTTCAACTGCTTCTTCAAAACCTTGCATTTGACATCACTCTCATGTTGATGGTAGAATAATACTCTTGCCATTAATTAGATAATCACTGCGAGGATGCTTTATTTGGAAACCTCAACACACTCTCACCTTCTATTTGGAGACATCTTGTTGCATGTGTATGGGTTTGCAACTCATCTCTACCAAAGTGGATGCATACTTTTTTGTAAATATTGTCATTGATAGGTTCCTTTTCCTTCTATTGAAATCTCTAACCAACATTAAATCTCCTTATTTTCATTTTTTTGTATAAGAATTGTTAGTCTGGTTCGTTGTTTTTTAAATCCTGTTTTCTATAGAAATATGACTTATGTTGGGCAAAGCAACATGCTGCCAGGGAGATACTAGATATTTTTGTCTACCTACTTCAAATTTTTCCATGCTGTGATGCTTCTTTTACAAGGCTAGCAATTCCTTAGTGTCCCTTTTGGTTGTTTGGTCCCTAGTTCCACACGGGTTATCTTTAAAAGTGTTATATATCGTGAATTTTGCACCCAATATATTCATATCTTTCAACCGAGATTCTTACATCTTGCCCTTTTGCTATTGGTTGTAGGCCGTGATCCCCTTTGCATGGATATTCTACATAGTTATATGGCAATATTTAACTTTTCTTGCATCACTAGAGCTCTGTCTACCTATTTTCTATTTGTGCTTATGAACTCCTCCACTTTGGTCTTGCCATTCCAAATGATTGCTCACTTTCCTTCTTGACAATTGCCCATTCATTCCTTTTCTCCTCTTGATGCAGTTATGTGTGGTCTTCATTTATAAACCACTCTCAACCCTTAAACTTCTTCCTTCTAATATTTCGGCCTTGTCACACAGTACACTCACTCTAAAGAGTCAACTTCAATGATCTTTCCTTGCCTGCATTGAACATTCTAGAGTCACTTCCCGCTCTTTCAATAGCTTGAATTGTGCCTACCCTTCCCATCATGTCTTTTAGGAATCATGTCACTACTTGTGTGGTGTCTTCATTCTCACCTCTTTCCTCAATGCCCTTCATAATGATAGTTTTGGTCCTATTTTATCTTTCTTGATTTTCTTGCATTATGCTTTTCAAACCCTCAGAGAATATTACATAGAAATTTATCAGCTGTAGCAAAACTTGTAGCTTGGCATGTCGTAGGGAATCAATTAGCTTGCTGTAGGAAGAAATCGACCTCTGAAATGCCTTAAAAGTTCGGCCCCTCTCTGCAATAAATTCGGCCTCTTTACCCTGCTGTATGATATGTTGTACAACCCTGTTCTAGTGCTGTACTACACCCTTTTCCACTCCTTAACTTAGTCTCCTCAAGCAGGTATGGCCTGTGCATGCATGGGCTTAGGTGGTTGCTAAACCGGCTTGTCTTCAACAAATAATTTGGCCTTCTTTGTGGCTGTACTTGGCCCTCTCTCTCCTCTGCTTGGCTCCTTTCGACCTCCACTTAACAAAATTCCTGCCTCTCTTTAGTCAAGTTGAGCTGCTCTTGAGAAACTCTCTCTCCCAATCACTCAACCGTAGAATGTATCACTCACCTTTGTACTTATACTTTTCCAAAGGGTGCAATACCATGGATCTATACCATGGGTCTATGTCTTCAGCCTCTCCTTAGGCTCCTTTATAATTTTCCAAGGCTAAATCTCTAAGTTACTTAAATAGTTAATTATTTATCCTTAGATACAACATTAGTCCAAGTCTACTTTATCACTTAAATTATTCAATGTACTTTTCCTAAGTAAAACTCAGGAAGGAAATCATATTAGTTGCTCCTCATGAACAACCACCTAAAGCGGACATCTATTCCACAAGCTAAGACACCAAGCCTATGTGGAAGACCTTCTGATGCTATAGAAATCAACACTCTTTCCTAGCAAGGAAGGGATTTTCCACCTCTCCTAGTTTTTCCTTTTAGAACACAGACTTCTCCTTCACTAGAGGCTTGCTGAGAATGTTTGCTACTTGCTCCCATGTGAAGATGTACTGCAATCTCGCAACACCTCTTTGGACCTTGTCTTTGATGAAGTGATACATGATCTCTATATGCTTGGACCTGTGTTGAAACACAGGATTTTCAAAGAACTTAATGCAACTCTAGTTATCACAGTGAATCACCGTGGGCCCCATCTCAAGACCACATAACCCTGAGAGCATCTTGCCAATCCATATGGCCTCACAACTCACCATACTTGCTGCCATGTACTTAGCCTCTCTGTAAATTTTTGTAGATGTTCTATGCTTGATGCAACTTTAATTTTATCCCCAATATCAAAGAACAATCACATAAACAAGAAAGTAAAATGCTGATAGAACATACCAGTAGATCGACAAAAGATAAGCCAAAAATTACACTTAACTTGATCAGCAAAATATATGTGTTGAGGTGCGTTATGACGGTCAACAGGATGCTTCAACCAACAAAGTCTCAATACGTTCAGCCAACCAGAAGTGTCACACAACCCTCTCGGACAACAATATCAGTCAACCCAAAGTCAATGAAATTCAATGCTATCACAATCAACGCAAAACAACATCAACAAAAAGACAATGCAGCATGGTCAAAGTCAACGATCAACCTCGCTTTTAGTGCCAAAAAATGCGGATTAGGGAAATCAGAATTTTGACCAAGATTGGGGTCAGTTTGGTCAACGCTAGTCAAATCTGTGCTGAAACCCTAGGTCAGAAACAAAAATTTCCTTCAGTAAAATTTCCCACGTGTGAGAGAAGAAGAACCTCCAAGGTGATCGAACCAATCAGATGATGAGAGAGAATGTGTGATGATGGATGAGTGAAATTCCCTCCAATGTTGACCTATATATATCCATCAGTGAGGGTGTGTGACACATCTGCTGGGGCTTCAAGCCTACATTTCAATTCAGGCAGACCTGCACATATTTTGAATAAATTAAAAATAATTGTTCTGCTCATCATATCAAGATGATCTTTAGATCAATCTTGCACTGTTGGGTGTGGAGCCTGATTATCTTGTTTACTTTGTATCACAGCATTGGACCCCTGTACCTTAAAAGGGGCGGAAACGCCGCCCATAATTAATCGCTGCCATGGGGGGTCCAGGGGGGGGGCGGCAGCGCTTTTCGGAGCCCCCCCCTGGCGGGTGCTTTCGAGGGCAGCGCCCCCAAAGCTAAAAACAGATGTAAAATTGCCTTGTAAAATTATAGTAATTTCTAGTCAATCTGGGTCGTTCATAGGCAGATGATTTGACGGTAGAAGTTATGTTTAGATTAGGGTTTTTTTCCCTAGAAGGCAACCCCTCACTTTTATGAGGGTATTGTATTGCGGCTGTGTATTGTATGTGTATTCTCGGAGCGAGAAACAGAGAGGGAGACTGTGAGAGAGAACATAGGATATTACAGCGGATCTGCTGTAGGTTTTGTCTCTTCAATTTTTTGTTGGATAATAGAAAGGAAGGACTGGCTGTTCAGGGTGGACGTAGCCCAAACTGGGTGAACCACGTATATCTGTGTCTCTCTGGTTTTATGTGTTTTGTGTGATTGTATCTTCCGCATATTTTATGTGTTGCATTGCTCTATAATATTTAATTTTCTAACATGCACCTCTCCGAAAGAGGAATCCAATAAAAATATTGGCATCTTCATCTGAGCATCACAACAAGGAGTTTGGACCTAGTTGTCCAAAATTAACACTCCCTCTCAACTAGGGAGAACTCCATCCACCTGTGCCATCCAAACATCGTGCGTCATCCCACCGTAACTTGCTTTGCTGGCTTCTTTCTTTCAGAACAAAAGTAGGTTTGTCACAAAGACATCATTCTCGGCTGACAAATTTAGCCCAGAGGTCCAAAACCTCTATAGGACTCAAAAGAGTCACATACCAACCCGAAGTTGATTTACCTGACTCGAAGTCAGTTGGAGGTCCAAAACTTCACTAGACTTGATCCTAGATCAAGTGGTTGGACCCGTGCCATCCTAGACATAGAGAGTACGACAATCTCTAATGCGTCCATCAGTCCTTGCTCTTGGTCTCTAGCTTTTCCCACCTCAATGGCCAAACGAGAGGTACTTCCCATGAGTCTGGGACTCAATGGGTAGGATGCATACGGGGCATAGATCATGAGAGGTGAACCAACTCAATATCATAACGGTGGGGCAGAAGCACCACAAGGTTCGGCAGGCCTAGCCTTGTGAGTGCTTATAGCTCCGAGAAGCTATCCCCAAAGCCCCCCAAAGCTCCAAGATCTCATCGTCCAATAGGACCCTCAGAATAGGGTCGTTCCACGATACCAAGATTCTCACGGAAGATTAGGAACTTGACCTTCACCAAGGGCTTTGTGAGAATATTCGTGACCTGCTCATCAATTCATATATGATCAAGCCTTACGATGCCTCATTGTACCATATCTCAGATAAAGTGGTACCTGATATCAATATGCTTGGATCGATCTTGGAACACTGGATTCTCGGACAATTGAATCCCACTCTGGTTATCACAGAGTATCATGGTGTTATCTAGCACATGCCCGAACAACTCACTGAATAGCTTTCGAAACCAAACTTCTTTAGAATAGGCCATACTCACTGCAATGTATTCGGCCTTCACAAGAGTGTCACGCTCCCGGCAGTGTATCTCAGCCCATGGTTTATCGTGCCCCGAAGATATCTCAACAAATTCTTGGCACCAACCTAGTGAGTGTGATGAGGTTCAACCATATGTTGACTCAAAGTGTTCACTGCAAAACATACGTCCGGACGGGTGTTCACTAAGAACATCAGGGCCCCTACGAGT
Organism: Pinus albicaulis; assembly: GCA_034641835.2. Classification (NCBI taxonomy): domain Eukaryota; kingdom Viridiplantae; phylum Streptophyta; class Pinopsida; order Pinales; family Pinaceae; genus Pinus; species Pinus albicaulis. Next base: position 140,203,659 of record CM076582.1, read on the forward strand.
TGACGATACTCAGTAGGATTTGCTAGCACAGGCCCAACAGCGCTGCCACTCAACTTCTTAAAGTTGAGCTCCATTGGTATCGACACAGACTTACAATCCACCATTCCAAATCTTTCCAAAAGCTTCACAACATATTTTCATGGGGAAAGGAAAACTCATCAGGTCTCTGCCAGACCTCCAGGCCTAGGAAGTAATGCATCAGTCCTAGGTCCTTCATCTCGAACTCAGTGGCGAGCTCCCTCTTACATTGATGAATGAGAGGGTCAACACTTGTCAGGAAGAGGTTGTCCACATAAAACACCAGAATGAGAGGCTTTTCTCTATCAACCTTGAAGTAAAGGTTCGGATCAACATTACTACGAGTGAAGCCTAGCTTCATCAGGTAGTTATTTATCCTCTCGTACCAAGCTCTGGGTGCCCACTTCAACCCATAGAGGGCTTTCTTCAACCTGCAAACATGAGTGTCCCGATCCTGGACTTCGAACCCCAGAGGTTGCTCCACATACACCTCTTCCTTTATCGCACCATGCAGAAATGCGGTCTTCACATCCATTTGATGAAGATTCCATCCTTGCGTAGCAGCAAGGGCTATGATAGATCGAATGGTGGTATATCGAACCACATGTGAAAATATATCATCATAGCTGTCTACGCCTTCCTTTTCAGAGAAGCCACATGCAACGAATCTTGCCTTAAAATTTTCAGCACTACCATCAGATCCATGCTTGATCTTATAGAGCCATTTTGAGGTGACAACTGCTTTGTCCTTCTGTCTCAGAACCACATCCTAGACATCATTCTTCATAATGGAATCATATTCTTCATGCATAGCATTCTTCCAGACTTGATGCTTTACGGCTTCCTAAAAAGATCCAGGCTCAGATTGTATGATTTTACTCATGGTTGCTAGATACTCTTGGTATCTATTCAGCTTCTTGCTTCTTGCTTTCACGAAATGTCCCCCTTGGGGCCATATGTCTCTCGGCATCCTCGAGAGTGTCCCTGAGCCATGATGGTATTTTCCTCATTGAAGGAGGTGGATCAATAGGGTCCATCGGTCCTTCAACCTCAGGCATCGTCTCATCCTTCGGTTCTTCTTGATTTCCAGGCCTTGCTTAATGATCTTCCTCAAATCTTGGAAGATTGATTACTTTCCTAAGGGAAGCATCTTCGTCAAAGGTAACATCGTGGCATATCTCCACTTCCCTTTGACCAGGCACATAGACTCTATAGGCCTTCGAAGTTTCGTTGTATCCCACAAACATTCCCTTCTTCGCAGAAGCATCCAGCTTGCTCCTCTTCTCCTTCGGTACATGAAAATAAACAGGATATCCAAAAACTCTAAAATGAGAGACATCAGGTTTCTTACCAGAGAAAACCTCTTCGAGAGTTTTGGAGTCAAGAGCAGAATGCGGGCATCGGTTTTGTATGTACACAGCAGTGTTCGTAGCTTCTCCCCACAGAAACTTCGAAAGAACCTGGTCACATAGCATGGCACGGGCAACTTCCACAATGGTCCCATTCTTTCTTTCAACAATGCCATTTTTCTTAGAAGTATAGACAGTTGTGGTCTCCCTCTTGATGCCAGCTTCTCTGCAAAAGTTCTTGAACTCGTTCGTCTCATATTCAGTGCCATTATCGTCCCTCAATATCTTGATCTTCTTCCCTGTTGAATTTTCCACCAAGGCTTTGAAGGTACAGAACCACATGAAAGCCTCATCCTTCTTCTTTAAGAAGTATATCCAGGTTTTGCGAGAGAAGTTGTCTATGAACGTCATATAATAAGAACATCCTCCCAAGGATGTCACGAGCAGCATACCAGACAGATCATAATGTACCAATTGCAAGACATCAGATGTATTTGTGACACTTGAGGGGAAAGGTCCCCTTGTATGCTTTCCTTTGGCACAACCCTGACATACACCTTCATGATCATTTGTGAACTCGGGCATCCCCGTCACCACCTTCCTTGCTTCGGGAAGGGCTTTGTAGTGAAGGTGTCCAAACCTCCGGTGCCATAGTTCAGTCTGTCGGATAGTCTTACATGTCATCGCTCCCAGTGGACTTCCTCCAACCTGGTAGAGTGTATCAACTCTAAATCCAATCGTGATAGCCTCCTTGATACTCTTCTTTTAGATGCGCACCTTCCCATCAACGAATGCCACATTGAAACCTTTGTCTTCCATGGCCGAAATAGACACAAGGTTCTTCTTCAAATCAGGTACATATAGTACATCTTGCAAGTGGAGGACTTGACCTTGAGACAAGTGGAGGGTCACAGTCCCTGTTCCTTTCACAGGATATGTGGCATTATCTCCAAGGATAATTTTCAGATTAACATCCTTCTCAACCATATCAGAAAGTGCTTCCTTAAACCCAATGATGTGCCTTAAGGCACCACTATCAATCAACCAAACATCCATAGTGTCGGGTGGAGATGTAGCAGAGAGGGTAGATACAAAAATGAATTCATTTCTTTTATCATCAACAACATTAGATTCCTCATAACTGGAATTTCTCGACCTTTTGTAAGGTTTCCCATTACCACCAGAGGGAGCCTTCCTCTTTCCATTGAACCTTTTGTTCCTTTGATTGCCATTCCTCCGGTTGTTGTTGTTATCATCATCATCAGGAGAATCCTTCTTGAAATGGCATTCTCTAGCATAGTGGTCGGTCTTGTGACATGTGTAACATTTTCCTTTCTTTCCTTGGGCCCGTGCTCTTCCTTTGTTCCTTGGACCACCATTATTCTTCTTCTTAGCACGAGCAGTGAAGGCAACATTCCCTTCATTTTCATATTCCTTCATCCTTGTTTCTTCTTGTACGCATCTCGATAATACTTCGTTAAAATCAGGTATCACATTGTTATTGAGAATGGTAGTATTGAATACATGCCATTCTGAGGAGAGACCTCTATCAGTGGTGAGAACCATTTCTCGACCAGCTATTGTCTCCCCAATGGCCAGAAGATTTATTTGTTTATTTTTTTTCGATCAACTTCAGAAAATATGATTGAACGGATTCATCCCTACCTTTCTTCAAATTCTTCAGTTGGTTCTTGAAGAAAAGGACTTGATTTGCATTGTTGGCCTTGAACATGTTGACCAACTTATCATACAACTCCTTGGATGTGCCCAACTCAGAGATGTAGGCTACTAGACTCTTATGAATTGAATCCCGGATCATCAACTTTGCTTTGATTTACCCCTTCTTATATTTTGACTTGGTGGCAGCAGGTGCGTTGATGGAGGCTCTTGGATTTTACCCTGCACATAGTCCATGACATCTTGGTCTTCCAACATAAGATCCAAAGTCATCTTCCAGGCATGGAAGTCTTCCTTCCCAGTCAATTTGTCATCAGCTTTAAAGCCATTATAGTTTGAGGTACCCATGCTCTTCTTCGGTGATAGCTACAAACTTGGGCTTTGTCTTCACCTCAGCTCTGATACCATGTAAATTTTCGTAGATGTTCTATGTTTGATGCAACTTTACTTTTATCCCCAATATCAAACAACAATCACATAAACAAGAAGTAAAATGCTGATAGAACATACCAGTAGATCGACAGAAGACAAGCCAAAAATTACACTTAACTTGATCAACAAAATATATGTGTTGAGGTGCGTTACGGCAGTCAACAAGATGCTTCAACCAGCAAAGTCTCAATACATCATCCAACCAGAAGTGTCACACAACCCTCTCGGACAACAATATTAGTCAACCCAAAGTCAACGCTGTCACAGTCAACGCAAAACAACAACAGCAAAAAGTCAACGCAACATGGTCAAAGTCAACGGTCAACCTCGATTTCAATGCCAAAAAATGCGCACTAGGGAAATCGGAATTTTGACCAAGATTGGGGTCAGTTTGACTTTGGTCAACGTTGGTCAAATCTACGCTGAAACCCTAGGTCAGAAATAGAAATTTCCTTCGCTGAAATTTCTCACGTGTGAGAGAAGAAGAGCTTCCAAGGTGATTGAACCAATCAGATGATGAGAGAGAATGTGTGATGATGGATGAGTGAAATGACCTCCAACGTTGACCTATATATATCCATCAGTGAGGGTGTGTGACACATTTGTTGGGGCTTCAAGCCTACATTTCAATTCAGGGCGACCTTCACATATTTTGAATAAATTAAAAATAAATGTTTTGCTCATCGGATCAAGATGATCTTTAGATCAATCTTGCACCTCTCCGAAAGAGGAATCCAATAAAAATATTGGCATCTCCATCTGAGCATCACAACATGGAGTTTGGACCTAGTTGTCCAAAATTAACACTCTCCTGAGCTAAGTGCCACTCAGTGTCACTTCCTATTGAACCATGAGCTCATAGATGATCCCAAGTTGAAACAACATCGATATGTACTTTTCCTATCCACTGCACTCCCTGCCTAGTCTGAATCTATATAGCCTTGTAACTCCACTCCACCAACTCTGACATACCTTAGTCCATACTCCACTGTACCTCTCAAGTACTTGAGCACATGTTTCGTTGCAACCCAATGAAGCCTCCTTGGCTCCACCATGAATTGGCTGAGTGTATTCACAACAAAACAAATATCTTGTCTCCTGTTGATTAGATACATCAAAGAACCTATCAATTGCTTATATAATGTAGGAGCCACCAACTCACCCTCAAAAGCACTCAACTTCTTTAAGTTGGTGACTATAGATGTAGACATAGGCTTGCAATCCTCCATCCCAAATCTCCTCAAAATCTCCATTGCATACTTTCTCTACCCAAGGAAAATCTCTCATGGCTGTTGCCACGTCTCCAATCCCAAAAAGTAAAGGATCAAAGCAATTTCCTTCATCTCAAACTTAGAAGCAAGGTCCTCCTTGCACATCTCTATGAGCCTCTTTGATCTTGTCAAAAGAGATCATCAACATACGAGTCTAAGATAAGTGGCTGACCCTCAACAAGTGCATAATACAAGTTTGAGTCTGCGTCACTCTTGGTGAAGCCTATTACCGCTCAAACTAATAGGGGTCCTAGGAGGAGATCCTATAGAGCAACTACTAGGTCAAGGGGAAATAATGGAGCGATATCCCACTGTCACCTCAACTAAGGCTCCCTGCTCTTTACAGATTTTCACCGATGGGAGGAGACCCGTTATAAGAGGAATCACAATGATGAATAGGTCAATGATCAGATAAAGAGTGATTCCTAAAGCTTATTTACAAGAGAGGCTCAAATAAATGGCTTACTTGCTTGAGAAACAAGGTGATGGGCTCTCTAGGAAGGGCTAAGAGGACACTTGAGTCTAGGTTTGGAGGATATCTCTTGATAATAAGTTTCCTAGACCTAAGAATCCTTGCGAAGGAATAACTTCTATGTAATCCTTGTGAAATTTGAGTTATAAAGTTGCGGGACCGCAAAGAACCCAAGTGGACCTAATCTAAGTCAAGGGTATGGAGTTGATCACCAATTGAGGGGCTTAACCTAAATAAGGAGGAGAATAGGATCAAGGACTAATTTTCTAAAATACAAATGCAATGACCCAAGTGAAGACACTAACCCAAAATAAACCTAAGGAAAAAAATGGTCTTGCTACTAGGGCTAGCTATATCTCAGGATTCCACTGTCAGGTTTGCCTCAAACTTGGAGGACCTCTGGAGCAAGCCTCAATGCAGTAGTGGACCAAAAATGGATGGGATAGAATGAACTTCGCTTGATCCCCTAGGTGACCCTATAGGGTTAGGCCTAGAATTTGGAAAAGTAAAGAAAAGAGGTAAATTTGACCACCAAAGGGATACGAGTATCAGTGCCTTATTGCTTGGGCTTAAGGGAGTCAAGGATAGATCGAGAACTTTCGTGAGCTAAGGAGCCCTAATTGATCTCTGCTAGCCTTTCCATGGGAAACATCTAGGTCAATAGGGATTTATACTTCAAATTTGCGAAGGAGACAGTTTCGAGGTCTTCAATCTAAGAGGTGCCTCTAGGAACATTCACCCAATCCCTCAAAGATCAACACATGCATTTAATCACTTATTCAAGGTCCCAAAATAATTTCACATTACGTTAACCCATACAAGAATAATGATAACAATATACATGCATTTGACAAGTAAGATAACAAGAATAGCATCAAAAATTTGACTTACATGAAAGAGAGTATATCCATTCATCAATTTCGCATTAGAAAGAAGCTCTAAAGAAAATAGCGAAAATCCAAACATCACAATGCATCAAGAAAGATCCAAAAAGATTATCCCAACAAAAGGTGCAAAAATATCTCAAGAGATATTAATCCAATCTGAGTGATGATGGGAGGAATAAATGAGCCTCTCATCAATTTATATCATCTCGAGAGTTTGATTTTCCTAATTAGGCCTAATTAAGCCCCAAATAATAGAATAATGAGAAATAATAACATCCATTGGTCACAAGCCCACCAAGATAGCTCAATAACATAAAAATAAGCCTCTCAAGAGGGCAAAATAATCAACATAATGAATCGTTGGGCTATTGAGAAGGCCTGATGAAGTCCAAAGTGTGCCATGGTGAAAGAATGAACTCCAAAAATAGTGGACAAGGGGTTGGCCCCTTGATATCCAAGCAAGTCATATGTGGTGCCTGTTACCGCTCAAACTAGTAGGGGTCCTAGGAGGGGTTCCTATAGAGAAACTACAAGGTCAAGTGGCAACAATGGAGCAATATCCTATTGTAACCTTAATCAAATCTTCCTACTCTTTACAGACTTTCATCAATGGGAGGAGACCTGGTATGAATGAAATCACTAGAATGATGAGGTCAATAATTTTCACAATATGATTTATAAAGCCCATTCAAAGGAGAGGCTCAGATAATAGGTTGCTTGTTTTAGAAGCAAAAGAAGGGCTCTCCAAGAAAGGCTTGAGGGAAGGATGACCTCGGGTTTAGGAATATTAAAAAATGATGAATGCCTAAGATCAAAAATTTTAAAATCCCTCACTTGTGATTGATATGTTTATACTAGGCTTCAAAGTGAGGCAAGGATAGCTCATTCAATGGAAATATTCAATTAAAGTGTGAGCTTTGGGAGAAGCTAGGGTGACTTTCCATGAAAAATTCCTTAAGATAAATACTATAAGAGATCAAGGGTTGAGAGATATACCATGGTAAAGGCTTATCCAATGATCACCTATAGTTAAGAGAAAAGGTTTTGAATGATGAACTACAAAGTGAAAACCTTTAAGAAATCCCCCAGTCAAAGCAACTTCAAGGGTTCCCTCTTGGTGTGATAGGTAGGGAATCAATTTATTTGAAATTCAACCATCAAAATTCCTTCAAAACTAGAGGATGCTTAGACGAGACATGAATGAAGAAACTTGTCTGGACAGAATCCTAAAATTTCACACCAAGCCCTAGAAAATCTACTTAACCTTGGGGGATAAAGAAAAGAGGTGAAAGAATGATCTTTCGTTAAGTTAATGTGATCACCAAGGATCTAGAACCAGTGCCTAGTCTATTGGGAGAATGGAGTCAAGAATGAGATTGATTTAGGGTTTCTCTCTATCAAGAAGCCTAATTGCAGCTTCGCAAGCCCTAATGAAGCAACTACCCAGCTACTACAAGGATTTATACTTCGACTTGTCAAATAATGAAGCTTTAGGGTTAGGTTTTCAAAGACAACCCCTAGGAACATTCACTCTTTCTTTCCGAGTGAATTACGCATGCAATAGATCAAGACTACCAAAGTGATTCAAGATTTTCTTATAATTTAGAGCACAAGCAACATCATGATGAAATATTCCATACATTAAGCATATAATGAAAATTTCGCATAAAAGACAAACATACATGGCAGAAAAATTATATCCATCCATCAGATTTGCAAGAGAGAAGCTCCAAAATAGAATAACATTTTTTTTAACAAGAGTGAGTACTTGATATATTAATTTTTCTCCCGGTCGCAGCAAGATACACAGGTGATTTACATTTGAATTTTCCCTTGTGCTTCTACTTTGTCGATTCCATCATGATTTACAGAGCCCAAATGTTCATGACCCTTACAAATATTTACAACTGACACATTACTCTTATTTAACCTACTGGTATATATTCGGCAAAATTGAGACAACAAAATGATGTAGAAGAAACCAGACATAGCGAGGAGTAGTTACCCATAGGCCAAGCAATTTAGATCAATGCCCGAATTCTAGACTTTAGATTTGCTTTGTTCTTCTTGGGGAGACTCCGTCTTTGACAACAGCAAATGTATGTCTTCGATCATGGTTCTCAGCGCAACTACCTCTTCCTTTAGCTTGTCGACCTACTTCCCTTTCACATCAATGTTTTCTAAGTTTTCATAAGCCCCCACCCTTTGTCGATACACTAGGTCCTTTATGTTAGAGAATTGCACTTTAATCTTGGCTAGTTCCTTTGCACACTGCAGGCATAAAGACAGGGTCGGGGGGAGGGGTGGAGAACTCTTCAATCGACCCAAGGCATGGCACGATGCCTCCTTCCCCGACACCCAGCCAGAGTGAGGGCGTCTGCTACCCCAGGAGCATGTATCATTTTCAGAATGGCAAGACAGGGTGGAGTAGTGTGCCAAAAGTTTCCTTCCTGAGATGATCTTTCCAGAGTCGGCCGGAGAAAATTGGAGAGCTGCCGAAAAGGGAGGGCACAAGCACAGTGCCAGAGAGAGACTGAGAACTCACACCCCAGTAAAGCAACCAAATTCTCAACAATCAACAAGCAAAACCCTGACCAACCAGGGGTGGGAATCATAAACAAGATGAGAGGGGGGAGAGAATTAATTTGAGATTTATAACTGCGGCCCTGCAGAAACCAACCCAAGCTGCCAGGATCCCAATACGACCTCATCATTGCCCTTTGTGGAGAGAGATCGACCATGATTTGTAGACGAGAGATCAAGCAGATGGGCTGTCTCTTTTGGGCCATGGGGAGTAAACGCTGCACACAGGGGGAGAGGCCTCACATGGAAACCAGCCTCGAGCACCTACAATGAACCTTGAATAATGAAGTCGACGTGTGAAGTCTCACGCTTATATGCAGATTCGGGTTTAACGAGTTATGACATCACGTGGAGGGTGAAGAGGTGGCCGTGCGACAAGGGAGAGAGGAGAGGTGTCGTCACATAGACGTATGAGGAAGGACAAAGAATAATCAAGCCACCGACGAGTGGGGAGTGACGAGGGATGACAAAGGCGACTAATACATTCTTGTTATACCATGTATGAGGGAGAGGGTAATAGGGAGGAGGGGGAAACATAAAGGTCGTGTAGGGAAAGCCTAAAGACCCCATTGATTTCCAAAGTTGCTTCTGACAAATGATAGGCTTTATTGGCAATCAAATCTGCTTCAGTGTTAAGGTTTCAAAGGATATGCCAAGCTTGAAAGGTTTCAAAGGAGGAAAGGATGCTCTGAGCACAAAGAAGATTTTGGCTTAGATGATTGTTCTGGGCAAGGGAGTAGTTTCTGAGGTGTCTAATGATAAGATAGGAGTCTCCCAGGTTTATGATGCTTTTTATTTCCCTCTTCTTGGCTAGGAGGAGCCCCATATACAAGCTGTAAACTTCTGCTTGATTGTTGGTCTTGATGCCTAGACCCCATGCATACTTGTCCACAATGATTCCATCAGGATTAAAGAGAATCCCTCCCCCTCCTGCCACCCCTCCAAAATAGAATAACATTAACCCAAACATCAAAATGCATTAAAGAATCTCCAATTCATCCTTTAATAACTATAGCAAAATTCCAGAAGAAACAATGATCCAAATCCAAGTGATTATGACTTACAAATGAGGCCTCACTTGTATTTATATGAGCCGCTAATAGTTCAATGGGTCTAATTAGCCTAACAAACCCCTAAAAGTATCTATAATGTGCAAAATAACACCCTAATTGGTGACAAGCCCACCAAATAGCTCCATGTAATGAAAAATAAATCTCTCAGGAGGGCCGAAATGATAATACAATAGCTAGGAGGGTCGTTGAGGAGGTCTTGTGGAGTCAAATGTGTGCCAAGATGAATGAATGAGCTCCAAACATAGTGATAAAGGGGGTGGCCCCTTGATATCCAAGAAAATGACCTGTGGTGCCCCCAAGTGGCTATGGAGGTCACAAAACATCCTCATGGGTCTCCAAATGGATCGAACAAGCCTGTATCCCATCTATAAGGGCTCGAAGAATGATGAAAGCCCTCCCACTGCCTCCCATGGCGGGACACATCCTCATCTAGGCCCTAGCTCAGCTGCCAATTGTGTGGTGCAAGAGTGTAGCTGACTGAGCAAGGTGGTCTAGGTGCATCATCATTGTTAAATAGGTGGAATATAAGCAAGCAATGAGTGGAACTGAAGGATCCCATGAAGTGGAAATCTGCTCTTTGCTATGGTGGAGGCCCGTGGCTCTCAACGCTCACCCTACAAATTCACATATGACCCTCTAGAGGGCTTGGATCCCTTATAGGGAAACCAAACCCAAGATGAATCACCCACCTGCAATCCTGTATAAGGTCTAATGCGTCCCCTTACCTTTTAGTGCAACCAAACATTAGTGCAATTGAGTGAATGAGCTTACAAATCATGGATCCAAGTGGACACTTTATAGTGGCATGCCCTTCCATAATGAGCTTTAGAACGTACAAGTGTCTACAAGTTCAAGAAGAAGGTTAGCCAAGGACCCTATTAGGTGATTTCATCCTCTAAGGGGAGTGACATGTCCGTGGTATATCCATCAAATGTTAGGTGGTATGTGAAATAATGATGGAATGGAGTGGGGCATTAGGGGAAGGCTCCAAGCCGCATGCCACCGTACAAGGGTAGCTAAAATGGAGGAAGCCCACACTTGGGTATATGAGTATAGGAGGGAGCAATTTTGTTACATGAGTTACCCCAACCATTTTTTTTCCACCCTTCTTCATATGCCTTTTGCGTTTTATAAATTTTCTTTTGTAACTGCTCGGGGCTCTAGGGGATGAGAGCATGATATGTAGGATATAACAATGAATACCCCCTTTAGGTGGGGTAGTTCATCGCGCACCACGGGTTGGGACAATCATGGATTCCCTAATGATGAAATGGGCCAATATGAGGGGCCTTAGGAATTAGGGTGATGGCCATGGTGATATGGGTAGAGCTCATGTCTGGCTTTTTCCCACGTGCTAAATTTGTATGTCCCGACCATATTTTGCATTTTACGGTACATTTCCTGTTGAGAGTGGCCAAATTATGTTTTTCTTTCCTTTTAGTTGCATCAACCTCCGGGGCATCATTGCAGGCTCAACCCAAGGTGTGGGCAAGGGGAGGGGGATGCTAACTCCTTGTGGATCCAATGGAGAAATGTGGACCCAGATGGGAAATATGGTGAATGGGGTTATAATGAGAAGAGGAGAGTGATGTATATGGTGTCGGGAAGCGGGACCACACAACCAAAATCGATATTTTCCATAAAGTGCCACCCCTAAAGCTAGTAGCCAATAAAGAAGATCCCACAGGAGTAGGATACAAGGTTAACCATCAAATTGGACAGAGGAAACAAGAGTACAAACCAATTCCACTCTTTCTACCGAATCCCCCCACTAATCCATGCCCAAAGGTGTTCATGATAAGTAAACAAAAATACCAACTATAGAATGAAAAGCCATACTTTCGGGGTTGGAAGGCCCACCTTCAAACATACGATCATAACAGATGGGCGAGGGAGCATATGGCTAGCTCAGGTGGTGGATATAGTGGCACATCGAGCTACCCGGTGGCTGTAAGGGGTTGCTAGCTGCTGGCTGAGGACCATATAGGAGAAAAAATTTCTCCTACGGATACTACACACAGGTGGTGGGTAACAGTGCCCCAGGTGGGTGTCGAGGCAATATGGCATCCTCATGGGTCTCCAAGTGGATCGATAATTCCTGTAAACCTTCTGTAAGGGCTAGGATGATGACATAAGCCCTCCCTTTGTTTCTTGCAGTGAGACACATCCTCATCTGGACCCTAGAACCCCTGCCAAGTGTGAATCTAGTTGGGCATGGTGATCTAGGTGCATCATCCTCATCCAAAAGGTGAAACACGAGCAATCGTTGAATGGTGTTGGGGATCCATGAAGTACTCTCTGCTATGGTGGAGACCCATGGATCTCAATGCTCACCCTACAAGTGCCAATGTGGCCCTTTGGAGGGCTAAGATCCCGTATAGGGAGACCAAGCCCCAAATGGAGACCCACCCGCAATCTTGCATAAGTTCCAATGTGTCCCCTTTCCCTCCAATACAACAAATCATTAGGATAATCAAGTAAAAGAGCTTACAAATCATGCTATTAATGGGGCAGTTCATGGTGGCATGTCCTTCCATAATGGGCTTTGGCATGTACAAGTGTCTCCAAGCTTAATAAGGGGGGTTAACCAAGGACCCTATCAGGCGGTTTCAACCTTTAAAGGGGGTGACAAGTCCAGGTACCTCCAGCAGGTGGTAGGTGGCAAGTGATATAGTGATGGAACAGAGTGGGGATCAAGGGAAGGATCCATGCCACATGTTATGGGACAAGGAAGCGATAATAAGGATGTTGAGACGGTACTTGTGGTAGCATCGCCTGTGCTTTAGCTCCCAAATTTTGTGGAGGGACTAGAGTACACTTGATCTACAAGACCCAGAAATGGATTTGGGAAATTTCATCTGGTTTAGGAGATATTAGATTAATTAATTATTTTAATGTATTTCCTAAGTTAAAACTTAGGAAAATAAAATAATTAAAGTAAATTTAATTAAACATGTGGTGAAATTGTCTTAAGTCACATGGATAAAACTTTCTTTTAATCTTAGGCATTGATTAAAGATTTAATCTTGGCCGTTGATTTGTCAACAAGAAAAGTATAAAGGAAAGGCTTGGGGTCATTTGTAAGATACACAGAGGCAAAGCACTGAAGCTAAGTTGAGATTCTAGGGCAGGGTTTGCTACGAATACTCAAAAGTGTTTCAACTGCAGAGAGGGGAATTTAGACCAAGGGGATGATCTGATCCTAGGGTCTAGAATACACAAAGAGGCAGAGAAGAGATCAGCTCAAGGACAGCGCAGAGGAAGGCAGCAGCAGTAGCAGCAACAAGGACAATGTAATTTTCAGGAAACCCTTCAGGGGTTATGCAGAGACCCTTAGGGGCAGAATTTGTTATGAAGGCATTACCATTCTGGGTAACGCAGTCCCTTCCCGAGCAGCGCTGAGGGTTTGGAGGCCATCCAAGGCTGACGCAGAGGCTTTCAGGGGCTTCAGAGGCTAACGTAGAGCCTTTCAGGGGCAATGTTGGGGTTTCTAGGCCTAGATTTGGCTGAGTTCATTAAATCCCATTTGAGGGTGTGGATCAATCATTATTTTGGCCCTAGATCAGTCAGTGAGCTGTAGATCTAGAGTTTTCTCTGTTGGGTTTTCCAGATCTGGAACCCAGAGTTGTGTATTCAGAAATATTCTTAATAATAGAACCTCCAAATAGCCTAGAGACCTATTTTCCCACCTTAGGTTTTTTCCTGGACTATTTGTCCGTAAATAACTTGGCTACTTTGTCAAGTGTGTATGTGCTTATTCGAGATCCGATTCGTAGAGATCTATTATGTGTTTTGCTTCGATGTTATCCTGTCAGTTATAACTTATCTAAGTAGGAGGAGTGTAACTAGATTAACAAAGAATTATTTCTCGCATAAGACATAAGATTCAAAAATTTCTACAAGAGAAGCCCACACTTGGTTATATGAGTGTAGGCGGGAGCAATCGTGGTACATGAGTTACCCTGACCTTTGTTTTTCCTCCCTTCTTCATATGCCTTCTACCTTTGATTGATTTTTCTTTATAACTTCTCGGGGCTCCAGGGGATGAAAGCATGATGTGTAGGATATAGCAGTAGATACCCCCTTTGAGGTGGGGTGGTTCATTGCCCACTAGGGGTTGGGACAATCATGGAATCCTTAATGTGGAGGTGGCTCATCCAGGGCCCATAGGAACCAAGGTGATGGCCATAGATAAAGGAGTAGAGCTCATGTTTGGCTTTTTCCCACGTGCTAAATATGTATGTCCCGACCATATTTTGCATTTTGTAGTACATTTCCTATTGAGAGTGGCCAAATTATGATTTTTCTTTTCTTTTTAACTGCATCAACCTTTGCGGCATCGTTCCAGGTCCGACCCAAAGTGTGGACAATGGGAGGGGGAGGCTAACCCTTTGTGGACCCAGTGGACAAATGTGGACCCGGATGGGAAGACTGATAGATGTGGTTAAAATGAGTGGAAGGGACTGATGTATATGGTGTCAGGAAAGGGACCATGCAACCAAAATCGGGATTTCCCATGTAGTGCCAACCTTAAAGGTAATAGCTAGTAAAGGAGATCCCACGGGACTAGGATACAAAGATAACCACCAAATCGAGCAAAGTAGACAAGAGTACAGACTGTGCCCACTCCTTCTACCAAATCCCACTCCTTCTATCGAATTCCCCCACCAATCCATGCTCAAGAGTGTCCATGATAAGTAAGCAAAATTACTCAACTATACCAATGAAAAGCCATACCTTCGGGGTCGAGAGGCCCACCTTCAAACATACGATCATAAAATATGGGCGAAGGACCTCATGGCTGGCTCAGGTGGCGGAGATAGTGGCACATCGAGCTATCTGGTGGCTGCAAGGGGCTGCCAGCTGAGGACCATCTAGGAGATTTTTTCCTATGCATACTACCCACAGGTAGTGGGTAACAAAGCCCAAACCAAGTAGGTACCCATCAATCCTTGAGTACCATGTGTGAAGCTTGCTTTAGCCCATAAAGGGCCTTTTCCAACCTACATACATGAGACTCCCTCTCATGCACCTGAAATCCCTGAGGTTGTTCAATATACACCTCTTCCTTAATCACCCCATTGAGGAAGGCAGTCTTCACATCCATCTCATGTATCTACCATTCCATCTTTGAAGTAATGGAAATAATTTCCCTAATAGATGAATATGTGGCGATAAGAGAAAATGTATTCTCATAGTCTACTTCCTCCTTCTAGGAGAAAACTCTCGCCACAAACTTCTCTCTGTGTTTCTCGATGTTTCCATCTATTGCATGCCTGATCTTGTAGATCCATCGAGAAGTGACCGTTAACTTCCCTTTAGGCCTCGAGAGTTGACACTTTGTCCAACACATCATTCCTCATGATGGAGCTATACACCTCTCCACCATGGCATCCCTCTAGATTGGCTGATCTGCTGCCTCCTCGAAGGTAGAAGGCTCAGACTCATTGATGCTGCTTGTGAAGGCCAAGTAACCAGAAAATTTGGCTAGTGGTCTACTTTCCCTGAAAGTGTTGCTAGGAGCATCCACATGCTCCTTAGTATCACTCAAGGTCTGTTTGGCCCATCTTGGCCTCCTCCTGATAGAGCTCGAAGGAGCCTCTTGATCCTCGTGATATAAAAGTGTCCATGTTGTTGGTGCTATTGGTCCCTGCTCAACCTTTGGAGCTTCTTGCTTCTAATCCTCTACCCTTGTTGGCTCTATGTCATGAGACCTCCTAATGGTCCTACCCTCCTTGAATTTGACATCCCGTCTGATGATGAATCTCCTCTGTCTTGGAGTGCATTCTAGATCCTATAGGCCTTTGAGACCTCACTGTAGCCCACAAAAATGCCCTTCTCTGATGATGACTCCAACTTAGTCCTCTTCTTTGTAGGAATTTGGACATAAACTAAACTGTTGAAGATGCGTAGATGACTCACCTCCTTTCTCTTCTATAAACATCTCCTCGGGAATCTAGTCATCCAATACCTTGTGAGGACTCCTGTTCTGCAAGTAAGTAGCTATATTGTAGGCCTTAACTCACAAAAACATGGGCAAGTTGTGATTACAGATCATTGCCTTCGCTACTCCCTATATGGTCTTGTTCTTCCTTTATGAAACCCCATTCTGCCGAGGGTTTTAAGGCATTGTGAGTTCCTTCTTGATCCCTACCTCCCTATGTAAATCCTGAAACTCATCGGGGGTATACTTGCCCCCATTATCAGATCTCAGTAGTATGGATTGATAAGCATCAAAGATGATTTTTCATCATCATAACCAGCATTGTTAAAAATAGTGAGGCCTTGACTTTCAACCTCTATCTCTCCATTAGATCAGAGCACAATGTTGGGAGGCATAAATTTGGACACCATCGCCTCTCTAGGCACACACCACATCCTGATGTTAACCAGGTATGTTCAGTTTTCTATGCACATAAATCTGGTTAATAGTTGTATGGGCATCAATCTGGTTAGTAGTTGTTTTTGATGGATATGTCTTACACAATTCTCATTAATGTATTTAAGATATGCATCCTTTTGGTCCCGTTGATGACTTTTGGTCATTCTTGAACTTAATGCATTTGCTTTCTTTCTCACCCTTTTAAGATCGTACTGAATAGCCATTCTTCTAAATCATTTATGTTGTTTAATTGTTGTCCAATTCATTGACAAAAATGAATATGTTTTCTGACATCCATGATCCTGGTGATGGTCAATGTAATATTAATCAATGGTGGCTAAATCTACTTTTCTGTTCAAACCATTAATTAAGTTTTGATCTTAGACAAAGTGTTTTTGGACCTAAACCATTCATTAGAATGTGCTTTTGTTGTCTTTCTATATGTAAAGATCCCTTTGATAGGTGTTGATCCTCTTATATATGCATTTAGTGTTGATTGTTGTTAGTATGAATCCTTTGTCGAAGTGTACGAAAAAGGACCACTTTAGCTACGCATAACTAATAGCCCTAACAACAAAAGTGGCTGCCAATATCTTCAGATATGCGGTTAGTTGAACAAGAAAAAGAGCTGCAAAAAACCAGATCTATGCATGGAAATACATTAAGCAGTAAAAACAAGGGTTTGCTCCATATACCAATAGACAAGACAAGAACAATTTTTGAAAGAATTTTTGTATTAATTGGGCACCTGGGAGGAAAACAAGAAGGCATATCCAATTCTCCTCAGTGGGATGGGTTCTTGGAAGTCCTCAGCACTTCAGATCTAAGATTTATCTCTCTTGTTGGTGTAGAAAACCCAATGCAAAGAAAGGAGCTCAATGGGAGCTCACACAGCGAATGATCGAAAAATGTGACCAAGTGTATAGATCCAGAGTGATCTAATAGGCAACAAAAGGTGAAGAATGATGGGAAAACCCTCCTATTTATAACAAAATATTGGGTCATTCTAGATCTTGGTGCATGATTAAAATAATGTTAACCAAATCTAGATCCACCTCTTATGGAATATTTTATTATATTTGTTGGAGGGAAAAGGTATTTGACTTGGGTCAAATCCCTTGATTAGTCAAAAATAAATAAATAAATGATTTATTTATCTTTTTAAGGAAGTGGCTGGAAGATAATCAAATAAATAATGATTTATTTAATTATTTAAGGAAGTGGTTGAAAGATAATCAAATAAATAATGATTCATTTAATTATTTGTGGGTGATTTGGTCATATTTAACAAGGAATATTATCTAAATAAGATTTAAATAATTATTCCTAGAAAATAATAAGATAAATAAAGGTTTATCTAATTAATTTATTTGTTTTTGGGTTAAACATGACTGGGAATAATAATTAAATTATGGTTTAATTAATTATTCCATGAGGAAAATCAAACAAATATAGGTTTGTTTAATATTTTCTTTTGGGGTTTCCTGTTTAGACCATAAATAACCTAATAAATGTGGTTTATTAAGTTATTTAACATAGTGAAGGCAATTTTACTTAGGGTAAAATTGGTCTTACATGGTGTACTTGGGTCCATCTAATGATAATAGGTTAGATGACCAAAAATGGTGTAACAGATTGCCCCCCAGCGTGCGAGTGTTAGGAGCAAATCGTATGACCGAAGTACGTTGTAAGAACTCAATCACCAGACATCAAGAGGGAAGTCAGAGAGAGAAATGTAAGGTAGACTAGTGTGCTGAAGAACTAGACCCTGAGGAGACGAGACTCGCAAGTGCAACAAGTCTCTTTTTATGAGAGGGTACTTGTGCTAAAGGCGGCGGGGGAGGCATACCTATGCCCGCCGAGACAAAGTACAAAAGAATAGTGTGTCCAGTAAACAAGGGACCGAACCATAGAGTACAGCCGGCATAATCATGAGCCAGAGAAAAATACAATGAGGAATCCCTCATACATGTTGTGCCTGGGATAACAGCCAGGACTGGTACAATAATATCTGAGTACATGAGATAAATACAACCCAAATGCCCCTGTAAATGGGGAAGGGCTCACAAAATCTGACTAATACAGGCAAATCAAAGAGGCGCTGCAAGTGGCTAAGGACAACATCATCAAATATCTGGAGCTGCATCGAAGGCTGCAAGGAAGAGGTCATCCGGGCATGTGGGGGGCTACCTGCAGGGCCACCCCCTCATGAGGGTTGAGACATCTCACACACACCCGGGACTCATCAAGAGCTGCTGTTGTATCACTGAACCATCAAGTATATGGATCTCGGTCATGCTGAAAGGAGCTGGAGAAACAATCAAGTCAAAGGGAAATGAGAGATCCCTTTGCCTGATCCGAGGCACCGAACAAGAGTGGAAGCTGGAACCAAGGTACACCGCCCTCTAGACCTGGCTTCTGGAATGAATGAGCTGATGTCGACAGAAGGAGGTCCGCCACAGGTGAGGCAATGAGAAATCCTCAACTAAGGCGCGAGAGAAAATAGTAGAGCGATGGACAGACTAACACTAATGATGATAGGGAAATGGAAAGGACTAAGTAGCGAATGAACGACTTCCCTTGTTAGAGCATAAAGGGCATGAATGACATGGCAGCTACTGACACAATATCATAAGGGATAGGGGACAGTGGGACTGAAGGTCATAATGTGCGACACAAGAGAGAGACCAAGCAATGAAGGATGGAGGGCTATGGCGGGGTGCAAAGGGACTCGGGATAGACTTCATGAATGCGATGATGACTCAACTTGGATGCTCTAAACAAGGGCGACTCGATGGTGCTGCCACACATTAAAGGCCCAATGGGGGACCATGAAAACATGAGTACAAGGTGGGAACTCATGACGAAAATTGACACGAACATGGACAAGTATGGAGGCGAAGTGTTGTGTAACCAGCTCCAAAAAGAGAAGAAAGGAGATATGAACGCCTTATAAATAAGCCACTTCGAGGGGGCAACCTCCAATACATTACATAAATGAACAATTCTTGGATGATACAATTTACAAAACCTCCTTTCTATATATAGGAGTCCATGGGGCCATAATGGAATCCTAGTGGGCCACAATGTAATCCTAGCCGACCTAACAATAATAATTTAAGGGCACAATAATAATAAAATGGGGGTTACAAGGGTACAATAATAATAATAAGGGGGGCTACACTAACATAATAAGGGGCTACACTATTAATATAGGGACTTAACATGCCCCTCTCCTTCAAACAAGTGTTGTCCTCAACGCTTGATTATTTCTTGATGCTTCTGTATAAAATTCTCATCCTCCCATGTGAAATCTTCTACAGGAAAGTTCTTCCACTTGCTGAGATACTCTAAAATCGATCGTACTTGTCGAGTTCTTATTTCTATGACTGCTTCATAACTTCTTTCGATGTCATGTTGATCTTCCTGTTGTTTCATTAGATTCTGCACCAAAGTTAGGTTATCCTTTGAGAGTTGGAGAACTTGTTGTTGATGCTCGATGTGATCCTCCATTAATTTATCATCCATATTTTCTATTATTTGATCCTTCAAACCATCCAACTTAGCCTCCATTTCTGCTTTTAAACCATCTATTTCATCTTCAATTGCTCTTCGTAAGATTGAAACTTGTTGCACTTGGTACCGTAATTTTGATATCTCATACTGCAACTCTTCCTCTTCATGCGTCATAGTATAGCTTTTTGAGGGATTAATGGGTATGGAATTATTTTTTGGAGGCATTATAGAACCTAATACTGATAAAAATTCTAAAATATGCCCTTGGAATCAATTCAAATTGATTCTTCAAACAAGACTTATGCAATTCGGAAAAATACACACCTTTTTTCTTTGCTTTTTAGGCTTCCGATATTGAAATTGGAATATTCTCTGGCGATTGTAGCACTTAAATATTTGAATTTCAGTACCAATGTAGCCTCTCGAATTATATTTTGAATTCATGCTTCTGACCTGATTTTGATTCTCCAAGACAAAGTTGTGTCCAATCTCCCACAATGACCTAATTCTGGACTGGTTCAGTAGAGCGAACTTGTACGACTTGCCACGTGTCACTGTTTTGTCCTTTGTCTCTGAAATTGATAGCGAAGAAACTACAGGCCGTGTACTGGTGATCAATTTTGACGGCACTCCAATCCAATCTTCAGAGAGAGTTATTAAACTTTTCCCACGATCACCTCTTTGAGATGAAATTCAGGAGCCTGAAAAAGCACTACCTTCCACAGATCATATCTCAAAAAATATTGCGAACCAAGCTCTGAAATTTTTTGATGAATTTCCTCAGGATTTCAGCTTCGCACCA
Source organism: Pinus albicaulis (assembly GCA_034641835.2). Classification (NCBI taxonomy): domain Eukaryota; kingdom Viridiplantae; phylum Streptophyta; class Pinopsida; order Pinales; family Pinaceae; genus Pinus; species Pinus albicaulis. The sequence goes on from CM076582.1 coordinate 140,224,121, forward strand.
TATGAATTTCAGACTCTGAACCTTCGTACAAAAAACTTTATAGCGCAAATGCCACGATGACCTGTTTATGAGCCTGAAAAGATACCTAACTTCCACAGATGATATCTCCTCAAATATTGCAAACCAAGATCTGAAATTTTTAGACAACCTTCCTCAAGATTTCAGCTTCGCACCCTAGAAATTTCAGCTTTTGAAGCTTCGTAGAAAAAAAGTTATAGCGAAAATGCCACGATGACCTGTTTGGAGCAGCGAAACCCTAGAATCCCAAAGCTCCGATACCAAATGTTGTGTAACCAACTCCAAAAAGAGAAGAAAAGAGATATCAACGCCTTAGAAATGAGCCACTTCGAGGGGGCAACCTCCAATACATTACATAAATGAACAATTCTTGGATGATACAATTTACAAACCTCCTTTCTATATATAGGAGTCCATGGGGCCATAATGTAATCCTAGTGGGCCACAATGTAATCCTAGCCGACCTAACAATAATAATTTAAGGGCACAATAATAACAATATGGGGGTTACAGGGGTACAATAATAACAATAAGGGGGCCTACACTAACATAATAAGGGGCTACACTATTAATATAGGGACTTAACACGAAGTGGTGCCCCAAGTACAAGTGTCGTAAGTGAGGAAATTCGATTTAAAGTGCAAGTGAAGTGGCCCTTCTTGGACAAAATAGGTCTTGGAAAAGGATGAAAGTACAAAAAATATGCTGGCTATCTAACAGAAAATAAAACACGCATCTCAGAAGGGAAATGCTAAGGGTAATATTTCTTAAGATAGAGTGCATTGCGAGAATTAGGAAGAGGATTGCCTTCGAAGTCCTCTAAAAAGTATGCCCCCTTACCAAGATCCTTACTGATGACGTAAGGGCCTAGCCATAATGAGACGAACTTCCCGTGACCAAGGACATCATGGGCCTGGTCATATACTAGAACAAGGTCACCTTCGTGAAAAGGACGAGGCTGGACTTTTCGGTCATATTGAGCTTTGGTGCGTTTCTTGGCCGCTTCTATGGTTTGCAATGCAACACGGCAGACTTCAGAGGCACGCTCAAGCAGGATAAGTCGTTGTTCTAGAGGTTGTGTGTCAGGGAGAAGTTCAACAGCCAGATGAAGGGAATTGATTTCACACTCGATCGGTAAGATATCCTCCTCTCCAAAAACAAGGTGAGGAGGGTTATGGTTAAGGGGCATGGGTGCCCCCGAGCATGGTGTGGTCATGCCAAAATGTATTTAGAAAAAGGGGAATCTAAACACATTTTAATGATGTGGTGTGCCATTTGTTCTTGTGATGGTTATGCAGTTTGAGAAAGGAAATGGAGGATTACCAATCTCTTTTGGTACTGCATATAGGGATCAAATGGACTTTAAGTTTCCGAGTTGGCATACCTGGTGTCATTATCTCAAAAAGAGGATTTGGAGATAATGAAATGATGCTCTCGTAGAAAAGCTATAGGTTGGTCAACAATAATGTCTAAGAGACTGGGTTGCTGATGTAAGATGAGGGAACGATAAGGGGTATCATCCCTAGAGTGATCTAAAGTGATATGGGACTCTAGAGGTTCTTCTAAATGTGGAAGAATACAGGGACTAAAGTCAACACGACTAGATACACTAGGAGAGTTGTGGAGAATTACTTCTCTTGGTCTCTCAAATGTGGGTGCCCCCTTACCCAAACATTGGGTTTCAGTGTAATGGCCACAAGGTGGATGTGGTGTGAACGCCTGGGTTCGATGTAAGGGGGAATAGAAAACGTCAGGGGTGGGGATTTTTTCCATAATGTCGTCATCGCGATAGAAGATGGGGTGACTGGTGGAAGAAAGACCACCTGACGTGGTGAAGTGACCTGAATCATCATCATGAGAAGAGAGGTTCACATGCGCATCGTCACAAGGGGTGACCAAAGAGTAAGTAGATAAAGGATCTACTGATGTTGAGCCCAAGATGATCGCTGAAGGAAGGTCAAGCGAAACAACAGGGGAGGATTCAGATGGAATGTTCCCCGAGGGTCTCATGGATGATGATACGTAAAAAATGTTAGACAAAGGCTCCATCATCTCGACATCAGGAGGGGGAATGTCAATGGGAGCAGTCATATCTGGTAGTTCTGCTGAAGCAGAATGCGCAAATAGGGGAGAGGTGGACTCATTGTGCTTGGCCTCGAATTGGTGGACCGCGGCGAGAGAGGTGCGGAAGTCCTCGAGGCGGGGACAAAGATGGGTGTAATGGCGATGGAGATCACACAAAGCACAGGGGTGGTTGGTGTGAATAGTCTTGGGGTTCTTGGCCGCGGTCGCGGAAGGAACAGAGGCTTCTGGGACTGCGGACTCAGGGAGCGTGACATTAACCATGGGCTTGAGATGAAGCAATGCAGGACAAGTATGGGATGCGTGACCGAAAACATCACACAAAGCACACTGGATGGTATGCTTTGGAGGCTGAGGAGGAGCAGGGATTGTCGGGGCAGCCTTGTCCTTTGATGCCCCCTTGCGAGCTTTTCCCTTCTTACCCGAAGCGGTCGCAACAGGAGGTGGTTCCTGTTGAGGTGACTGAGGCACTGATGCAGCGGGAGAAGGCATGGGGACCGGTTGAACCGGGGTCAAAGAAATATAAGGTTTGGGTTGACCAGGCAAGGTGGGGGCTGGAGGATCAAGGTACCAAACGGGAATCCCAAGTGTCAAGTTAGGAAGAGAGAGGGTGGCCATGACTGGTACCGTGTACACTCCTGGTGGGGGAGCTAGGAACGGTATCTGACCAGAGGGGGCATGGCCAGGTGGGACGGCTCCTAAATGGCTAAGGCTTGGAGGAACCGTGCCAGGGGGATAAAGGGGCTCATGACTACCAACTGCAGGTGAAGGGCTAAGAGCAGGTTGCGGAGGGCAAGGTTGCTGACTAGCCGAAGCAGGTTGCTTGAGAGCAGCCCGAGACGATTGCATCATGCAAACATTCGATGAGCTAGGGTCAGAGATAGGAGGAGGAGGAAGACCAGGGAAGGTTCCGAGCAAAGAGGAGTCTTTGTAGACGCCAGGAGAGACACTGGTCAAGGAATCGACGGTTTGCTTGTTGGCTACAGAAGAGATGGTCGTCTCAGGTGAGGTCTGAGATTTTGGCTCATGATATGTCAATTGGTCAATGGTGACTATCTTTCCATTATGAGGGAAAGACATCTTGCGGAAAACCGCGGATGGGACAGCAGACATAGCATAGGTGTAGCTTCGCCCCAATAGAATGTTGTAGTCTAGCGGGGCGTCGATGACTTCAACGTCAACGCAAACAGTCTTACCGGCAAGGGTAATAGGACAATTACGGAAGAGGCCAATGGGCTGGGAGGCATGACCGTCCCACGCTCTAAGGGTGATCGTGGAAGGGGCCAGCTCAGGAGATCCGAGTTGCTTCCAAACCGAAGCGGACATCACGCAGGTGGATGCCCCCTCATCAATTATACACCGGGAAACGTTGGCATTCCGGATTTTGACTGGGATTTGGAAAGCGACGGAAGGAGGAAGAGGAGGGTGGTCCGATTGAGTGGTGTCGAAAACAATCATTTGGTTATCAACAGGATCTACAGCGCCCACGGCAGATAGTAAAGCCTTCTTTTGGGAAGGGCACGACTGGAGGAGTTCCAGTGTGGAAATGGCAGCAGGAGATTGCGCCAAATCATCTACTATGCTATACGAATGAGCAGCTCGACCGGAAGCAGCGTTTCGACGTAATGGTCCCTTAGGAATCTTGGTATGAACCTCAATTTTGGGTTGAGGGATATGTAAGGGGCCACTGGATGTCGAAAGAGGCTCTGTAGAACCTGAAGAAGGAGGCTCGGGGGCAGACTGAGCAGGAGGCTTGGGGTACTGGCGAGACCGAGTTTGAAGGTGAAGGTCGACGGTGGGGGATGGATCGAAATTCATCATGAGGATCTGGTAGTCAGAGGAACCAGAAATGGAAGGGGGAGTGGAGACCCGCCCATCAGGTGGTTGGGTAGCCATGAATCCTTGCTGAGGGAAAGGATCAGTAAACATAGATGGTTGAGTAGTGGCCACATTAGGGGGAGCATGAGGGGAGGCATGTTGTCCTCACAATGTGGCTTGAGACTCCCACATCTGCCGCATCTGTGGTAAGAGGGGACAATCGTGGGTGTAATGACCGTAAACACCGCAACACGAACAAGGCTTGTTGGTACGAAGAGGCCTGTCCGGCTTGGGCTGAGTGCCCTGTTGCTGGTTAGCAGTGTTAGGGTCAAAACCTTGAGGATTGGGTCCATGAGTACCAGGGGCAGATTGATTTGGATTGCCTCTCCACCTTCTTTGAGAAGAAGGGGGATTAGTCGCACCCTGCTGTGCAAATACTTGCCCTGAAGGGGGCTGTAGGTGTTGTTGTTGGGGTTGAGGAGGCAAGGGAGGTGGAAGCGCATATGCTGGAGGAGCTGGCATACCAGGCTGCAGATAAGGGTAATGGTTAGGTTGAGAAACATTGACATAAGCAGGAGGTTTGGCAAAAGGAGGAGGCATGCCATATCCTGGATACATGCTACCGGGAGGGGGAAGAGTGCTAGAGGTGCTGGTTCCTCCGGGAGGGAGGTCGTAGCCCATAGGAGGTTGAGCATATGGATGGGAAAGGGCTCCAATGATACCGTCGGCGGAATGAGATGCCCCCGGGGCGTTAGCGCCACCGGGCCTGGGGAGGTCAGGAAGGACGGTATAAACATAACCAGACTGGGCGTAGATCAGGTCATATTTCAAGGCTATTTGGAGGGCGGCTTCTTCGGTTTGAGGGAAATGGGAGGCGACATCTTTGCCAATGGGAGCTAAGAGAGAGTGAAGGAACCAGTCCATATAGATCCGATCTTCGAAGGGGGGATCTCGACATAAGCTGCGTCTTCGTCGCCATTCCTGAACATGGGTAGAAAGGCGGGTTGAAGATGTTTGCTTGAAGGAAGTCAAGAGCTCCGTACCGGTATCTTATCGGAGAGGGAGCTGGAAGTAGGATAAAAAGGCTTGGGCAATGGTCGCAAAGGTGGTATGGGAAGAGGTGGCTTGGTCTACATACCATTTAGAAGCTTCGCCGGTAAGCGTGCGTTGGAACAAACGAAGACGAATGGAGTCATCGATAATGGAATTGGAGGAACACCACATGTGGAAAGATCGGACATGATTGGTTGGATCTTCTCCAGCAAGGCCTTCGAACTTAGGGATGTCGGAGGGGAGCTTGGTTGGCATAGCAGGCCAACCAACATCGTGGCGAATAGGGTCGTTGATCAACTAATTGAAATAGGGGAGGCTGAGGCCCGCAATGTACGGTAGCAAAAGTATGGCCGAGGTAGTTCCTGTGGCGGTTCCGCTAGTAGTAGTTCCGGCGTTAGGGCCTGGAGCACCGCTAGCGTTAGGCCCTGGACCAGACATAGTGGAGGTGACAGGGGGAGAACCAGAAGGAGAAGGAGAACCCGATGAATCAGGAGAGGAGTCGGAGTGCGGACTCGGAGGAGGACTGGCTCGACGACGGCGGGGTAGAGCAGGTCGATCGACCGGAAACTGAGGGTGAAGGCTAAGAAGTCTCCGGGAAAGGCGCCTTGGGGGCGCAATGATGACGGGAAGAAGGAAACCGACAAGGGAAAAAAGGGACAGAATCAAGTAAGGTCAAGGGCATAAAAGGTGCAGTGACAATTTATTTTAGAGTCTTTGCCAGGCGGTGTTAACCAGGCGCTTCTTCGCTTAGGGTCAGTGTGTGGCGTGCGTTAATTTTAATTTTTAAACCCTTTCCGTTTTGAGAGCAAGAAAAAAGTGTGCTGTGTAACTGAAAATAAATCTGCAGAGAACAGTATATAATGCTAAAATAACAGAAAATTAACAGCTACTTGTGCATCTATCTAACCCAAGAAGGCGGGTCTCTCAAAACTAATCTAAAAAAGGGGAAAAATCTAGGCAAAACACACGGAAAAGAGGCCAATAGATCTAAGGTCAAAAGGGACAGGGATCTAAAGGATAAAGTTGCTGAAAAGAGGTGCAGATCACAGCCAAGAGACAGAGGCAAGGTGGCTAGAAAAAGGGAGGAAATCAGCAAAAAGCGGAAAGGACAGGGAGGAGGTCCTAAAAAAAGAGGTCCAAACAAAATGACAAGAGGTGATTTGAAAGGAAGAAAGGCTGATTTAAAGGGATCTGAAGAGGAGGTTTCAGATCTGAAAAAGGGAAGGTTGAAACTCTGAAAAACAGACGGCTAAAACAGCTAAAACTCTTCCACAAAAAGTGGAGGGTACTGAAGCCCTAGGGGGCTAGGTTCCCACTTAGATGAGTAAAAACAGATCAGAACTAGGTCATGGCCGAGACAGAGAATGAAACCCCGACAATAGAAGCTTCTTAAAAACCCAGAAAACTTGGAGAAAAACCACCGAAAACTATGTGTCAGCAGAAAGAGGTCGGTAAGACTGAGGTCCGTGTCGCACTTTGGGTCAGTATATGCTCCTCCGTTCCTGGTTGTCTCACACAGACGGAAAATTTGTCGTCTGGGCTGAAAATTTATTGTCGCCACTCACAATTGATAGGCTAAAACATTGTATAAATTTTAATGTTTTAGGGTTTTATGTGAGAAAACAACATAAAAATAGGAAAAATAAACAGCTGAAAAGAAACCCTAGGGTCTGAAGTAGCTGGATATGCAGGAATATGAAAAACGACAGCGGTCGTAATTTAAAACCCGTGTGGAGTCACCATTTGTTAGTATGAATCCTTTGTCGAAGTGTACGAAAAATGACCACTTTAGCTACGCATAACTAATAGCCCTAACAACAAAAGTGGCTGCCAATATCTTCAGATCTGCGGTTAGTTGAACAAGAAAAGAGCTGCAAAAAACCAGATCTATGCATGGAAAGACATTAAGCAGTAAAAACAAGGGTTTTCTCCATATACCAATAGACAAAACAAGAACAATTTTTGAAAGAATTTTTGTATTAATTGGGCACCTGGGAGGAAAACAAGAGGGCGTATCCAATTCTCCTCAGTGGGATGGGTTCTTGGAAGTCCTCAGCACTTCAGATCTAAGATTTATCTCTCTTGTTGGTGTAGAAAACCCACACAAAGAATGGAACTCAAAGGGAGCTCACACAGCAAATGGCAGAAAATGGTGACCAAGTGTATAGATCCAGAGTGATCTAATAGGCAATAAAAGGTGAAGAATGGTAGGAAAAACCCTCCTATTTATAACAAAATATTGGGTCATTCTAGATCTTGGTGCATGGGTTAACCAGATCTAGATCCACTTTTTATGGAATATTTTATTATATTTGTTGGAGGGAAAAGGTATTTGACTTGGGTCAAGTCCCTTAATTTGTCAAAAATAAATAAATAAATGATTTATTTATCTTTTTAAGGAAGCGGTTAGAAGATAATCAAATAAATAATGATTTATTTAATTATTTAAGGAAGTGGTTGAAAGATAATTAAATAAATAGTGATTTATTTAATTATTTGTGGGTGATTTTGTCATATTTAACAAGGAATATTATCTAAATAAGGTTTAAATAATTATTCCTAGAAAATAATAAGATAAATAAAGGTTTATCTAATTAATTTCTTTGATTTTGGGTTAAACATGACTGTGAATAATAATTAAATTATGGTTTAATTAATTATTCCATGAGGAAAATCAAACAAATATAGGTTTGTTTAATATTTCCTTTTGGGGTTTCCTGTTTGGACCATAAACAACCTAATGAATGTGGTTTATTAAGTTATTTAACATAGTGAAGGCAATTTTACTTAGGGTAAAATTGGTCTTACATGGTGTACTTGGGTCCATCTAATGATAATAGGTTAGATGACCAAAAAATGGTGTAACAATTGTGAATTGAACATGCAAATTAATTGCAATTGGCAATGATATCTGAAGTAATATAAACATGGGGAATGCTTTGTTAAGTGACCTTGAGTGCTTGATTAAATCTTGTTTCTTTGAATTGTTAAAACACATATTTGTATGTCTAAGCATTATAAAAAAAAAATTGACAACATGCATGGTTTTGATAGAAGTATGGTTTGGATGTAAAGCAGATTTAGAAGCTTTGCACTTTACTATGACATTGTTACTTTGGCAAGATTTTCCAATCACAATTTAATCAAACATGTAAATCAGATTTAGAAGCCTTGTACTTTACTATGACATTGTTACTTTGGCAAGACTTTCCAATCACAATTTAATCAAGCAATGAGTTTAGCTTATTGGTAAGTTGTAAGGGTAATTGGTTGTACCCCTTGGAGTTTTGTTATTGTGATTTTGAGGGAAGGGGGATGGGAGGACGAAGCACCCTGTTCGTTAACAACTAGATATTCAACTTTATAAAAGTATGGTTATTTTCTTTGTGAATTGTGCTCTTGAGCTTGCTCTTATAATTTCATTTGAATTGAGAAACAAAATTTTATGTTCTATCTTGTATAATGGACTATATACTGTTTTGCATTTCTTATAAGCTTGTGAACTTGTAGTGGTGACATTGTTCCATGTTGATTTTTGACATCCTTAGCTATTTTTTTATTTTACAGGCAAGAGAGTTACTTCGCATATTTATTTGGAGTGAAGGAGCCGGGCTTCTATGGAGCCATGGTAAGTTCTCAATTCGTCATGACACTTTCAACTAAAGTGGACTCCTAATGCAGATATGTTTAGACAATTGATAAAGATCAGAGTCCTATATTTCATTTGACATAAAGCTTTTAGATACCTTTGCTTACTGATTTTTCAAGTAATTTATTTCTATGTAGTGATGATCAAGTAAATTGTTTCCTCTTTACAACATTTCAATTTGAGGACCATCTTTTGTCACGAGATTCTATAGCTAAAATTGGTGTGGATTTTATTTTTTATTTATTTTATTTTGAAATTATTTTTTTAATTTTATTTTTTACTTTAATTTTTATTTTGTTACCTTTAATATTGAATCTCAAAGGATTGATTCAAGAGGAAAAAGTCAGATGCTTTATCTTCTTTGGTCTTCACTTAAGGAGTTTTAATCATATGATGTTATTGTTGTTATTGAAGAGCTATGGATTATTAAAATTGGACCTGAACAAGAACAATTAGCTATGCCATATGTTCTATGATGATCGACACTGGCAAGGTTTGAGGCTATAGGTGATGAAGAAGATCAGCTTGTTGGCGTAAAGGGCCCCATGCCATCATGGTCAATGTCCACCCTTGCATTATATTAAATCACAAGGAAAACACATGAAATGTAAATTCTAGGCAAGATATTATTGTAAAGAAAAAAAGGATATATATCAAAAAAGATAGACAAGAAAAAGGATATATCAAAAAGGATATATATATCAAAAAGACAAATGCTTAATTCTCCTCTTAACCATCTCTATCTTTTGAGCCTTGAGAGGGCTCTCCAAAGGTGGAAGCTTATAGACTATAGTCCTCATGGTGTAGATCTGAGCCATCATACTCCTCATGAGCATGTGAGCCAATGGACGCCTCACATGTCTCCTTGCCAACCATGGCCCATTCTGCCTCCTTTCCACTTTGCTTATCAGAGTTCCTCACGGTTTCTTGCTCTTCTTCAATTTATTTGATGACTCTAATGGTGTTCCAAGGTTTGTCTTAGGGCTTGTTTCATCCTTTGACTCCCGTCCTTTAAATGCATTTTCATCTTCTTCTTCAGGGTCTTGAGTCTTAGGTTTGCAATTTTTCTTTTCTTTCTTGGATATTAGCCATGCTTCCATTTGCTTTGTTGTCTTTATAAAAAGTTTGCTAAGATATTCCAATTTTGGGACCAATTCTGTGAACTATTTTCCTTGCTGCAACTGTCTTGGAAGCATTTTTCCCTTATTAACTTCAACCTTCCGATTCTTATGTCATCTTATTGCTACTTAACTGGGCCAACCTTTCTGTTATCTTCTCATTATTCCTGAGAATCTCGTCCATGATCCCTTGCGGTAACTCCTCCTACCTTGAGTCACTAGAATGCCTATAGTTCCACCAGTCACTATGCATGCATGCCCAACTCTTCCATGATCTTGTTGGCTTCCCCACAACTAACCAAGATCTTGCTCTGCTACCACTTTAATATTCCCAAGTAAAATTTCAAGTGATTAGCTGAGTTATCACAAACAACTTCAAGCAAATGTTTCCAAAAATATTTGAAAATTTCTTTGACACTTTTCTACAAACAGTTGTTGAGATTTTGTATAGTTGTTGTAGCATCGGGTGTGCTCTAGCCCTGAAATTTCGTGGAGGGGCTAGGACACACTTGATTTCCAAAACCCAGAAAGGGATTTGAGAAATTTCAGTTGGTGTTCACGTTATTCAAATAATTAATTATTTTAATGGATTTCCTAAGTCTAAACTTAGGAAAATAAAATAATTAAAGTGAATTAACTAACAAATGTGCTGAAATTGTCTTAAGTCACATGGATCAAGCAATATTTTAATCTCAGCTGTTGATGAATGATTTAATCTCGGCCGTTGAAGGGTTCAACGAAAAGTATAAGAGAAAGGCTTGAGGGTCAATTGGAGGAGACACACAGTTGCAGCTCTGAGGAATAGATCTAGAATTCTAGGGCGGGTTTGCTAAGAATTTTCGAAGGAATTTCCTGCAGCGAGGGGTAGTATTTGCCAAGGGAATGATTTGATTCCAAGGCCAAGAGTCAGTAAGAGGCAAAGGAGTAGCAACAAGGACAACACAGGGAAGCAGAACAACAACTACGCAGGTGCTGTGCAACCGCTACATAGGCCAATGCTAAGGCTCCAGAGGGTTTCAGATTTACGCAAAAGGGCTTTCAGGCCAGCGTAAGGCCTGCATCACCCTTCCAGGGGTTACACAGTCCCTCTCTGGGCAGCGCAGTGGCATTCTAAGGCTAGCAGGGCTGATGCTGGGGCTTCAGGGGCAGCGTTGAGGGTTTCTAGGGCCAGATCCGGGCTGAGTTCTGTAAACCCCGTTTTAGGGTGTGGATCAATCAAATATTGGGCACTAGAACTTTAGGTTAGCTGCAGATTTGATTTCTTTTATTCTCTGTTGGGTTTTCTAGATCTGGAACCCAGATTTACTGTACTCATAACTACTTAATAATAAACCCTCATATCTGTTGCACCGGTTTTCTTGCTTTTGATTTTTCCGATGGCTTATGTCCAAAAATACATGTGTCACTTTGTTGCATGAGCGTATTATTTAGTAAATGATCTGCATGTGTAGGTTGTTGTTGTGTTTATTTCGGTATTTTTTGAATCTAATTTCTGAAAATAACTTGTATTAATTTAAATCAAGTAGGAGAAATAAACCAATACACTACAGTATAATTTTCACATGGTATCAGAGCGATAGCAGGTCAAGTTGAATCTCTAGCAATCAACTGAAGAAATATTTTTCTGCAGGGTGGCAGAAGAAGCAGTAGATCCGGAAAGGGCATCTTAACAACAGGAGAATGTAGATCCAGAAGGCAGCACTAAAGCTGCAGAAGGCCTTCAGGCTTACGCAGACCCTTCCCAGGGCAGCATAAAGACTGCTTCACCCAGTCTAGGGTTACGCAATCCACTTTTGAGCAGCGCTGGGACTGCGTTGGGCCAGCTAGGAAGACGTAGTCCAATCATTTCTCTAGTTACAGAAGAATTTTTCCAAGATCTGGAAGCAGTGCTTCAGATCTTCAGCATCGCTAGTGGGGTAGAGATTCTGCAGGCGCAGAATTGTGCCTAGCTAAGGCAACAAAGGCGGGAGGAAGACAATTATTCAGTAGATCTGAGCCAAAAATATTTGAGATTTGATCAAGAGGATCAGAGAATACTGTTGTTTGTGTTTTGGTGGAAGATTTCCAGGAGGGAAATTAGTCTTCAACAGAAGCAACTACTAGAGGGTTTCTAGTCACCAAGAAACCCAGATCCAGAGGGAGAAGTACTGGTTCTGTCATATTTGAGCTAAGATGGCTCGCTATGGACTGAGGGATCAAGATAGATTGGACGACATGCCCAATTATGTTATTTGGAGGGCCATGATCCTCTCAGTACTGGATGAGTATGGTCTCAAAGAACATGCAGAGAAGATTCTTGCTGTACGAATTGATGTCGATCCTCTCAAGAAGTATGAAGAAAATCAAGCGCGGACGAAGCGTTTGATCATAGACGGAGTCAAGGACCACGTTATACCTCATATTGCTGGGAAGACTACAACAAATGACATTTGGGTAGCCTTGGACATGATGTAACAAGGAGGCTCCATGCAAAGAAGAATGCTTCTTTAGAACCAGATGCGGTTATTCCAAATGATGAAGGGTGAAGAGATAGATCCATTCCTCTTCAGGCTTCAAGCCATCCGAGATTAGCTGGTTGGTATTGGTGCTACTCTGGATGAGGGGCTCTTAGTGAGGACTGCTCTGAATGCAGTCTCAGAATATTGGGAAACGTTTGTCCAGAGCATTCTAGGAAGGGAAGCGTTATCATCTTGGGCTGACATGTGGGCTATCCTCCGTCAAGAAGAGATCAAGAGGGTCACCAAGCGTCAGAATATCAACGGAGGAAGCGGAAAGGCCTAAGTCAAGGAGGAGGAGGAAGATAAAACCCTTGCATCAAGGGAAAAGAAACAACAAGGGAAGAAGAAGAAGGACCTTTCCAAGGTCAGGTGCTTTAACTGTGGTGATCTTGGACATTTCGCCAGCAATTGTACTAAGAAGAAGGACAAAGGCTCTTCTGATTCCAAGGCTGTGGCAGCAAAGGATGATGGCTCTGATGATGATTCAACCATGAGTGCTCATGTACCTCGAGATAAGAGGTGGGGTGACATGGATCTGTAGAGCATCTATAGATAGTGGCGGGATCCTTGAGTCAGCCCTACTCTTGGATCACATACGAGCTACGGAAGCCTTAAGACGATAGCGGGATGAGTCTGGAGATGGTTGCAGAAGGCCATATTGAAGCAAAGGAGGGAGCTGAATAGTTGAAGCAGCGGCGTAATGCAGAGGTAGCAACAGCGTGGAGGCAACAGCGCAGAGGGGCTGATGGGACTTCAGCAGCGCAAAGAAGTTATGCTCACGTAGTGTAGTGTTGCAGCATGAAAATGTCTCCAAGAGGACATCGTAAATCAACATCCAGGGAGCTTCAATGGTGGAAGGCAACTTGACTTATCTGTCAAACAGTTGGGCAGAGTCCTTCAGTTGCTTACCTCTCAAAAACTGAGTTGCAGTGTAGTAGTTAGCAGTGGCAGTGCTATGGGCAAGATGACGCAGCAATTGGAGAGGGAGCTGCAGTACAGATGTGGCAGTGTCAGTGGCAGTAGTAAAAAGAGCAGCGGTGCAATGGATGGAGGGTAGTAGGCCAAGCATCAACAACACAAAATCCAACTTCAAGATCTTGTAGTGCATGGTGTGGATGCATTGCTAGAGTACACTTTCCTAGAGCACAAACAATTGTAGAGATTTTGTATAGTTGGTGTAGCATCGGGAGTGCTCCAGCCCTGAAATTTTTTTGAGGGGATAGGACACACTTGATCTCCAAAACCCAGAAAGGGATTTGAGAAATTTCAGTTGGTGTTCAAGTTATTCAAATAATTAATTATTTTAATGGATTTCCTAAGTCTAAACTTAGGAAAATAAAATAATTAAAGTGAATTAATTAACACATGTGCTGAAATTGTCTTAAGTCACATGGATCAAGCAGTGTTTTAATCTTAGCCGTTGATGAATGATTTAATCTCGTCCGTTGAAGGGTTTAGCGAAAGGTATAGGAGAAAGGCTTGAGGATTAGTTGGAGGAGACACACATTTGTAGAGCTGAGGAATAGATCTGGAATTCTAAGGCGAGTTTGCTAAGAATTTACGAAGGAATTTCCTGCAGCGAGGGGTAGTATTGGCCAAGGGAATGATCTGATTCCAAGGCCAAGAGTTAGTAAGAGGTAGAGGAGCAGCAACAAGGACAGCGCAGGGAAGCAGAGTAGCAGCTACGCAAGTGCTGCGCAGCTGCTACGCAGGCCAGCGCTGAGGCTCCAAAGGGTTTTAGATTTATGTAGAAGGGATTCTAGGCCAACGTAAGGCCTGCATCACCCTTCCAGGGGTTACGTAGTCCCTCTCTGGGCAGCGCAATGGCATTCTAAGGCTAGCAGGGCTGGCGCTAAGGCTTCAGGGGAAACATTGAGGGTTTCTAGGGCTAGATCCGGGCTGAGTTCTGTAAATCCCGTTTGAGGGTGTAGATTAGTCAGATATTTGGCACTAGAACCTCAAGTTAGCTGCAGATTTGATTTCTTTTATTCTTTGTCGGGTTTTCCAGATCTGGAACCCAGATTTACTGTATTTAGAACTACTTAATAATAAACCCTCATATTTGCTGCACCGATTTTCCCGCTTTGGGTTTTTCTGGGGACTTATGTCCAAAAATCCATGTGTCACTTTGTTGCATGAGCGTATTATTCAGTAAATGATCTGCATGTGTAGGATGTAATTGTGTTTATTTCGGTATTCTCTAAATCTAATTTATTAAAATAACTTGTATTAATTTAAATTAAGTAGGAGAAATAAACCAATACACTGCAGTAGAATTTTCACAACAATTAGTGTGCAAAATTTGGAAACTTACTTTCAATAGACAACATAGGACTTTTGTCAAAAAATTTGAGAGCAACTTGAAAGAGAATTTCAGTCAATATTTGAAGCAAAGTCTGATCTTTAATTCAGAGCAAAATTCAAAGTTTACAATGCCATTGGAGGATAACATCTGGAACACGCTCCATACTGATACGAAGGAAAAACCTGAGGGTGTGATAATTTTCTTTGGATACACAGGGAACAATTTGGCCTCTTGGAGAATAGATTATGTCCCTCAATTGACAAGCCACTACAACACTTCTTATTAACTTTCGGCCTGGACTGTAGTAGGAATGAACATGGCCCCAAGGTACCGCGCTCTCAGAGAAAATATGTCCAATAAATCTGCTTAGTCTCTGGAAAATTAAAGTGCTGGAAGCATATAAATTCGACCTCCGCTTATGAATGATTCGACCCTCCTTAATGACAACCCTTAGTAACCTCTACACTCACAAAATCAGGGACAGTACACATACTTAATGTTAAGGGAATAATACCACTTTAAACTAAGATCACCTTCAAATATCTAACTAGAACAAGTCCCATAAAAGTGTTCCCTACTTGTGTTAGGGATGGCTAGATGGTCAACCCTATTAGGTGCTTTCAGTATGTAAGGGGAAGTGACATGTCCAAGGGTGCTTGTGGTAATAGGGGCAATGGAGGGGAAGGACTTCGAGGCAAGATGCCACAACCAAGGAACTAGGTGATGGAGGTCCATCATCTCGACTCTATCGATGTAAGGATGGAGTAATTGTGGAGGCATGAGTTACTCCTTTGCTCAGCCTACTTTTTCCACCCCTCTGGTTTTCCTTTTACTTCTTTTTGATAATGCTTTGATTAGAAGCATAGCTTAGGAGGCCAAGCTTGCAAGAGTTCCTTTATTATGTGATGGAACGTCAAGTGCTCGAGGAACTGGGTGATGGCTAATGAGTGGGGTAGACCTCATGCGAGGCTTTTTCCCATGTGCTAATTATTGTCTTGGCCATATTTTTCATTTTAATTTTCTTTTTATTTCATTGTGGTCATTTTATGCTTTTAACATTCTTTCAACTATGTCAATCTCTATGGAAAAGTTTCCGGCCCAGACTCAAGGATGAGGATAAGAGGGTGCCGATCCCAATGAACCAGTGACCACAAGCTCGAAGAATGGAGATAGCATCAAGGGAATGATGGAAAGTGGTATGGAATAACATGAACATGTTACTTCAATCCAAGTCTCTCAAGTAGTGCCCCACATATAACCCAAAGGCCTTAGAGGAGGTCCCATTGGAATAGGGTCAAAAAATTTATATGGGAGTAGGAGCTTCCTAACAAGTTGTAGCTTACAGAATAGCAGAGAGGTTGGAGCCTCCAAGAGTCAATGTAATAGAGGAAGTAGGAGCTCGCCTTTGCATCACAACAATAACAAATTAATGATTTTCTCCCTTTATGGGTTTCCACTTATATCTGGTGTCCATATGTGTTGCTTTTATGTGCATTATTTGATGCTATGGTTCACATATTACACATTGTTCACATCTTAAATGTGTTGTTCATAAGTTGTTATGCTGCTCATTTAATAGTTTACTTAACCATCGAAAAGAAAAGTAATTTATTTCCATGAATGTACTAAACTGATTCACCCCCTTATCTCAGTTTAGTCAAGTTTTCAATGTGAAAGTTTCAAAACAGAAACCCTACTGCAGTGTCTTGATCTACTTCACCTACTTGTTTGAATAATTTAACAAGTTATTTAACTGAAGTATTCATAAAAACATTAAAACAAATACAAACTGCAACCTACATATCTACAGATCATTTACTGAACAACATGCTCATGTGACAAAATTACACAGATTTTTCGGACAAATGTCCCTGGAAAAACCCAATGCGGGAAAACTGGTGCAAAAAATCTAGAGGGTTTTATTATTATGTAGAATCTGAATACAACAATTTGGCACCAAAAACTGTCTGCCCTATAGAGAAATTACACGACAGTTGTACCTTTCACTCAGAGACATAAAATATGGCTGAATCACACCCTGAATTGGGTTTTACAGATAACGAGCCCTTTCTGGCCCACTGGAACCCTCAATGCGGTCTTCTCCAGCCTCTGCGTTAGCCCTCTAGCCCAACGTAGCCTCTGCGTAGCGCAGGCTGCCGCTGCGTCACTCTGGAAGGCTTTGCGTTGCCTTTGTGTCACCCAGACGGCTCTACATGGCCTCTACGATAGCTTGGCTGGGTTGCGTCCCTCTTGTTGGCCTTTGCGCTACTCTGGTACGATGCTGCCTCTCTGATGTTGTATTCTCAGCCTCAGATTAGATCATCCCTTGTCGATCTCTGCCCCTTACTGCATTGAAAACTCACTTCGAATTCCTTAGCAAACCTCGCCACAAAAATTCGACTTAGCTTTAGTGCTCTGCAATGTGTGTGTGTGTCCTCCAACTGACCCCAAGCCCTTCCTTTATATTTTTCTCGTTGGGAAACCAACGAACGTGATATAATCTCTTATCAATGGCTGAAATTAAAAGAAATCTTGATCCACGTCACTTAGAGCATTTCATCACATGTGTAAATTAATTCACTTTCATTTTTTAATTTCCCTAAGTTAGACTTAGGGTCCCCATTAAAAAATTTAATTATTTGAATAACTATTACACCAGATGAAAATTTTCAAACTCTTTCTGGGTCTTGGAGATCTCGTGTGTTCCAGCCCGTCCACAAAGTTTCAGAGCTAGAGCACACCCGATGCTACCCCAAAATCTCAACACTCCCTTTTAGCGAGGATTTTGCTCTAGTATTACTTCCACACTAAAGCATTGCCTTGATCTCGACATCGGTCTCTGTGTTGCTGATGCTTGGCCTGCTGCCCTCCATCCATTGCGCTGCTGCACTGTACTGCTGCCCCTTTCACTGCCACTGACATTGCCACATCTATACTGCAACTCCCTCTCAAATTGCTGCATCATGCTGCCTATAGCACTGCCACTGCTAACTGCTGCACTGCAACTCAATTGTTGAGAAGTAAGCAACTGAAGGACCATCACCCAATCACTCACAGACAAGTCAGTTGGGCTGCATCTCATCACTGAAGCACCCTCTGTTGCTGCTCTACGCTATCTCTTTGAAGCTCTGCGCTGTCTGCTGCATTGCACTGTGTAAGCACTGCCTCTGTGCTGTTGAAATCCCATTAGCCTTTGTGTTGTTGCTGCCTCTCCTCTGTGTTGCTCTAGACTTCAGCGTCCCAACACTGCCTCTGCTTCACTTTGATCATCTGCACCCACTGCTCTAGTCATTCTGCTATTGTCTTAAGGCTCCCATAGCTCGTATGTGATCCAAGAGTTTGGGCACCTCAAGGATCTTGTCGTCCGTTTGTAGCTGCTCGACAAATCAATATCGCCCCACTTCCTTAGTTCATGAGCACTCATGGCTACGTCATCGTCACTGCCATCGTCTCCTTTCGCTGATGTTGCCTTGGAATCAAAATATTCCTTGTCCTTCCTCTTAGGACAAGAGCTGGCGAAGTGTCCAAGTTCGCCACATTTAAAGCACCAGACCTTTGATAGGTCCTTTTTCTTCTTCCCTTGTTGCTTCTGTCCCTTTGATGCAAGGGCTGCAACCTCTTCTTCCTCTTTCTTTACTTTGACTCCACCACTGCTACTTTGCTTCTTGGTTATTCTCCTAATTTCCTCCTGATGGAGGATTTCCCACATGTCCACCCAGGATGGTATCGCTGCTCTGCCCAATATGCTTTGGAAAAACGTTTCCCATTCATCGGTGACTGCATTCAGGGCAGTCCTCACCATGAGCCCTTCATCCGGAGTTGACCCCATAGCAATCAACTAGTCCCGAATAGTCTGAAGTCTAAAGAGGAAGGGATCGATTTCCTCTCCCTTCTGCATTTGGAACAATTGCATCTGATTCTTCAAAATTATCTTGCCTTGGACGGAGATTCCCTGATATATCGTGTTCAATGATGTCCACCATCTCATTTGCTATGTTCTTCCCAACAATATGTGGGACCACGTTATCCTTTACTCCATCCATGATCAAGCGCTTGATCCAGGTGGATATTGTTGGCCACCTGCCTATTCCACTTGGGGCCCCACCATTGTCTCTTTCAGTTTTTTTCACAACTTACTATTTAGCAGTTTTTCGGGTCCTGAACTTTCGGAGCCGTTTTGAAACCCCAAACGGAGATAGCATGTCGAAGTTACGTCCCTGGGAAGTTGAAACACCAATTTACCCAAACGGGGCCCATAGTTTTGGTGCTTCATCTCCTAGGGTTAGGTTTTTGGACGTTTAAGATTCTCCATTGTTTCTCCATAATAAATAGGCCCTCGAACCTCATTGTAATACAGTTCAGAGGTCTATAGTCGCCACATCTCTTCTCAGAGATTCGCTCCCAGCACCCTAGCTATTTTATTTCCATCATGTTTGTAAGCATATTTCTGTGATTTGATATTAATGAAATGAAGCCTTATTTCCGCTGTATTTCTATGTTTATGGTTATTTCTGTATTTTGTTGCGTTCCTGCATAAATCCGGATCAGAGGTATCAGAGCGGTCTGCTTTTTCTCGATCCTTCTTTGCATGTCCCCAACAAGGTCGGGGTATAAGGAGTTAGGGCTCGATTTGGTGGAACCTTTGCAAGATCAACCTCGCAAACCCCGATGGACGCCCATGGGGGACGAAAAGAAAGATGAGGGAGCAAGAGATCCTATTTGAAATATTGCTCGAGGAGGCCCTCGAAAAACAAAGGAACGCGATGACGGATAAATTTTCCCAGATCCTTCAATGACTGCCCACCGGCAACGCATTTGCATCCAGTAGCCACTCTGGAGGCGCGACTCCCTTTAAGGTACAAGTAAACTTTGACATTCCCATATTTGAGGGTCAAATAGATGCAGATGCCGTAGATAGATGGTTGAATCTATTAGAAGCATATTTCTCGATTCATGATTTTTGCGATCGGGAGAAGATTATTTTTGCACTCATCAAAGCTACCCCCCATGTCAAGGACTGGTGGGAAACCTACTGTGAGAAAACGGACGAGACAGAACCCTCTCTGTTCTCAGCCGTACCCACTTGGAATTCTTTCCGAGATGCCATCAAGGAACAATACTATCCCGTGGGGAGCTATGAGGACAAGTACATACAATGGACCACGCTACGTTGTAACAAAGGATCAAGATGTGCATGAGCTAACGAATCCGTTCCATACCCCAGGCACAAAGTTGGGTATCAAATATTCAGAGAAAACATTTGGTGCTAAAGTATCATGGTTAAAATTCAGACAGATACATTCAGAGGAAATGAGCTCTCTATTATCTCTCGCTTGGTAATAAGATACCCAGATACTACAAGATTGAAGGCAATTCAAAATCAAGAAGCAGACTTTGATTCAATCAAAAGCAAGGGAAATAAGGCTCCAAACTGCATCAAAGGACAAAACCAAGGCATGGCGGCCTAAGACAACCTGCGAAAGACACAAGCAAAGAAAAACACCACGAAGCCAAAGAAGGACACGGGAAAGTGGTGTGAGTTCCATAAGAGCTCCACTCACAACACAAGTGAGTGTCAGGCCAAGCAGTCGCTGGTGGCTGAGATGAGGGCTTATGAATCAGATGCATGTTGCGACTCTGAATCAGAACCTAACAAGGTGAATGAAAAAGGGAAGCAGATTATTGATGCAGAGCCCAACGCCACTGTTGCCACTACGAAGATCCAGAAGGAGGAACTAGAAGATCCAGAGGAGGCAGAGCATCTCTTCCACTCCCAGGTGTGGGTAAAGGGTTCCTCGCTACGGTTCATTGTCGACAATGGGAGCCAAAAGAATTTCATTTCAGCAGATTTCGTGAAGCGGTTGGGCTTGCCGACCACAGCACACCCACAACCATACACCATCGGGTGGCTTCACCAAGGACGGGATCTCTGCGTCAGCCAGCAGTGTCACCTTCCCTATAGCATCAAGCCCTTCACGGATGAGGTATTGTGTGACATTACTCCTATTGATGTTTTTGATGTATTATTAGGCCAACCATATTTGTGGAAGCGACATGTTGTGTATGAATCTCGGCCCCACGCTGTTAATGTTACTTTGGGAAATAAATTGTACATGATACTAGAGGAACCACCGCCTCCCACTATCTCTTTGGTTACTGCAAAATGATGCAGTAAGCCCATTTCCCAAACCAGGAAATTTTTTGTTCCTGATGATCCGTCCCCAGGGCAAGAAGAAGACTGTGGCCACGACCTCCATACATGGCTCCTTTGCACGACAACAACAAATGGACAAGGTTGTGGAGGAGTACGGGGACATCTTCACCTCACCCACAGGTGCCTCTACACTGTCAGGTCAAGCACCACATTGACCTGACCCCAGGTGCGTTTCTACCCAATGGACCGATCTATAGGCGCTCTGTTATGGAGAATGATGAAATCAAGAGGCAGATTTAGGAGCTACTGCAGAAAGGTCACATCCGGCCAAGTTCATCGCCCTGTGGGAGCCCGATCGTGTTGGTACAGAAGAAGGATGGGACTTGGAGACTCTATATTGATTATCGGGCGCTGAACAAGATCACTATCCGGAATAGGTACCCGATCCCACGGATTGATGACCTTCTGGACCAACTCAAAGGGGAAAAATATTTCAGCAAGATTGATTTGAAGTCTGGGTATCACCAGGTACCAATCGAACCCTCTAATGTGTGGAAGACTGCCTTCAAAGCCAAGGAGGGCCTTTTCGAATGGCTCGTCATGCCTTTCGGATTGAAAAATGCTCCCGCAACCTTCATGAGGTTGATGGATGACATCTTGCGTCCATTCACCAACTCATTTGTAGTGGTATACTTGGATGACATTCTTATCTTCAGCTAGACTTGGGAAGAGAACCTCCACCGCATTCGGGAAGTCCTCCAAACACTGCGGCAACACAAGTTGTGTGCCAATTTGGAGAAGTGCACTTTTGGCATGACCCAGGTTCAATATCTGGGATACATTATTGATGAAAGGGGGGTGCATGTGGATCCAGACAAGATCCAAGTCATTCGGGATTGGCCAGCCCCAACCACTATAACAGAGCTTCGCAGCTTTCTGGGTCTTGCTAATTTCTATCGGAGGTTCGTGTTGGGATTGTCTCATATCACTTGGCCCTGTGAAAACATCGCCCGCTGCTCTTCCTCGTCACCTTACCAGACTTGCAGCAGCCGTTTGAGATCAAGACAAATGCCTCTGACTATGCTATTGGGGCAGTTCTTACTCAACAGGGACATCCAGTGGCATATCACAGTGAGACATTGTCTGAGACAGTTCGCAAGTATCCCACCTATGACAAAGAAATGTATTCCATTGTGCAAGCCTATCGAAAATGGAAGCATTACATTTTGGGGAAGGAAACAATCATCCACACAGACCACTGGCCCCTGCAGTTCATAC
Organism: Pinus albicaulis; assembly: GCA_034641835.2. Lineage (NCBI taxonomy): Eukaryota > Viridiplantae > Streptophyta > Pinopsida > Pinales > Pinaceae > Pinus > Pinus albicaulis. Next base: position 140,246,094 of record CM076582.1, read on the forward strand.
AGACACAAGGGAAGTTGCAGAATGATCGCCATCGAAGTGGTCCACATATTCACAACAATTTAATTTGAACATCACACAAGAAGGATAGCAATAATAATGTTGCATTGCCTCACTTAACCATCGATCGTGGCCATAACCACCATTCTTAACTCGTGTGGGTGAGACTTCTCCGATTGGCCGCTTTCTCTACAAGAGAGATTTAGGAATTCGGCCACACATACAAGGCACTCTTGGGGGTATGCAAGTTCCAAACTTTCACCTCCAAGATGCACTTTTATGTCGCCTGGGACACCTTTGTGTTCCTTCAAGCGAGCACGCCAAGATGATATGGGAAGCACACTACAGTCGAGTTGCTGGGCATTTCGGGGTTGAGAAAACAGTAGCAGTACTACAGAAGTATTTCTATTGGTCGAACCTTTGAAAGGATGTCGGGAAGCACATCAGATCCTGCACTGCTTGTGCCATTGCCAAACCGACCATCAAGAAGCAAGGCCTATATACTCCGCTACCTACCCCTAGTCGACCTTGGGAATCCATCTCCATAGATTACATGTCAGCCCTGCCTTCTACTAAGCATGGAAATGAATGTGTTTTCGTGGTCGTCGATAAATTCTCGAAGATGGCCATTATGGTAGCCCTCGCAAGAAGAATATCAGCTGCCAGGTTACCGCTAAACTCTTCTTTCGAACGAGTGTGGGTGCACTTTGGGATCCCATAGTCTATCATATCGTATCACGACAGCAAAATTCCTCAAAGACATTTTGGTCCAGCCTCTGGTCAATGTTGGACACCAAGCTCACCAAGTCCATAGCTTTCCATCCCCAAATTGATGGCCAGACAGAGGTCGTCAACAGGATGATTGTACACATTCTACGCATGTACAATTCAAAGAATCCATGCACATGGGATGAGAGCCTTCCCTATGTACAACATAGTTATAACCGGGCTCTCCACAGCTCAACCAGCCACAGCCCCTTTCAAGTGGGCTTGGGATTTCAGCCACTATGTCCCATTGACGTAGCTATGCCATTTGCAGCTACTCAGGCCGATTCGGCTCATGTCCAGTCTGAAGCTGACAAAGCAAACAACTTCATCGAGCGAATTCATCACATCCGCCAACAGGTTCATGACATATTGGATAGAGCCAATGCTAAGTACAAGCAACGACATGATCAACATCGGTTGCCACACAACTTCCAGGTGGGCGAACAATTGTGGCTACATTTGCAGAAGGAGCGCCTCACTGGACCCCACCACAAGATTCGCCTGCTCCGATATGGGCTGTACACCATCACCAAGGCTATAGGGAACAATTCCTTTGAGCTCAGTATTCCACCATTCCTTGGTCTGCACCCAGTATTCAATGTAGACCGCCTTCGTCCCTACTTCCCACCTCTATTGGACACCTTTGACATTGCAGAAGAACTCACACCAAAAGAGTTAAACCCAGACTGCATGGAACAGGCCACCACAGATTGTATCATGGACATGCAAATCAAGAACGCTCGCCAACAGAAGATCCAACTATATCAGGTTGTCAAAGCTGGCCAACTCCTGCACCAAGGCAAGTGGTTCACCAGGGACCAAGTTCAACAGAAGTTTTTCCTCATCTCATGGAGGAACTCAACGCAATGGGGACCATTGCTTCCTAAGGGGGGAGGAATGACCCAGGTGGATATTGGTGGCCACTCGCCTATTCCACTTGGGGCCCCATCATTGTTTCTTTCAGTTTTTTTCACAACCTACTATTTTTAGCAGTTTTTCAGGTCCTGAACTTTCGGAGCCATTTTGAAACCCCAAACGGAGATAGTATGCCGAAGTTACGTCCCTGGGAAGCTGAAACACCAATTTACCCAAACGGGGCCCATAGTTTTAGTGCTTCATCTCCTAGGGTTAGGTTTTTGGGCGTTTAGAATTCTCCATTGTTTCTCCATAATAAATAGGCCCTCGAGCCTCATTGTAATACAGTTCAGAGGTCCGTAATCGCCACATCTCTTCTCAGAGATTCGCTACCAGCACCCTAGCTATTTTATTTCCATCATGTTTGTAAGCATTTTTCTGTGATTTGATATTAATGAAATGAAGCCTTTTTCCGTTGTATTTCTATGTTTATGGTTATTTCTGTATTTTGTTGTGTTCCTGCATAAATTCGGATCAGCGCTTTGCCCGCGCCTGATTCTCGTTGAATTTCTTCAGGGAATCTGCATCAGTTTGGCATAGATAGGACATTTTCTGCATGATCCTTGATGTCGTACTCATCTAGGACTGTCAGGATTCTGGCCCTCCAGATAACAAATTTGGACTCATTGTCCAACCTATTCTGATCTCTCAATCCATGAGAAACCATCTCTGCTCAAATTGTCCAATCAAAAACTCTTCTCCCTTCCGTTGTTGCTACACTCAGTAAAAGATTGGCTCTGGGCTTCTTGGCGAAAGAGCCCCTCTAGAGAGTATGCTCCCTCTAACAGGTGATTTCCCTCCTATAAATCCTTCACTAATTCTAATGACTCAGTCCTCTATGATCACTCCTCTTGATCAAACTCAGATTCCTCGACTAGAGAATCTGCTGAGTGACTCTTCTCCTCCCACTTTTGTCACCTTTGCTAGGCATTATTTTGCACCGACAGAACCTATGCCACACCAACAACTTCTAAAGATCAGAAACAACACTTCTGATCTCGACAAATTTCACAGCATCTTCCCGACTTGGACTATGTCACCCTCCTGGCACTATTTCAGCCTCTGCGTGAGCAGACTGGCTCAACGTCCCCTCTCTGGAGCTGCGTCAGCCTCTCCATGAGCATACTTACTCTGCATCACCCTTGCAAGGTCTGCATCTTTCCTGGTGTTGCGCTGCCTTCTGTTGGATCTCTACTGCTTCAGCTGCCCTTCCTGCAACAAATATCTTCAGCATCTTTGCTGGTGGATTAGCTTGATTTGCAATGCTCTGATACCATGTGAAAGTTTCAAAACATAAACCCTACTGCAGTGTCTTGATCTAGTTCACCTACTTGTTTGATTAGTTTAACAAGTTATTTAACTGAAGTATTCAGAAAAGCATTAAAGCAAATACAAACTGCAGCCTACACATCTACAGATCATTCACTGAACAACATGCACATGTGACAAAATTACACATATTTTTGGGACAAATGTCCCCGAAAAACCCTATGCGGGAAAACCAGTGCAACAGCTCTAGAGGGTTTTATTATTATGCACAATCTGAATACAACAATCTGGGTACCAGAAACGGTCCGCCCTATAGAGAAATTACACGACAGTTGTACCTTTCACTCGGAGACAAAAAATATGGCTGAATCACACCCTCAATAGAGATTTACATATAACAAGCCCTTTCTGGCTCACTGGAACCCTCAACGCAGTCTTCTCCAGCCTCTGCGTCAGCTCTCTAGCCCAACGCAACCTTTACACAGCAAGCGGCTGCGTCCCTCCTGCTGGCCTCTGTGCTGCTCTGGTACAATGCTGCCTCTTTGCTGCTGTATTCTCGGCCTCAAATCAAATCATCCATTGCCGATCTCTGCTTCTCACTGCACTTCAAACTCACTTTGAATTACTCAACAAACCCTGCCCCAAAAATTCAACTTAGGTTTAGTACTTTGCAATGTGTGTGTGTGTCCTCCAACTGACCCCAAGCCCTTCCTTTATACTTTTCTCGTTGGGAAACAAACGGCCATGATCTAATCTCTTATCAACGATTGAGATTAAAAGAAAGCTTGATCCACATCACTTAGAACATTTCAGCACATGTGTAAATTAATTCACTTTAATTTTTTAATTTCCCTAAGTTAGGCTTAGGGTCTCCATTAAAAATTTTAATTATTTGAATAACTATTATACCAGATGACATTTCACCAAACGCTTTCTGGGTCTTTGAGATCTTGTATGTTCCAGCCCCTCCACAAAGTTTCAGAGCTAGAGCACACCCGAAGCTACCCCAAAATCTCAACATTCAACACCAACTGTTGATTTTGGGTAGCATCAGATGTGATCTAAGCCTCAAATTTTGTGGAGATGCTTAGACACATGTATTCCAGATAACCCAGAAATCATTTGGTGAAATTACACTTGGATTGTATTCTATAGAAATAATAAATTATTTTTAAAGGGACCCTAAGTCTAAACTTAGGAAAATAAAATAATTAAAGTGTATTAATAGAATATGAGTGAGAATGATTTAGAATACATGGATCAAGTACAAATTTAATCTTAGCTGTTGATTAGAGATATAATTTGGGTTGTTTAAGTCTTAATGAGAAGATTATAAGAATGGCTTGAAGGGTCATTTGGAAAATATTTTTAGAGACACAGAGGATCTAGAGGTCGAATTTTTCTGACGTAGCAGTGCTTGGAAGAAAATCAGATCATCTAAGTGATTCTTGATTGCAGTGAGGGGCAGTAGATTCGGTTGGAAGATTTCTTGAGCCGGAGAGTACATAGCAGCAGAGACAAAGAGAGCCACAACATCAGCGCAGAGCCAGTGACGCAGTGCCTACGCAGTCACTGTAAGGGAAGTCGTTTTCCTGCTGAGGAGACAACGTAGAGCCAGTGTCAGATCCTAGAGAGATTTTTTGGAGGCCGGAAGGCTTTAGTTTCAGTGAGCAGTGATACCAGCGCAGAGGCAAAGGGCAGCCATAGTTGTGACACAGTTACTGCACAGAGTGACACAGTCATTACGCAGAGGCAGCGCAGGGTAGTCCAGTGTTGGTTCAATTCAATGTCAGTTCCCGTGGAGGAGTGAGGTTTGTCTCACAAGTTCTTCTCTGTCAGTTTCTCTGTATGATTTGATGGTGTGTAAATCATAGATTTGTACTCAGAATATTTACTGCATAATATATAAACCCTAAGATCTGCCGCACCGGTTTTCCCGCATTGGGTTTTTTCGAGGACATTAGTCCAAAAATAACTATGTCAAAATGGTTGTGTGATCTATTTTTGTTCAGATTGGTTTCCGCACTTGTAATTCTTCCGCAGTTAATTTGTGTAGGCTGTAGTGAATGGATTTCGATATTTTCTTGTAGAACACAGTGAATAATCTATTAAGTAAATAACAAATAGAAGACTTTCCATCAGTTGCTGCAGTAGGATTCTTGAGTTTGACGGAATTTTCACACCAACCTCCTTTGTGAGGTGACAGAACAAGTTTACAGTCAATATTGGTCCCCTTAATACATGTTAGAATGCCCAAAACATTAAGTAAAACTAAAAACACATGATTGCAAGATGGTTAAAGTACCCATTGAAGGATCATCCACCTTCCTTGAAGAGGAATGGATGATGGTGAAAGGTGGTGGAGGATCCTGGTATAATGTCATGAACTAAGCAATGTAGGGTTGCTGGCTAGCTGGCTTTCCAGAGGAGGAGAAATTTTTTCTCCGATGGGGTTACCCACATTTTGGTGGGTAACAGTAACGGAATTTTGTATGTGAAAAATGGCACAGGTGAAATGCAAAGCTTGCACTCTTGGATTATAAAATAAGAAAAACTACCTCATCCATAAAAGGAAAGCTTGGATAAAAAGATCTACATACACCACAATATATACAATTGTTTTCCCAACTTTCTTAACAAACAAAGTTGTATCATCAAGATCAAAATGTTTGAAGTTAAGTTTCAGAAGATGCTCAGTTAATTTCTCATACCAGGCTCACGGTGCTTGCTTGAGGCCATACAAGGATTTTATAAGCTTTCATACTTTGTGTTCTTGGCCCTTCACAACAAATCCTTCTGGCTGGGACATAAAAACCTTATCCTTTAGATCTCCATTCAAAAAGACGGTTTTTACATCCATCTGATGGACTTTCCAACCCTTTTGAGCTGCTAAGGCAAAGAGTGTCCGAATGGTGGCCCATTTTGCTGTGGGGGGGAATTTTTCCTCATAATCGACCCCTTCTTTCTGTGCAAAACCTTTTTCCACAAGCCTGGCTTTATTATTGTCAAGTGAGCCATCCACTTTGTACTTGTTCTTGTATACCCACTTGTAGCCAACTTGTTTGGTTCCCAATGGATGATCAACCAGCTTCCAAGTGCCATTTTTTATCAAGGCATCATACTCCTTTTGCATTGCTTCATTCCATTCATCATGAAAAGCGACTTCTTTGAAGGAAGTTGGTTCAAGATCCGTAGACAAATTCAGTTCACAGTTATAAGCAATATCCATATCAATAGGTGAATTTGAATTTTCTATGTCACCTCCATTTTGCCTGGTGTAACTTCTTGTTCTTGTCTTTCCAACCTCACCAGGATGAACATTTTCTAGTGTCTTTGTCGGCCATTTCCTGAGATGGCCTAGGCTGCTCATTTGACTGGAATTGAATCAATATTCAATCTCCCAATTATTTCAATCACATCATTCAAGGTGCCATCCGTGGTTGGTTCTTCATGTGGGGGAGAGAGTGCTTCAGAAGATGCTTCCACAGATTGATTCAATATAGGAATCCCCCCTTCAAGATGTGGAATCTGATTATCAAATTCTTGAAATGACTTTGCATGTGTGAATCTATCCAAGTGATCAAGTTTCCGCTCAAAAACATTGTCAGTCTTGGAAGATTCAAGGAATAGGACATCTCTGGATACTACAAACTTTTTATTGACTTCATCATAGATACGATGTCCTTTGGAGGTATTGGAATACCCCAAGAAGATAAATTTTCGACTTCTAGCACCAAGTTTATTTCTTGGTACCTTAGGTATCAAAGCATAACAGGTGAAACCAAAGATCCTGAAATGCTTTACCGAAGGAATGTGGCCATGCCACATTTCATAAAGAGTTTTGTTTCTAATTGAATTAAAGGACACCTATTCTTTATGTACACAACACAGAACTGCATCAGCCCAAAACATAAATTTTACATTCTTAGAAAACATCATGGAGCGAACCATATTTAAAATTGTCCTGTTCATTCTTTCATCTACACCGTTTTGTTGGGGATTATAGGGCACAATTGTTTGATGTTTGATCCCATGTTGGCGAAGATAGTTTTCAAATTCGTTTGAAGTGTATTCTTTTCCATTATCAGTGGGAAAAGAGCCAATATGAGTTTGTGCATCATTTTCAATCCATGCATGAAAATTCTTGAATGTTTGAAAAGCATCAGATTTACTCTTCAATAAGTAAACCCAACACATTCTGGTGTAATCATCAATAAATGTCATCATATACTTATTTCCATTTGCAGAAGCAACCGGCACGGGGCCACATAAATCTAAATGAATAATCTCAAGTTTTCTATGTGCTCTGGAATGTGAATCATGAAAGGATTGTTTGCTATGCTTTCCTAGAATACAAGCATCACATTACTTAAGTTTCCTAGGAATTGTAGGCAATCCAGTAACACCATTTTTCTTCAACAATCGAAGGTTATCATAGTTTAAGTGTCCAAATCTACCATGCCATAAAATATTTTATGGGAATGTACCTTCATCATGATGAGAACTGAATGCAAAGTTTTGTGCATGAGCAAAGGTACCTTGCAACTTTAGGAGTCTTCCTTCTTCTATTCCCTTCATGACAAGTGAGCGATCTGATGCTTTTCTGACCTCAACCTTGCCATCAAACATGTGAATGGAGTGTCCTTGCTGGCAGATGTGGACCAAGGACAACAAGTTTCTCCTCAACTCAGGGAGGTATAGAACCTCATGTAGAAGATGATTCGGAAGACCAAGCAACTTAAACCTGATTGTGTGAAGCCTTGATGGCTTTGAGTTTAGATTTATCTACGAAGTATACTGCTCCATAAACCTTGTTAGTGAATTCTTAAAAAAAATCTTTTCTAAAAGTGATGTGACATGTTGCTCCTTATTCTAGCAGCCAATCATTTCTCCAAGAAGTAAATGAAGCATCAAACAAGTCTTCAGTTACTCCAATGTTATAATTTGCTAAAACATAATGAGAAGATTCAGGTGCTTTACCTTTGTCTTTGTCATGAGTTTTACCTTTTTCTCGATTTCTTTGGTGCTCAATTTTGTCCCAAGGCAGCTTACATGTAGATGCATCATGCTAATCTTTATTGCATCGTATGCAATGAAGATCAAATTTTTCACTTTGAGTTTGTTTGCCCCCCCTTCCTCTGAAATTCCTTCTTCCTCTTCCTCTTTGGTTGCCTCTTCCTCTGGAAGAATCTTGAGCATGATTCTTCTCTCTATGTGTGAAACATACAACTTCTTCAAAAGATAGAGGGGTTGTCTTCTTTCCAAAAGCCTTTTCTCTTTCTGCAAACTTATCTCAAGGGAATCAAAGGTGATCTTCATGAGGTTTCCACTTGCAATGACTCAAGGTAATGTGAGTAAGTGGGATGCAATGCCTTAACATAAGGTATGAGAGGTATGTCAACTTCTACACCAGTATTCTTGATGTCATGCATGATAGATCTTACTTATGAAGCTAAAGCAAGAGGGTCATCATTTTCCAATTCAAGGCTGAACAACTTAATCATTAACTGAACAATTTCAAGTTTTGAATGTGAGTCATAGAGTTCTTTTAATTTTCTCAAGGCTTCATAGGCATTTGAAAACAGTGTAATATGACGACTCACCTCTTCATTTACAAAAGCCGCAATCAAGGCATAGGCCTTGCAATTCTTGTTTTCCCAAATGGCGATCTCCTTGTCTGAGGTGGGCTTTGTCGGTGGATTGTCTCCTTCTCCTTCAAAAATTCGAACAAATTATTCTTCTTGTAGAGATTCCAATTGACGAATACCAAGACCAAGACCCTTGACACAACCTCTCCAAGACCAAGTCACAAACCCTTCCTTCCAGCTTCGTCTTCTTGACTAATTCAACATTAGTCAAAGTTCCTTCCTTTACTGCTAATATTGGTTACTTTGAAATTCGGCCTTCTTTCACGGACGTGCAACTCTCGTACTTCAGCAGTTCTGCATGTGTGAGGAGATGGAGAGGATTTAGGCTTACTATCCTCATTTGATTTACTAGAATGCTTCTCTTAATGATCTCAACTAGCATAGAAAATGTCTTATAGACTTTCTCATTGACTTCTTTAGGACTGATATATTACAGCAACAAAAACCCTAGATTATGCCACACATGTGAGGAGATAAGCCCTAAAACAATTCTTAAATACTTCGATCTTCCTCTTCCCTTCCTCACTGGTTAGTAGGCTTCCTTCATGTGAACTTCACACTCCCTTTCTCATTTCAGACTTCAATCGAATTGCAGACTTACAAATGACCAAAATTTTGTCCTTTGAAATAGGTTGAGTTGCCTATTTATAGTGGTTGCTACCTCATAATAAGACGACATGACTTCAGCTGAACCGGCATGTCCTTTTTATGAAAAAAATATTATTTCTTTGAAGCCGACTTGTAGGAGGATGCTAGTGCTTGTCTTGGAGGGTTGTTTGACACTTCTATTGACTCATACAAAATATAATATGCCCAAGAAGGGTCCTTCATACATGACATAGACTAAATTTGACTTTTATGACTAGATGAGTCAATCCTAAAGGCTCACAATGGGAGTCATTACTAAAATAAAATTCCTTGCTCATGAAACCCATGAGACAAGCATTACAATAATTTCATTTTTATTTCTTTTCATCAATTACATAAAATCACAATTACACATGTCATTATGAAGACTGAACCTAGTTACTTTTCAACACTCCTTCTTAACTAGGGAGGTATTCATAATGGTACTTGGTCATTCTCAATCTGAAGAATTTCTCATAAGAAGAATCGGATTGGTAACCCATCTGTATAGCATCATATCAACCAACATTATCACATAGCAAGACCTTGACTAACAACTCTATCTTTCCACGAGATCTAAGCACAACGCTGGCGAGACCAATGATGTATAGACACCCTCATCATTGTCTCTCTCGGAACATAACCCACCCCGGTTCTCAGGGTGTGTTCCACCAAGACTATTCTTATCTTGGATTTCCAGTCCTCAAAGAATATCGGTCCTCAACGACTACTCTTATATTGGATGCCTTAATACATCCTCAAAGAGCATCAGATGCCAGATGCTTACCCAATCCTCCATTCTGTCTCCCCAAGTGAAGACAAGAATGATGTTTTTATCTCTCCCTCTTAATTAGGGAGGACATCTATCCCAATAAATGAATGTACTCATCCCTATAGAAGGAACATACCTAAGCTCCCTCTTAGCTTAGGAATTTCCAAGTTTCTTCCAAGTAAGAAACTTGTTTCCAGGCTTCCTCTTAATTAGAGACCTAAAGCAGCTCCTCAGGTGGAGATGATGGGACAACCAGCTGCTTGAAGAACTCCTCTTCACGATGTCATGCATTTCTTTTCATTATCTAGGAGTTCATGTTTAGAACTTCTACATAGGGCACCGAGCATCCATCACTTTCATCCATGAGTCAACCTTGTCATCATCGGAAAGTGATCCATTAGTCCATATCTGACCTTCCTTCATGCCATGTTTACTTAAGGATCTTTCATCCTACTACATGTGCATTAGTGCTTTAATACATCCATATATCTTCCCTTGGCAGCTTTGCATAAACCCATCCAGATATAAAAATAAAGGAATGAACATTAAAATCAACATTACCTTTGTGATGGTATTTCATTGTGACATCTTCTATTTTGCATCAGTATCTTGCATACATATCGACACATCTCCCAAAGATATATATTTTCAAGGGTCTCTTTCTTTTTTAGACTTCATCGGAGTCTTCATATCTTCCATGGAGATATCTTAGTTGAATCTTCTTGGTCTTTCGATTGTTGATTGACTTTACCATGGTTGCATATTCCATGATGTCTTCCTTCCTTTCTTCACACATTACATTCCCAAGAGCTTCCAATAAGAGTTCCTCAATTGTAGTCAACCACTTCATACTTCATATGAAGACATTTTATGTTGATTTCAACTAGTGAATATGTGACCCATGCATTCCTGCATTCCTTTGAGGAAGGAGATCCTTACTTTTGATCATGCTCTCAAGATAGAGCATTGATCCATGTTACCTGCAACCATATGACATGACTTCCACAATATCAAATGTAAGAATACATACCTCATTTTTCCTTTGGGTCATCCAGACTTCTTGTAGCAGTTTCCTTGATTGAAAGAGCTTCAATCCCTTGATCTGCTTCACTTTTATGTCATCATACCATCATCCCATGAATTCCACAAATTTGGAATTCTTGATGAAACACTCGCTACCCTTCATGATTGGCGAATCTTTCATTGAAGATTCCATCAGAGAATCTTGAGGATCTAAAGTATCCCCATCAACAGATGTTTCCATTTGACAGATGTATGATGAACCTTGTACTAGATGACCTTGCCACTTGTGTTTTCAATGAGATTCCCAAGAGCTATATACTTGACTTCGATAGATTCTAACCGCCTTTCATGCTTTTCTATGATGATGTCTCGAGCTCTTGCTTTCAATGCTTCCATGATGCCTTGATGCATCCCATTATTTTACTTAGTGAATGATGACATCAATATCTTACAATAGAAGACTTGGGAATTTGAAAAGAACTTAGGCGAGGAAGAATATTCGAGTCATAGTAGAGATCTCTTACTTCCTCTATCTTGGATTTCATCTTTTCAGCTTCCTCCACTTCTTCAATGATATGAGCTTCTTCTCTTCTTCTTTTGTTGTTGTCCTTCTTGATTTTAGGACAATCTCTTTTGTAGTGTCCATATTCCTGACACCAATAACATTGCATCTTAGACGTGTCTCTTTACTTCTTGTCATTGTAGCATAAGCTTAATTTTCTCACTTGCAACCTTCTCCCACATCAGATTTTGCCTTTAGTATAGATTCTTCAATCTTGCATACTGACCATAGATCCTCAAATGGAGTAGCTTCTTTCTTCCCATAAATACTTGAAGTAAAGTTACCCCACTCCTCTGGTAGTGCATTTAATACCACTATAGTCATTTTTCTATCAGACATGACTTCTCCCAGATCTTGTAGTTGATCCAGGATCTTAGATATCCTCATAAAGTATGAGGCTATTCCATCTTCCCTGACATCTTCAGCTTGTAGAGTTCTTATCTTAGTGAGATGACTTCTCCAACAATGCTTACGGAATACAACTCTGCCAGTTTGTCATAGATTTCTTTTGAAGTTTTGAGTTTAGATACATATGGGATGAGGGGATCCTTGATGGATTCCATGAGAATCCTTTGAGCCCTAACTTCCCCTTTCATATACTTTTCAAGTTCTTGAGCATCTTCTTCTACTGGTTTCGTGATAGATCCTTTGACATGATCCATGACCTCATTTTCAATGAGATTTAGATCTGTCCTTTTCTTCCATGCAAGGTAGTTTGAAGCCCCAACCAATTTGTTGCTTTCCTTGCAAGAAGACATTTTTACAGATTTAGATAAGGTCATATACTTGCTTGATAGGATGCTCCTTTTTCTTTGCTGCTTCCTTGATGTTGATGATGATATAGAGAATAGAAAACTTCTCTTTGTTGAGGATAGTTTTCTTTAATAATGATCCTTGATCTCACAAAGAGGGAGATCCCTTTTGATGGTGAAGCCTTGTTGATGAGGAACAATGATGACTTCTTGGTGATGTCTTCAATGGTAAAAAACTTGCTTCAACGAGAGAGAGTCTTGATGATACCGCCTTTTGATATAGTTTCCTTTGGATGAATAGTCTTCAAAACACTTAATCTTGAGTAGATGTAAGGTTTTGGCCTTCTTTTCTTGATGATGATCTTAATACTTCTTTGTATACTTCTTGACTTCAAGATGATCTTCACTTTGATGCCTTCCTTGAGATTTGATCCTTGACTCTCCCTTGATAAGATGCCCTTCCTTGATTTAGTCACCTTAGCTCTGAAACCATGTTGAGAAATCTAGGGCATCGACATTAGGTGATTTCTCTTCTATTAGTATTTTCTTGTAAGTGCTTTTTACTTCTTTATATTAGGATATTCTTTTACTTAGGTTATTGGTGTTCTTCTTCATCAAAATTACCAATGCATAAACCATAAAGAGACAAGAGACACAGAATATAGGCCATCATCCAGGGCCAAAACCTCTCACTCTTTGAGAGGAAAACCCAAACAAATTCTTCTTCTTATATAGATTCCAATTAACGAATACCAAGACCAAGACCCTTGACACAACCTCTCAAAGACCAAGTCACAACCCTTCCTTCTAGCTTCGTCTTCCTAAATAAGTCAACATTAGTCAAACTTTTTTCCTTTTCTACTCATCTCGGTTACTCTGAAATTCAACCTTCTTTCACAGACTTGCAACTCTCGTACTTCAACAATTCTGCACGTGTGAGGAGATGGAGAGGATTTAGGCAACTATCCTCCTTCGCTTTACTAGAATGCTTCTCTTAATGATCTTGTCTAGCATAGAAAGTATCTTATAGAATTTCCCATTGACTTCTTTAGGATTGATATATTACAACAACAAAAACCCTAGATTATACCACATGTGTGAGGAGATAAGCCTTAAAAGTTAAAACAATGCTTAAATACTTCAATCTTCCTCTTCCCTTCCTCACTGGTTAGTAGGCTGCCTTCTTGGGAACTTCGCACTCCATTTCTCATTTCAGAATTCAATTGAATTGCAAACTTACAAATGACCAAAATTTTGTCCTCTGAAATAGGCTGAGCTACCTATTTATAGTGGTTGTTGCCTCATAATAAGCCGACATGACTTCAGCTGAACCGACATGTCCTTTCTATGAAAAAGGTATTATTTCTTTGAAGCCGACCTGTAGGAGGATGCTAGTGCTTGTCTTGGAGGGTTTTTTGACATTTCTATTGACCCATACAAAATATAATATGTCCAAGAAAGGTCCTTCATACATGACATAGACTAAATTTAACTTTTATGATGAGACGACTCAATCCTAAAGGCTCACAATGGGAGCCATTACTAAAATAAAATTCCTTGCTCATGAAACCCATGAGACAAGCATTTCAATAATTTTATTTTTCTTTCTTTTCATCAATTACATAAAATAACAATTACACATGTCATTATGAAGACCATACCTAGTTACTTTTCAACATCCTGTAGCTATAACAGAGTCCCACATAGCTTCGTAGTAAGGTGGTCGGGCAACATTAAATGGGATATTTGCATCATACCACCACCTAGCAATGTATTGAAAAGAAGATTCTTTGCGTTGTTGTTTCCAATGGTCATCCAAAGTGGGTTGACGTTGAGTTAGGCTTGGCTGAGAGGAAGTGGGATTAGCAGAGGCAGTGGTGGCAGAGGATGAGAAATAACTCTGGATGTTCATCCTCTTTGTTACTTTAGATTGTTGGCCTTGATGATAAGACCCAAGAGCAGGAGGAACATAGTGAAAGGGGTCATTGGTGGAAGGGATAGAAGAGGAGTCTTGAATCTCAATATCGTCATATCCACTCTTTCATGCCTTGTAAAATTTTCTTCTTCTTTGCAATTTCTTCTTGGATAGCCTTTTTCCTAACCTTATTCTCCTCAAACTTGGCAAGGTATTCTGCCCTTACAGGAACTATCACTTCCTTTAGTGCATCACATGGCTTTACTTGGCCTCTTACTCCCAGCCAAGTGTTGTTTTAACCTCAAAATACCCCCACCTCCAATAGATTTGTTGCAAAATTTTCATATCATTTTTCCATCAATCTCATCACAATGACCCCATGCATTGTCCTTGGCTTTTGGAGGCATGGTGGCTAGAAATATTTGAAATTTGTAAAGAAATCTACCAATTAAAAAAAAATGCAGCTAAGAAAAATGGAAAACCTAAGATAAATTTGGGAGAAAATAGGCATATTTAGCCTACAAAATTTGATAGCATAGAACTAGAGATTCGATAACAATGTAGCATAGAACACATACAAAAATTAAATACATGGATAGGAGTGAAATATGGATTTTTTCAAGTGAAAATCCTTACCTAGAAATGAAAACTAGCTTCCTTAGCCTCCTCTTGAAGATGCCAACTCTACTAACAGCTCCAAACTATCTCCAAAATAGCTCCAAGTCCAACTCCAAGCCTCTAAGATGACTACTCTAGCAAAAATTCAACACTCTCCAAGCTCCCAATGAAACTCACAAAAACTCCAAATGAGATGTGTGAGGCAAATGAGAGGGGAGACTTCCTTTTTTTGGCTTGGTGGGGGTGTTTTTGGAGGGAAACAGCCCTTATTTTCCCTCCAAACCACCTTAAAAGCTTCCAAAAAACCGCTCGGTGGGTCTATGACCAACATGGAAATGAACCAACTGGTTTATGATGGAACCAATTGATTTATCCATAAATCGACTAGTTAGGCCCCTTTTTTTCTGAAAAAAAGGTGAAATGGTGCCTTTGACCAGGTTTTTTGGTCAGTTCTGATGGTTTAGCCAATGAGAAACCAGTCAAACCGACCGATTTGAACGGTTTCCAGTTCAAACCGACCGATTTTTAATACTATGGGACTCCTCAATTGGAACATGCTACAAAATTACAGTTCCATCTTCAACAATATGTCTGATGAAATGCCAATGAAGCTCAACAAGTTTTGTTTGCTTGCAGAAGATAGGATTCTTGGCAAGTTTCAACACTCCTTGATTTGTCATAGAACAAGTGTGAAGGCCCTTTTTGAGACATTTTCATGTCAAGAAGCATCCTTCGAAGCCATACTGCCTCACATGCTGCTTTGATATTTCCTCGATGTTCAAATTCTATCAAAGAAGAGCTATGACCTACTGCTTCTTACTGGTCAATGTGACTGCACCCATGCCAATATTGAAGGCATATCCAGAAGTAAACTTTTTGTCATCAACAAAACCTGCCCAACCTGAATTTGTAAAACCAATCAGCCATGGATCTTTGCTTTTGTTTGTATGGAATGCTAAAGTCAAATCACCCTTTCGCATATCTCAGTACGTGCTTCGTTGCAACCCAATGTTCTTCCTTAGGGGCAGTCATGAAGTGAGAAATGTAGCTCACAACATAGCTTATATCAGGTCTAGTGGCTATAAGATATATGAGGCTACTGACTAGTTACATGAAAATTGACTCATTCAGTTTTGATGAGTCTGATTTGGATGATAGTTTCAGCCCTTTCTCCATAGGTGTAGTTGAAGGTTTGCAATCCTACATCATGAACTTATCCAACAAACTCATGGCATACTTCGACTAAGAGACGAAAATGCTACCACCTATCTACCAAACCTCTATACCGAGACAATAATGCAGGAGTCTCAAATCTGTCATATGAAATGTCTGACACAAACTTTGTTTAATATGCTCAAGCAATTGTGCTCCACTGCCAGTAATGATGATATCATACACATAGATGACAAGAAAAATGATATTATTACCAGCACTCTTGACATACAAGTTGGGATTTGAAGGACTTCTTTGAAAGCACTATGCAACCAAATATTTATCATTCTTGATGTACCAGGCCCTGGGGGCCTGTTTTAGGCCATAAAAAGCCTTCACCAGTCTGCATACCTGGTGTTCTTTTCTTGCAACCTTGAAACCTTGAGGCTGTGTCATGTAGACCTCTTCCTCCAAATCACCATGAAGGCACTTTTTATGTCCATTTGATGGACCTTCCGGCCAAATTGTGTTGCAATAGCTAGGACAAGCCAAATGGTTCTCATCTTTGCTGTAGGAGCAAAAGTTTCCTCATAGTCGATGCCCTTTCTCCATAAGAACCCTTTAGCCACCAACTAAACTTTGTATTTATCCAAGGTACCATCATCTTTGTACTTCACTTTATAGACCCATTTGCAGCCAATGGGTTTCTTATGTGGTGGAAGATTAGACAAAACCCATGTGTTATTCTTGAGAAGACTATGATGTTCAGCTTCCATAGCCTTCTCCCATTCAGGTTTTCCTCTTGCCTCTGAATAAGTATGGGGCTCATAAACACTCTGAATGTTGGCCATAAGAGAAAAATTGACTGTGTTCTTCATTTTTTTGTTGCCTCTAGAAGAGCTACCCTCAACCAACTCATCATCCCGAACATTTTCGATAAGATTTTCCCACCAATTAGGATGGAGAACAAAACCATCTACTTCCAAATCAGGTGTAGCAACATGACTCGGGATATCGGGAAAAAAATCATTTGGATGCTGGTCCAGATTCTCTTGAGGGAATTCTAGTGGTACAAGGTCATGTCAAGGAGATTCGACAACTTGAGATTCAGGATTAGCAGAATCCCTCCCTTCAAGTGGAGATAAGGGAAGTTTAACACCCAGATCCTTAGCCTTCAGACGCTAATCTTTAGGATTCAAAACATGAGAAGAGAGTTGAAACTTGAAAGGGCCCTCCTCCTTCATCAAACACAACATCTTGATTGAATGTGAGACGATCAGTGTCCACATCATTTATTCAATAGGCCTTATTATTTTAATTTGTCACTATAGCTCGTGAACATCAACTTCCGACTCTTGGAATGCAGTTTGGTCCTTTTGGCAGTTGGAATCCAAACATATGTTTTAGAACCAAAAACCTTCAAATGGTTGCTTTTTTCCTCCTATATCAAGCTTCCTCTCGGGTCATCTTATTAATGGCTTGTGTGGGGGATCGGTTCAGAAGGTAAACTGCAGTATAGACTAATTTAGCCCAAAATTTCTTAGGAAAATTTCGATGCTCTAGCATAGACCGAGCCATATTTGTGATTGTTTGGTTTTTCTGGTCAACAACATTTTTTCTGAGGGGTGTAGGGTGTGTTAAGTTGACACTTAATACCATGTTTAGCATATAAGTTGGAGAATCCAGTGGAAAAAAAATTCCTTCCCCGCACCCCATTATCTAATCTAAGAGTTATACTTATGATCTAACATCCTGACTCTTTTCAAATTTCAACTACTATTTTAAACTTTTTAAATTCATTAAACACTTCTAATTTTGCTTTTAGGAAAAATACCCATATTTTCCTATTGAAATCATTGACAAACAAAAGAAAATTCCTGGCACCAGTGACCGATGCAATATTCATTAGTCCACAGACATCTGCATGAACCAACTACAAGACCTTGGACACTCTCCAAGCATCTCTATCTGAGAAAGGAGTCCAATGCTACATCCCTGCTTGGAAAACTCCACATACACCATACTCTGCGACTGAATCTTAGGTAAACCAACTACCAGACTCTCTCGAGCCAACTGAGAGAGGTAGTGTAGATTGAGATGCCCATATCACTGATGCCAAAGAGAGTTGATGGATGAACCCTTTGCAGCCATAGCATGCTCCTGAGAATCTCCAACATCAGCAAGTTGGTATAAACCATGATCTTCAAGGCCAACAACAACTGTTTCTGAGTCTCCTTGTCAACAATGCTATGCTTGTGTTCATTGAAGACACATCCAACTTTGGACAATGCCGCATAATTTGATTGACAGACAACATATTGAGCTCCATGCTTAGAACATAGTATTCATTGAGAAATACGAGATTTCTCCCACTAGGTGTAATCTGAATGTTGCCCTTGCTCACAATTGTATACTCTTCTCCTCCATTGAAGTTTACTGAGTTGGACCAAATTTGATATTCTGTGAACTGATCTCTCTTGTGGGTAAAATGTCAAGAGGCTCTAGAGTCAATGTACCAGGAAGATGATTTGACATGGTTTGTTGGTCTTTTGGCCATAAACACATAAAAGGCAGACTTCTTCTATTCAGTATGCTCTGCAACATGGGCCTTTTGTTGAGACCCTCCTTAGTTGGACTTCTCATCAACCAACTGCTTCCTATAGTATTTCTGCATGTGGCCATGCTTACCACAATAATGACATGTGATAGCCTTCTTGGAACCCTTTGTTGGTTTGCCTTGTCCTTTTTGTTGAAAGAATTTTCCTTTGCCTTTTCTTTTATCCAAGGCTTTAGCAGTAAACGTCTGTTCTATAGTGGATGTGTCACTGCTGCTCCCAAATTGTTGTTTCCATATGTTCTGCTGCAAAAGCTTGTTTCATAGGTCAGGAAAATTGAGATCAACATTTGTAGATGTAATGTTGAGTGTCTCAGTGAAGTGTTCATAGGATCATGGTAAGCTTTTCAACGTGATGACCACCATATTCTCTTCTAACATCTTACAAACAATGACCTCCAATTGATCGCAAACATCCTTTATCTTGGTAAGATGATCCCACAGGCTATGTCACCTAGTTTGAGTTCGTGTTCGAGTTCGACGATCTTGAATTTCAATAAAATTTGACCATAAAAGAAAAATGATAATAAAATTCAAATTTAAATTCTTGAAACTAAAAAATTTCTAGATTAAAAATATATACAATAACTTTCAATAAATTCATTAATATATTAATCAGAAAAATGAAGAAAAAAACTTGTATACTTATGCAAAACTTGAAATGTCATATTTATATCATGTTATGTTTCCAATTTATGGATATTTTCCTTATTCAATACATGTGTTAAACTTTTTAACTAAATCAAATTTTTTAAATTATGAATTTAAATAGTTTTAAATAGATGAATATTGAAGAAAAGCTACTACATGGGGCATTGTATTCCCTGCCTAACAAATAGGATGGAAAATTTAACCCATTGACAAGTTGTTAAAATGGTTTAAATTTTGAAAATTTTAATTTCAAATAGAATTTTAAATTCCAAATGATTTAAAGCCTATCATCTTCAGCTTCATATAGTCACTCATGTATCCATCATGTCAAGTTGTAACCTTCAGGGCTCCAGTGATTCATTCCTGTCACTGTAATCATTGCACTAGCCACTTTCACCACTGTGCATCGTGGTTGAACCCTCGATCCTGTATGCTATGACACGATGTTGGGGTTATATGAAAGGGAATCTGAAGGTGTTGGCTTTTTCTATGATAAAAATGATTGCCATTTGATTTGTGAGAGCTTGGTGGAGGAAGAGTGCCATGTGACGGGGAAATGCAATGCTTGAGAGGAAAGAATGGGTTCATTTTTAATAAATTTTTAACCTTTTAATATGCGAAGAACCTAGCTTTAACATAATAAGCGAATTTAAATAGCGAACTTCAACAAAATTATTCGAAATCACTTGAAGTTCGACGAATTTCAAACTTGGAAGTTCAAATTCACTGAACTCGGTGACTGAGCCTGTAGAGACATCTTTTCATCCATCCTAATGGAAAACAACATGTTCTTTTGTTGGATGTCAATCTTTTGGAATTCAACTATGTATAGAGATTGACTCATCCAACATTTCGGGTGGACTCACCGCTCGTCATCAAGGATAGAAGAAAACCTTTAAAAACAATGCTTTGCCCTTGTCTAACGTTTCATGGAGTTCTTTCAGATGTTTCCAGATCTCCACAACTATTTTTCCAGATGGCACTTGTGGAAGCATGTCATCGGTGACTGATAACTTAATGAGTATAACCACTTCCTGATTGCACTCATCGTGCTTGTATTGATCTTTTCCCGCAAGTGTAAGTTGAGAAGCAGTACCCAGAACAAACTTGTCCAGACACCAATATTCAAAGATTGTGAGCATACACTGTTTCCATGTGTTGTAATTTTTTCCATTAAACTTTCGACTATTTTCCAACATTATGTTTGCCAATGATTCCTCACGGAAAATGAGATTTGTTGTCACCCAAATTTGTACAGACTAGATGCGATAATGCTCAAGATGGGCGTTGTCACTCTGATCCCCGCCCTCTCCATTTTAGCTGTCTCCCTACAACAAGATATGGGGGGTAGTCCCTATGAAATGTGAAGATGAGAGACTTGTTGGTAAGCAAAGAATCCGGGAGACACCACTGAATGGCCTAGCAACTTGGTCAATTTAGCAAGTTTAAATATTGGATTAGATTTATCTTGAAGGACCAGTGCCTTAATGGAGTCAAATACTTGCTTTATACAAATTATTTACCAAGTAACCGGATGAATAGTTGTTGCCTTAGGATGCTTCACTATCCTAAATGAGATGCAACTCCTAAAATCTAAGTGAGATGCAAAATCTTGGTTTATTTTTAATTATATGTCTACCTAGGTAAATCCTTCCTCCTATGTTGCACAAAACTTCTAGGAACCCGATTTTTTGGGCCGTACCCGTACCCAAAACTCCGAAACTTGGCCGAAACTCGACCTTCATGTAATCATCTATGAGAGTTAATATAGACTTGTTTTTCCTTCTAAATTGTCATCTATGGGTCTTGTTCCTTTTTTTCTTGTAAAGATAATGTATTATTCACTTATATATATATATATATATATATATATATATAATGTTTCGCCTGACGTTTCCATTTTTGGGAGGTGACGTTTCTAAACATAGCCGTTTCGGAAACTTTGAAAAATTTCGGCATTTCGTGCAACTTAGCCTTCCTCTCAACTGTTTTGAAGCTAGTCTCTAGAGTAGGTTGTGAGAGAGGAACCAAGGGGAAGAAAGCTATGGCTTGATTAATGATCCCTCTCCTTGAGTTCTAACCACCCGATGCCTTCGTTGCTGCAAAGACTGTGGCTCTGACGACTGCAAGGTCACTGTGTTAACCACTAAAGAGGTTCTAGACTTCACAAGCTAGATGAGAAAGGTGGTCCTATCTCTCTATCGACCTACTTATGCTTGGAAGTGTTGTTGCTCAAATTTTACAGGCACGGTGCGACAACGACTCAGGGCAGGGGCTGTCACTCTGATCCTTGCCCTTTCTGTTCTAGATGTCTCCCAACAACAGGCTATGGGGGGTAGTCCCTATGAAATGTGAAAATGCAAGACTCGTTGGAAACCAACAAGTCTGAGAGACACGATTGAATGGCCTAGTCACTTAGCTGATTTAAGAAGTTTTAAGGATTAGATTAGATTATTATGTGAGACCAGTGCCTTATGGAGTCAATTAATTTCTTTATACCAATTAGGTACCAAATGATCGAATGAACAACTGCTGCTTGAGAGATACTTTGCTATCCTATATGAGATGAAAGTTCTACAATCTAGGTGAGATGCAAAAATCTTGGTTTATTTTAATTATATGCCTAGCTAAATGTATCCCTTAATCCTTCATTGTTTTGAGGCTAGTCTCTAAAGTAGGTTGTGAGAGAGAAGCCAAGGGGAAGCAAGCAAAGACTTGGTTAACGATACCTCCACTGCAGAAATTTTGTTCCCAACCCCGGTTTTCAGTTTCTCCTTATTTCACCCATAAAGTTAAATGCCTATTCCCATAGCCATACATTAACTAAGCTGGAAAAATACATATTTTTCTTAAAACACAAATTCTGGAAATTTCACAATGCTGAAAATGCAGAAATAAAAAATCAAAAAAATAAATCAACCACACACAGAAATTTGACACGTTGATTTTTGGTCAAGATGACCCTAGAAAAACCCCCCTACAACTCTTGGGGAAAACCAGTTCAAAAGCTCTTCTTTATTTCTAAATATAGCTTTTACAGTGAGACAGAAATTACAACAAAAATTCCAGCAACTTAACAAATGTACTTATCTCAGTTTCTGTGCTTATACCTCGCCTTGGAAAATGTGCCGAACAATAAACAATCAAAACAAATTTTTTTACAGCATTAAATGCTCACTGCCTTTCTCGATTTCTATGCCTAGCTGTACAGCCATACGACTGTACGGATTGTACGAAATGTACATCAAAGCCTCCTCATCGATTTCTATGCCTCCTTTTGCCTCGAAAATTGTGATGAAGCTGTTGTACGGCTCCTGTACGAATTTCCTCGAAAACTGTGCCACCAAGCAGCAGTCCCTCTCGATTTTCGTGCCCAAAATATACCTAGAAAACTGTGCTGAAGTTGTCGTACAGATTCCTAGAAAATTGTGCCTCCTTCCTCGAAAGTTGTGCCACACTCCTGCTATACGAATTTCTGCTTTGGGAACTGTGCCTCTTTGCTGCTATACGGATTTGCTGAAGTCTCTAGCTGTTGCCCTCCTTCTCCTCACTGCTCATAAATTTCTCCCTTGCTTTCTCTTCTCTTCTCTCAATTTGCTCATGAAAGAATGAATGATATTTTCTCTCCTTTTCCTCCTTTAAGCTAACCCTAAGTGACTTTTGTGGAATCCCTAAATCTAATGGCCGAGATATCTTAAGATCTAGGGCTAAGATTAAATGCTCATTTAAATCTCACTTTCTATTTTTTAATTCACCCCACTTAGTCATTTATTTCCAAAGTCACTTTTCACTTTCTAATTTCACATTGACTTTATTAAAGTCACTTTAAAATTAGACTTAGTAACTTTATCACTTAAAGTCACTTTTAAATTAGATTTGACTTCATAACTTTATAAAGTCACTTTAGGAGAAAAATTAAATTCTTTTTGGACACTTTTCCCTAGGCTAAAGATCAAAGCCTTAGGGAACCACCTGTTCTTCGGTAACCAAATTTCAACACTCCCTCTTATCGAGGAAGGTGTTCCTCACCACACCCATCTTTTCTTTGAAGTAGACATGCTTGCCCCGTGTTAAGGCTTTGGTAAGAATATCTGCAACTTGCTCATCAATGGGAATATACTCAAGCTTCATAGCTCCCTTCTGAACATAGTCTCTGATGAAATGATATTTGATCCCGATATGCTTTGACCTGTCATGAAATACTAGATTTTCCGTGAGTTTAATGCAACTCTGATTATCACAGTATATCACTGAAGGTCTCAACGGTTGACCAAATAAGCCAAACAACATCTTGCAAAGCCATATGGCCTCACAACTAACTAGACTGGCTGCCATGTACTCTGCTTCTGCTGAACTCAATGCTACTAACTGCTGCTTTCGGCTGAAACACGACACCACTACCAAACCCAAACCAAAATAGCACCCTGAAGTACTCTTCCTATCAGAAGCACAACCTGCCCAATTAGAATCAGTGTAACCTGACAATCTCACTCCATCTCCCTTCCTATAATCTAGATCATACTCCACCGTCCCCTGCAAGTACCGCAAAAATTTTTTTGCAGCAACCTAGTGCACCCTTCTGGGCTCACACATAAACTGGCTCATCGTGTTGACTACAAAACATATATATGGTCTAGTGTTGACAAGATACATCAAGGAACCAATCAGCTGTCTATACAATGTGGGATCCACCAACTCAGAATCTGAAGCGTGAAGCTTCTTCTAGTTGGTGATCATCGGTGTTGACATGGGTCTACAATCCTCCATGTGGAATCTGCCAAGGATGTCCACAATATACTTCCCATGCCCTAGGAAGAAATGTCCCTCCTCCTGCCACACCTCCAAACCCAAAAAGTAATGCATCAAGCCAATGTCCTTCATCTCGAACTCTGCCGCAAGATCTCTCTTGCAACTCTCTATAGTCTCTCTGCACCCGTAATGACTAAGTCATCCACATACAACACCAGAATGAGAGGCTTCTCACCTATCACAATAAAGTATAGGTTCAGATCTGCATCACTCTTTGTGAAACCCATCTCCTGCAAGTAAGTATCAATCCTGGAGTACCAAGTTCTAGGAGCTTGCTTCAGGCCATAAAGGGCCTTCTTTAGTCTACACACATGGGACTCCTTCCCATTCACCTCAAATCCATATGGATGCCCAATGTACACCTCCTCCTGTATGAATCCATTGAGAAATGCGATCTTCACATCCATCTGGTGGATTTTCCAACCCATCTCTGCTGCTATCGATATAATGGAGCGAATCAAAGTATATCGAGCCACGGGAGCGAAGGTCTCCTCATAATCTACTCCCTCTACCTGGGAGAACCCTCTAGCCACAAACCTTGCCTTTAATTTCTCAATGCTGCCATCTGCATCATGCTTTACCTTGTAAAGCCATCTGGAAGTAACCGCGGATTTTCCCTCAAGCCTCGACACTACCTCCCAAACATCATTCTTCATGATAGAAGGCTCAGAGTCAATGATGTTGGCAACCATTGCCATATAACTATAGAACCTATCAGGTGGTATGCTCTCTCTCATCGAGCTCTTTGGCCCAGTAACAGATGTGGCCTCTCTCAAGGTATCCTGAAGCCACTTGGGCTTCCTCTTCCCTGAGCACACTTCTCCCACCGGAGAATGAAACTCCTCCTCCTCATCAGTGGCCTGAACTCTTGAATGTCTATCTGTTGTCCTCCTGCCTGAACCTAAACCTGTAGATGCTGAAGTACCATGTGAACTGTCCATCAATGGACTCCCTAGTGAACTACTCTGCGGACTGCTCTGCATGCTACCCAAAGCAACCACCCCTCTGACTCTGCGAGCCACTGCTCACTGACGGACCTGACACCATAATCGATGTACCTCTTGATCCCTGCCCACTGGATCCCTGTGCCTGACTCAGCTGCTCCTGAGGGTCTGGCAGATCCATATACTCTAACTCCCATGACCTCTTGAAAGCCCTGTCCTCCTCGAACTTCACATCCCGTCTGACAACAACTCTCCTACGTGTAGGAATATAAATCTGAAAGGCTTTCGAGGTCTCACTGTAGCCCACAAAGATACCCTTCTCTGTGGTGGGCTTTAACTTGGTCCTCTTCTCCTTGGGTACGTAGGAGTTTGCAATACACCCAAAGATACGAAAATGACCAATATCAAGCTTCTTCCTAGAAAAAGCTCCTTCTGAGTCACATGCCCCAAGGTATGATGCGGACTCCTGTTCTGCAAATATACAACAGTGTTGTAGGCCTCCGCCCACAAAAGCAATGGTAACCCTCGATCATATAGCATGGCGTTGGCAGCCCCGCTGATGGATCTGTTCTTCATCTCCGCAACCTCGTTCCGCTAGGGGTTGTAAGGAACTGTGAACTCCCTCCTAATGCCTGCCTCTGCACAATAATCAACAAATTCACTAAGGGTGTACTCTCCTCCATTGTTAGACCTCAGGGACTTGATCTTCCAACTTGTCTAACTCTCCACGAGAGCTCTGAACTCCTGAAACCGCTTGAAGACCTCACTCTTGGTCTTCAAGAAATAAATCTAGGTCTTCCTGGAGTGATCATCAATGAATAAAACATAATACTCATATCCACTTAAGGAAACATGAGACATCCGACCGCTCACATCGGTATGAATCAAATCAAGTATCCCAGTCGATTTTCTGTCACTACTGGGAAAATGGGATTTGGAAAACATGCCCATTGCACATCCTCTGCATATATCTAGGTGATCAGTACTGAAATCTGGCACACCTGTAGTGATCTCCCGCAATATCCTCAAGGCTCCATGATACATGTGCCCCATCCTGCAGTGCCAAATCTCGCACAGCTCTGAACTACCAGCTCTGGTGTTGGTACTACTGCTCAATGCCAAAAGGGGCTGAAATTCAAACTTGTACACCTTTTCATGGCATACATCAATCACTCTAGCTGACTCAGCTGGAGCGCCCCTGGGATATATAAGCACCTGTCCTCTACTGAATAATACCTCATACCCTCTGTCCTCCACTACTGAGATAGATATAAGGTTCTTCCTCATCCCTGGCACATATATTACATCTGACACTTTCAAGGGAGGTTTGGGTTCCCTATCAAATGTCAATTTCCCCACACTGACTGCTCTAACAATGTTGTCACCTCCGAGTACTACCTCTATATCAGTGGCACTCTCTGAAAGCTCTGAGAAGTATTCACGGACACCTGTCATATGATGTGAAGCCCCACTATCAACATACCAGATACCTGAAGATGCTCCACTAGTGGAGGGAAATGCACACTCCCTCTCACCCTCCATGGCAGGTGATCCTGCACTAGTGGACTCACAAGCAATGAACCCAAACTCCCGGGCAAAGCTTTCTGAAAAGTCCTCTATCTCTGTTGATGTTGCCATGGTCTTCTTCTTCCCCTTCTTTTTCTTCTCTGAACACACAACTGCATACTGTCCCATCCTCTGACAATTCCAACACTTCACCTTGGAATAGTCCTTCTGCGTGTTCCCCTGTTTACCTTTACCTTTTCCTTTGCCCCCACCACCACCTGTGGAAGCTTGCTTTTTTCCCTTGCTTTTCTTGCCTCCTGCTAACAGTGCTACATCCTCATCTTCCTTAACTGGTTTCGCTACCCCAAGCTGGCTCTTTCTGATTTCATTTTGTATGCAATCATCCCAGAACCTCTCCCAAGTGGGAAGGTTCTCACGTGCAAGAATCCCATCAGCAAAGTTCAGCCATGAACTAGGAAGTCCATTCACTGCAATCTGCACCAACTCAGTGGGTGGAATGACCTCTCCAACTGCTGCCAACTCATCTCTCACATTTGTGAGCTTTGTGAGGTATGCAGTAGCACTATCAATCTTTGCAATCTTAATGGCCTTCAGCTTCTCTCTTAGGACCATTTTTCTATTCTCATTGGTACTCTGGTAGAGATTGGTCAAGGCTGTCCACATCTCATGAGCAAGTCTCTTTCCTCTCACATGAGGAATGACATGGTCTTTAATACCATCCAGAATCAGTCTCTTGTCCTTCTTATTCCTTTTATTAAAGTCTGCCAGCTAAACAGGGTCAGCAGGCATAGTAACAGGGCGCTGTTGGTTATGCACCATTATACCCCAGAATTCTGCCTCCTCAAAGATGCTCTGCATTCTTTCTTTCCATACACTATAGTTTCTATGCCCATCCAACCTATCCTCCACCCTCAAGCCCAAAGACATGCTTGTTGTCCTAATAAACTGAAAATAGCATTGTTGTAGTAAAGGTTTTGATTTCTGTGTGTAAAATCAGTTTGCTGTAATTTTTCTCTTTGTTGTCCCAAACTGCACTTTTCAGCAAAATAGCTCTGATACCATGTAGAAATTTTGTTCCCAACCCCGATTTTCAGTTTCTCCTTATTTCACCCATAAAGTTAAATGCCCATTCCCATAGCCATACATTCAACACGCTGGAAAAACAAATTTATTTCTGAAAACAAAAATTCTGGAAATTTCACAGTGCTAAAAATGCAGAAATAAAAACTCAGAAAAATAAATCAGCCACACACAGAAATTTGACACGCTGATTTTTGGTCAAGATGACCCTGGAAAAACCCCCTACAACTTTTGGGGAAAACCAGTTTGAAAGCTCTTTTTTATTTCTCAATATAGCTTTTACAGTGAGACAGAAATTACAGCAAAAATTCCAGCAACTTAACAAATGTACTTATCTTAGTTTTCGTGCTTATACCATGCCTTGGAAAACGTGTCGAACAGTAAACAATCAAAATAGAAATTTTTACAGCATTTATTACAGCATTAAATGATAACTGCCTTTCTCGATTTTTGTGCCCAGCTGTACGGCCGTATGACTGTACGACCGTACGGATTGTACGGAATGTACAACAAAGCCTCCTCCTCGATTTATGTGCCTCCTTCCGCCTCGAAAACTGTGCTGAAGCTGTTGTATGGTTGCTATACGGTTTTCCTCGAAATCTGTGCCATCCAAACAACAGTCCCTCTCCTTGATTTTTGTGCCCAGAATCTGCCCATAAAACTGTGCTAAAGCTGTTGTAAGGATTCCTAGAAAATTGTGCCTCTTTCCTCGAAAGTTGTGCCACACTCCTGCTATACGGATTTCTGCCTTGGGAACTGTGCCTCTTTGCTGCTATACGGATTTGCTGAAGTCTCTAGCTGCTACCCTCCTTCTCTTGACTGTTCAGAAATTTCTCCCTTGCTTTCTTTTCTCTTCTCTCAATCTGCTCATGAAAGAATGAATGATCTTTTCTCTCCTTTTCCTCCTTTAACCTAATCCTAAGTGAACTTTGGGGAATCCCTAAATCCAATGGTTGAGATAGCTTTAGATCTAGGGCTGAGATTAAATGCTCATTTTAATCTCACTTTCTATTTTTTAATTCACCCCACTTTAATAATGACCCACTTAGTCATTTATTTCCAAAGTCACTTTTCACTTTCTAATTTCACATTGACTTTATTAAAGTCACTTTCAAAATTAGACTTAGTAACTTTATCACTTAAAGTCACTTTTAAATTAGATTTGACTTTATAACTTTATAAAGTCACTTTAGGAGAAAATTTAATTTCTTTTTGGACACTTTTCCTTAGGCCAAAGATGAAAGCCTTACGGAACCACCTGTCCTCTGGTAATCAAATTTCAACATTTACTTAGGTTCTAACCACCCAATGTCTCCGACGTTGCAAAGACTGTGGATCTGATGACTGCAAGGTCACCGTGTTAACCACTAAAGAGGTGCTAGGCTCCTCAAGGTAGGTGAGAAAGGTGGACCTATCTCTCTATCGACCAAACTTATGCTTGGAAGCTAATTAATTAATGCAAGTGGCTTAAAATGCAAATGCAAGGTGATTGAGTGCTTTTGAGGTAAGATTGCTTATGATCTTGATTGAGTGCTCTTGAGGTAAGGTTGCTTATGATCTTAAGTACTTATGTAGAATTGATTTTTAGTTATGACAAAGGAGTACTTAATGAATGAAGGACAATCTTAACCACAAGACAGAGTGCTCAATTTCAATAGTGCCCAAAAAGATGTGTGCACTGTAACCAAGAGATAATTGCTCAAGTATTAAATAAAAGACAAGACTAATGGTCTTTATAACAATTCACCAATAAGTCAAAGATAAAATTGTCATCCACAATAGATATTCAATTTAACCATGGACAATAAATGACAATAATGGCTATAAGAAAGATTAGAGCACTTATCCATGATATTACTTAGAACAATTAGCCAAAGTTCTTTAGAGACAATATAAGAATGAAAACAATTGCTCAAGAGGCTACCACAATGATGATTAGAACAATTAGATCTCCAAAGGGAACAAGTGACTAAACATTAAGATGCCCAAGTCCAATATCCTTTGAATTACCAACTTAAGCAATATCAACAATTCAATAAGGTATTCAACTCTTGAGATTGATTTGTCAAGTGCTTTTATGAGTGAGTTATTTAGTGCAAAGTTATGACCTTTTAGATTATGAAACTCACAAGAAAGCAATGCATTAGTTTTCTTATTAGAGAGCTATGCAACAACTTAACCAATTGTCAAATCACTTTAACAATCCAATGTTACTAATGCTAACAAGATTTTCTACAATGAGCTGTGCTTATCAATAGGGCATTAACCAATATTAGGAAACTCATGTAACTTATGCTCAAATTTTATGATAGCAGTAAGCTAAATCTAATGAGAGCACTTAGAATGCAAACAAATAAAATTTTTATGAGTGCAAAATGCAAATGAGGCAGCCTAATTAAGCCAGTTGGCCAACACAAGATTACAAACAATGATGCAAGGGAAGTAAAAGA
The DNA here is from genome assembly GCA_034641835.2 of Pinus albicaulis. Lineage (NCBI taxonomy): Eukaryota > Viridiplantae > Streptophyta > Pinopsida > Pinales > Pinaceae > Pinus > Pinus albicaulis. The sequence goes on from CM076582.1 coordinate 140,276,187, forward strand.
TGAATTCTTGATGAGCTTAGGATCCTTTTCCAATGCCACTGTTATGTAATGCTAACAAGTTTTTCTACAATGAGCTATGCTTATCAATAGGGCATTAACCAATATTAGGAAACTCATGTAACTTATGCTCAAATTTTATGACAGCAGTAAGCTAAATCTAATGAGAGCACTTAGAATGCAAACAAATAAAATGTTTATGAGTGCAAAATGCAAATGAGGCAGCCTAATTAAACCAGTTGGCCAACACAAGATTACAAACAATGATGCAAGGGAAATAAAAGATAAATGCTTGATGAGCTTAGGATCCTTTTCCAATGCCATTGTTATGTATGTTCGGACCTTGTTAATCTTTTCTAAACAATGTGACAGTCATCAAAATTTATGAAATAAGCCAAACAATTATTACCCACTTGATGCAATGACTAGTTAATTCAATTATGTGACTTATTACTTAGATTTGTGCCACTTGGATGAGTTTTTTACCACTATAAATAAAATGATCAGAGGCTGCTAGTAAAAGAGAGATGAAATGAGGGTTTGAGGAGGCAAACCAATAGGCCTTTAGGCCTTGAAAATGGCTAGTTTTCTTGCCCAAAGTTCCTCCAATGAAATTACTTCCTGCAATCATAATTGTTAGTTCAAAATCTCATGAAAATCCCTGCAACCACAAAGTATTAGAAGTAAAACTCAAATGATAACCCAAGCAATAACTGAAATGAGGCAAAGAGGGCCAAAATAGGGCAACGATGAGGGATAGAAGCCCAAGAAAGGGCAACGACTAAAGGAGGAGGGAGGCCAATAGGCCTGCCGTCAAGGCCAAGGAGGGGTTGCGGCCCCTAGGGCAGGCCCCCAAGAGGCTGTTGCTAAGGAAAAGAGGTTGCGACCTAAGGGAATGAGGCCTTTAGGCCTGCTGCAAGGGTGAAAAGGGCCACAACAAGGGTTTCAAGGCCCAAAAAGGCCAATGCCTCACCAAGGAATGGAGAAAAGGTCACGTCTAGGGCTAGAAGGGCTAATGCTAGGCCTAGAAGGCCTAAAAAAATATTCTAACCCTTGCAAAAAAATAAATTTTGGTTCAGATCTTCAAAAATCGCCAAAAAAATGCCACCTAGGCATAGATATACCTCAAAACCCCAACGACTTCCTTCAAGAAGGTTGGACATCTCACTTGGGTGAGATAAACCCTCACAAAATTTGAGATGGCTAGAGATTTCACCTGCACAAATGAAATAAAATTTCCCAAAACCCCAATATATACAAAATTTGAAAATAAACCAAAAACCCCAGTTGCTACAAAAAAGGGTTAGAAATAATTTACAAGATTATAATACAAAAAAATATTTACAAATATACAATGCTTGTAAATTTTTTTTTTTGAGAAATAAATTCTGAATAATGGCACTGAATAAATGTAATTTTCGAAAGTTAGAATATTGGCCACACCCTTTTGCAAAGTTAGAATACCATATAAATATTCCTAGAGCCCAAACAAGGTTGACTCTTTCCCACAGTCTGTGAACTTGGAGCCCAAGGGCTAGTGTACCTGCAAATCTCTATACTTTTTCTCAAACCAAATTGATAGATCATATGGTGAATCAGATCACCTAAGATAATAAATAAATTTTTACCAATAGAATGTCTTATCACTGACAAATGAAATAACATTTCATGTAATAATGAAGCACAATATAGGATTAACACAGATCAATGGAACAATAACACCATGAACTAAACCCCAAAGTCTTTTTATTATGATATTAAAACGTTCCCAACATAGCAATGGTTCAATACTAGCGTTACAAATTTTACATCATCCAGAGATAGCCCAAGATGAAAATATCTTGAGAAGCAAAAAGGGATTCTATTTATAGAGAAATCCTCTAGGTGGAAAATAATGGCTAGTTGGCTTGATCCATGTCAAAATAATCTTGACCGTTGATAATAATTTGATCATCTTTTAATTTTTGCCGTTGAAAATATCTGTTTTGAGGAAAATTTCGAATTTCACTTAAACCCATTTTTTATTAGTCCAAAAATTAATTTTTTGGATTAATTTCTTCAAAAATTTGACTGACTTAACCACCAAGGTCCAATGGATTAATTTTTCTTAAAATATTCATTTTTGCCTTGGTGGGGGATCTCCAAAAATTGACTTTTCTTTGACCCACGAAATTTTTGATTATTTTCCACTTGGAGAAAATTTAATTTCACTATAATTATTTTTGACTCTAAATTAATTAATTTTATGGCTTAGGATTTAATTTAAATTCAGCCAGAAAAGGGGGGATTAATATTTTTTCCACCCTTAAATACTTTAGCCATGGTGTCTAAATATGAGGGACCATGCACTAAAATATTTTTACATAAGATATTATAAATAATTCAACCCTCAAAGGGGGAATACACTTTCATTATAGGCCCTCAAAATAATTACCCAATTTTGCGACACAATATTATATAGTATAGACCAAGTGACCTGTAATAAAATAATTTCGCCAAATAGCTTAAATTATTCCCAAACCACTTTTACAGAGACTTGATATAACACTAAGACTCACCTAAGACCTTGTCAATGAATTCCACCCTAGCTTTGGGGTTTAAGCTAGAGGAAAAACTTTGTCAATTATCCATGTTTAGAAACACGCAAAATTCGGTGAGGTTAAAAAAATTCCTAGGATGAAATTCGTTGCAAAAATCAAAGGCTTACCTAGTACAAAATTAAACGGTAATAGTAGCATTATTTACATTACAACTTGTAGAAATTGGGCTTACAATGATATAACATGTAGCTGGCTGATGATTCTGATCTTTGAAAAAAATTTGTACGCTGCTTCCTTGGACTTGTGACCAAATGGGTACAATAGGAAGTAAGTTAATAAATGAAAAACTAGGCCTAAGATGCAAGTTCAAAATATGGGTGATTAATGTTAAGGTGAGATTGTTAAGGTTATTAAGTACTTGAAGACAATGATATTCAATCTAGAACAATAAAGTACTTGACAATAAATAAAGACAATATTCAACACAAGATAAAGTGCTCAAAATAAACGGTGCCATAAAAATTTTCGAAGGTACCAATAAACAATTGACAAGATTAATGCTTCCTTCAACAATTAGATTAGGATCTTTATACACAATTAACAAATCTTCAAAACTATAACCATGGAACTATGAAAACTTCTGAAAGTTACATTATGTAGAAATCTACTGTTAGCTCTGGTTATACTTCTCCTACTTAAACAAGTTATTAATGCTGGAATATTCAGATTAACATCGAAGTAAACACATAACAAACTTTCATCGATTCGGATCTAGAACATAAATACATGCATGTTAAAATTGGACAACTAGGTCCAAACTCCGGGTTGTGCTGCTCAGATGACGATCCCAATATTTTTATTGGATTCCTCTTTCGGAGAGGTGTAATATTGATTTAAAGATCATCTCAATCAGATGAGCAGAACATATACTTTGAATTTATTCCACTTATGTGCTAGGTCGGCCTGGAATATAATATAGACTTAAATGTCTTAAAGAGCGTGTCACACACCCCCAAAGATGTCTATATATTGGCGATACTTGGAGCTCATTATACACACATTTGTGTGGAGGATTTTCTTCTCTCTTGATGGCAATGGAGCTGCATTCTTGGTGCTGCGTATTTATGGAGTGTTCTTTGTTTGGGTTGTTATGGGGTTATGTGTGACACGCTTGGCTGAATGACCTATTGGAGACTTTGCTGGTAGAAGCATACCGCTGATCGTCGTAACGCCACCATTTATTATCTCTGTTTTGGCTTGTCTTCCATCGATCTATTAGTATGTTCTATCTCCTTTAGTATTGTGTGCCCTAATCTGAAATGGCATAGAACATGTTCAAAAATTAAAATGGTATCAGAGCTGAGGTGAAGACAAAGCCCAACATGCTGACCAACGTGCTGTGGATATTTGCGGTCTTGGTTGAAGGACAAGAAGAGGAACTCGCTTAGGGAAAAGCGAAGGACAAGACGCTGAGTTTAGGTCTCTTTATGACTGTTTGGATGCCAAGTAAACCTTGCAGGAAGGCCAAATTCCATAGGGAGTTTTCTGAGAACGATTGGACCTATTTTGGGTGGAGCCGCAGTTCTGTGCGGAAAATCTGAAGAAGGCCGCAGCCGTAGGTGAGGGCCAAAGTCTATTTGGAAGGCAGGAAATAGCCCGAATGTCAGTAAATAAGAGTAGCCTCTCAAAGAAAGGAACCCACAACAAATCTAAAGGCTAGACGTGGAAGAGGAGAACTGGTTTTATCTCCTTCAGGGCCACAAAAGCTACAAGAGGCTGCCGTTGTGTTTAAGGGCAGATTGCAGGGAAGTTTAATTTTTTTTTTTGGTGAAACTCTCCTTAAACTGGCTGCATTGATGAAGAGCACCTATAGCTAGGCCAGAGGACTATTTTGCCTTGAGGCCGAGAAACTCCAACTAGGGTCGCAACTCTGTTTTGGTTAAACAGGTGGCTGGGTAGCTAGGGCATTTCTGTTGAGGCCGCAGGAAATAGGCTACCACAACAAGGAGGATAAGGCTGCGTGGGGCCCTCCAGCACTTGTTTGTGGGGTTGTTTACTTTAGCAAGGAGGCCGAGCATCTTCAGAAGCCTTTGCAGGTCTGTTTGTGCAACAACGAAGTAAAGAGAAACCTGTTTTGATGGAGCTGTTAGGTGACAGTCAGACCTGTGATAGACCGCAGACCTAATCACCTTAAAACATGACAGCATGGGAGTGTTTGGGGCTGCAAAGTGCTCAGAACTTCAGTTTACATTGTGACCTTCTCTCCTTTCCTAAATCATCAACAGAGAAATCAGCGAGCAAATAAGGTAATGATTAATCCAAGATCTGTTCAGATAATTTCCCCTGGAAGTTTATAACCTGATCCCTCTTTCCTGAAGTCTTTCAATCATTCTCAAGGCTGGTTCTGTGACTGTTGAAAGGGTTTCCGAGGCCTGGTTTAAGGGTTTTCTGTGACATACCTCTTAACATTATTTGTCAAAGCAAGCAATTGACCTCTTTAAGGCAGCATCATTGCTTTCGTTCAAGCCTGATCTGGAAGTGTTACATGGGAAATTCGTGCAAGATACTGGCGGAAAATTCGTTGATCCTTAAGGTGTGTGTTGATTTAAAAAAAAAAAAAAATCAGATATCCTAACCTCTGTGTTTAGGGAAGAAACAAGGCAACCCTCTGAAGGACAACTTACCATGAATAATTTGATCAAAAACTATTGGTTGTGTGATCTGAGATTATTGCACTCTAGCATCTTGGTTGAAGGTCGATTTATGAAGCTGTAAATCTGTGTAGCAATTTAGACTTTAATCCAATCTTATTTGTTCTTCAATAAGTACTGGAAGTCTTAATCTGTGGGTTTTCGCTGGCTTATTCCTAAGTAGTTTAAAGGTGACAACGCAGAACAACAACCATTATAGAGGACTATAATAATTGCAGTATACTTGGGTGAAGGCTCATGTGTGAGCTATACCTAGACCTGTCTACAAAATAGCTCAGAGCTGTGTCATACTTCAGATCAATTTGTGACTTATGACTGTGCTAGATCTGTTAAACATCATATAATGTGTGGACTAGCATGTAAAATGGTAAATTCAGTGTTTGGAACATCTGCAAGATTGGTTCCTAGATCTGTGCAATTTAGGAGACAAATTGCTGAACTGAGATCTGAAAATTTAAAGCCCTAGATTAGTCAAACATCAACTGCTGTTGGGCAGATCTGGAAGCCCTAAGAAGCAGTGTCTTTAAATGAAATTGGAAGGATCTTCACAAGGTTGACTATAGAAGCCACTGGTGCGACATTATGAAGCGGTCAGATTATTGTCAAGATGTGCAAATCTGTAAGCCCTAGGGAGAATGACAAGAGAAGTTGATTTGTCATAGAGTTAGGCCAATGTTGGTAAGAAGTAGTGCAGGATCATGAGAAGAGAAATCATGATATGTTATCCCTGTTTGACGGTGACATATGGCAGAATATGTATGACCATGAAATTTGAAATCTTCAAATACTATTTGGCAGTATGACCACGATGAAGAAGATAGTGATGGGTACAATAAAATTATGGCAACATCGTAATCAGCGATATGACAGTGATGACGGTTCTGTAGCTGCAATCTTGAGGAGCTAAATCTGTCATTCTATGTCACTATCATCATGACAGTGACATAGACAGTCACCCATGTTTATGTAATTCATCATAGCAGTAATCTGCATCAGTCTTACATTGGAGTGTAATAATAAACTTGGAAGTGTGATCTGAGAAACTTTTGCAGTCTTCAGTCACGTTGTTGGGGTCTTGAATGGTTTTGACTGTGGGAGAATAAGACTCCTTTTCCAAGCTGGTGTTTGGGATGCCCTCAATTGAAATAGATGTCTTCTCTCACAAGAGAAGCTGGCATTAAGAGGGAGAATTCAACTTTATATGCTCCTGAGCTAATATCATTGCTGAACGAAAGAAGATACTCATGGCTCAAAGACATATGGCTTCAGAGAGGGAAATTCCGGAAGAAATCCAAGAAGCCATATAAATACCAAGGGTATCTAGCTCCCATAAGTTCAATATGAGCTTGGATCATTTGAAGAAGCTGCAAGGCATCAAGCCTGGAAGGATGCGAGGATGATGTTTGGGATATGGTTCCTAGACCACAGAACAAAGCTGTTGTCACCTCGATATAAGATCAAGCATGGATCTGATGGGAAATTGTGTTGCCTGAGACTTCTCTAGGAAGGCACTGATTATTATTACACCTATAATCTATTATTTCCCTTGTTGCTACGCAAGGACGAAATCTTCATCAGATGGATGAAAACACTGCCTTTTGGCATGGTGCGATAAAGAAAGAGGTGTATGTAGAGCAACCTCTGGGGTTCGAAGCCCAGGATTGGGACACCCATGTCTGTAGGTTGAAGAAAGCCCTCTATGGGTTGAAGCAAGCACCCAGAGCTTGGTATGAGAGGATAGATAGCTACCTGGTGAAACTGGGCTTCACTCGTAGTAATGCTGATTACTTCAAAAGTTGATAGAAAGAAGCCTCTCATTTTGGTGCTGTATGTGGACGACCTCTTCCTAAAAGGTGCTGACCCTCTCATTCATCAGTGCAAGAGGGAGCTTGCTGCTGAATTCGAAAGGAAGGACCTAGGACTGATGCACTACTTCCTAGACCTAGAGGTCTGACAGAGACCTGGCGAGATTTTCCTTTCTTAAGGAAATTACATTGTGAAGCTTCTGGTAAGATCTGATATGGTGGCCTGTAAGTTCATGTCGACTTTGATAAAGCTCAACGTTAAGAAGTTGAGTGGCAGTGCTGCTGGGCCTGTGTTAGCAAATCCTACTGAGCATCGTCAACTCGTAGGGGCTCTGGTGTTCTTAGTGAACACCCGTCCGGACGTATGTTGTGCAGTGAACACCTTGAGTCAACACATGGTTGATCATAACATTCACTGGGTTGGTGCCAAGAAACTCTTGAGATATCTCTGTGGCACGATAGACCATGGGCTGAGATACACTACCGGGAGCATGGCACTCCTTGGATATACTGATGCCAATTGGGCTGGTAGTGTGGTGGATCGTAAGAACACATCTGGATGCTACTTCACAAGTAGATCTGTTTTAGGTAGGAAAAGGAAGACGGTAGCCTTGAGCACCGCTGAGGTCGAATACATTGCAGCATGTATGATCCGTTGTGAAGTCACTTGGTTGCGAAAGCTCTTCAGTGAGCTGTTCGAGCATGTGCTAGATGCCACCGTTATCCTATGTAATAACCAAAGGGGGATTCATTTGTCATAGTATCCCGGGTTCCACGATTGATCCAAGCATGTTGATGGCTGGTACCACTCTATTCGGGATATGGTACAGCGAGGCGTCGTAAGGCTCGATCATATAGGAACTGATGAGCAGGTCGCGGACATTCTCACAATGCCCTTGGGGAGGTCATGTTCCTAACCTTCCATGAGAATCTTGGAATCATGGAACGACCCTACTTGGAGGGTCCTGTTGGACGATGAGCTTTGGGAGCTCCAAGGGGGGTTTTGGGGATAGCTTTGGTGCTATAAGCAACCACAGGGCTAGGCTTGCCGAACCTAGTTGGTGTGCTTTCGCCCCACCGTGATGATATTGAGATGGTTTACCTCTCTCTGATCTGTGCCCTGTATGCATCCTACCCATGGAGTTTCAGACTCATGGGAAGTACCTCTCATTTGGCCAATGAGGTGGGAAATGTGAATAGAGACCATAGCAAGATCGATGGACGCATCGGAGATTGCCGTACTCTCTATGTCTAGGATGGCACATGTCCAACCACTTGATCTGGGATAAAGTTTGGCGAGGTTTCGGACCTCCAACTGACTTCGGGTCAGTGAAACTAACTTCAGGTTAGTATATGACTCTCTTGAGTCCTAGTGAGGTTTCAGACCTCTAACTGAATTCTGGTCAGGTAAACCAACTTCGGGTTGGTATGAGACTCTTTGTGAGTCCTATAGAGGTTTCGGACCTATGGGATGAATCTATTAGCTGGGTATGATGTCTTTGTGATTGACCCACTTCTATTCTGAAATAAAGAGACCAGCAAAGCAAGTTACGGAGGGATGACGCACGATGTTTGGATTGCACTAGTGGATGGAGTTCTCCCTAGTTGAGAGGGAGTGTTAAAATTGGACAATGCACATAGACAAAGGACACACAAGATTTTCTAGACAACTGTCCCCAGAAAAACCCAATGCGGGAAAACTGGTCTTCCGGCTGCTGGAGGGTTTATATTATTAAGTAATTTTCTGAATACAACAAATCTGGGCACCTTACTGGTTAAACCGATAGAGAAAAATATAGATCTGCAACTAACTAGCTGTTCTGAGACCAAAATCTTGACTGATCCACACCCTCAAACGAGATTTACAAGACACAACCAAATTCTGGCCCTAGAAACCCCAGCGCTGCCCCTGAAGCCCTTGCGTTAGCCCTATCAGCCTCTACATGCCCCTGCGCTAGACTGGAGAGGGCTGCGTAACCCCAAAATGGGTGACGCAGACCCTACGCTGCCTTGGAAGGGTCTCTGAATAACCCTAGTGGGTCCCCTGCTGCCCAGTGCTGCCCTTTGAGGGCCTGCGTAGCTGAAGTTGCCTTCTGCATTGCGCAACTGCTGCGTAACTGCTGCTGCTGCCTCTGATTGTTGCTCTCTGCCTCTTGCTAATTCTTGGCACGGGGATCAGACCATCCCCTTTGCCAAAACTACCCCTCGCTGCAGCTAAAACACTTCTGGAAATTCTTAGCAAACCACGCCCTAGAATTCCAGCTTAGTTTCAGTGCTCTGCCTCCGTGTGTGTGTTCTCTAACTGACCCCAAGCTTTTCCTTTATACTTTTTCGTTGGGAAACCAACGACCATGATCAAATCTTGAATCGATGGCTAAGATTAAAAGAAAGCTTGATCCATCTGACTTAAGTCAATTCCATCACATGTTAAATTAATTACCTTTAAGATTTTAATTTTCCTAAGACTTAGGGTCTTTAATTAAAAATATTAATTAATTAATTTTCTCTCAAACTAGATGGAATTTCCCAAATCCTTTTCTGGGTCTTGGAGATCTTATGTACTCTAGTCCCTCCAATAAGTTTCAGGGCTAGAGCACATCCGATGCTACCCTAATACACAAAATCTCAACACTCCCTCTTAGGATGGAGTGTGCTCTAGCAATACATCACACCATGTATCACAAGATCTTGCCATTGGTCTCTGTGCTGCTGATGCTTTGCCTACTGCCCTGCATCACTGTGCTGCTGCTGCCATTATGTACAACTACCCATGACGCTGCCACTGCCATTGCCACATCTGTACTGCAATTCCCTCTCAATCTACTGCATTATCCTGCAAACTGCTGCACTGCATCTTCAGTTGCTGAGAGAAGCAACTGAAACTCCTGCCCAATCTTTGACAGACAAGTCAGTTGGGCTACATCCTCATCATTGAAGCTCCATCGGTTGCTAATCTGTGCTGACATCTGGAGGATGATGCACATCTACATCTCTGTACTGCGTAAGGAGACTCCCTCTGCACTGCTGAAGTCACATCAGCCCCTGTGCTGAAATCTCTCACGGTGCTGCTACGCTGCACTGTCCTCCTGAAGCCCCTACACTGTTGGAGCTCTGCTCTGCACTGTCCTCTTGAAGCCCCTATGCTACTGCAGCTCTGCTCTGCGCTGCTGAAGTCACATCAGCCCCTATGTTGCTGCGGCTACGCTGCTCCCGCATCGGCACTGTGCTGCTCCCTTCAGCCTTCAGCTCTGCCTCTGCTTCATCCGTGATTCTCTGCACCAACTGCTCCACTTGTCCCGCTACTGTTTTAAGGCTCCCGTAGCTTGGATGTGATCCAAGAGATGAGCTGCTCAAGGATCCTGCCCTCACTCTGTAGTTACTCTACAGATCCATGTCGCCCCACTTCCGTGGTTCATGAGCGCTCGTGGCTACGTAATCTTTTGACCCATCGTCCGCCACAACAGCCTTAGAAGTAGAAGCTTCCTTGACCTTCTTCTTCTATAGACAATTGCTGGCGAAATGTCCTAGTTTTTTGTACTGGAAACACTTGATCTTGGATAGATCATGCTTCCTCTTTGATGCAAAGGCTACATCTTCTTCCTCTTCCTTCTTCACCTTACTGGATCCCGTGCTATACTGCCTCTTGGTGAGTCGGCTGAGTTCTTCTTGACAAAGGATTGCCCACATATTGTCCCAGTCGAGAAGGTCTGCTCTGCCCAAGACACTTTGGACAACGGTTTCCCAATCTTCTGTGACCGCATTGAGTGCAGTCCTTACTAATACATAATCCTCCACCTTTGCTCCCATGGCAGACAACTGATCTCTAATCGCCTATAGTTTGGAAAGGAAGGGCTCTATTTCTTCTCCTTTGGTCATCATGAATGACCGCAATTGATTCTCCAGAAGCATTCTCCTCTGGATGAAATTTCCCTCATATAGGGCAGTTAAGGCCTTCCACATCTCATTAGCCATTTTCTTCTCGACTATATGTGGAACTATATGGTCCTTAAGCCCATCCATAATGAAACTTTTGGCATGTACCACAGCTTCCTCATGCTTCTTTAGGAGATCTGCAACGATCAGTGTGGCCATGGATTTTTCTGCATGGTCTCTTAGACCGTATGCCTCCATGACTACCAGGATTCTGGCCTTCCAGACTGCAAAGTTGGACAGGCCGTCCAACCTATCTTGATCACGTAGTCCATGAGGTGCCATTTGCTCAGATCTACTCTATCAGGACAAATCTTCCTCTCCTCGCTTCTCTACTGAAGCTCGGATCTAGGGTCCTTGGCGAAAAAAACACCCTCTGCTCCCTCTGACAACTGATTTCCTCTCTTGGAAATCTGCCAAAACAACGAAACAACTCTCTTCGATCTTCTGATCGATTTGCAGATTTCTTTGGCTAGAAACCCTCTAAGAAGCTGATCTCCTCCTGCTCTTTGTCACCTAGTGCTTAGGCTAAATTCTGAATCTTCAGAAATTTAACCCCACCAACAGCTTTTGAAGTTCTGCAGCTTTGCTTCTAGCACTTCTGAATCAGACAACTTCAAATCTGCGTCACCCTAGCTAGCCTCTGCGTGAGCAGACAGTCCCAATGTTGTCTCTGTGCTGCCTATGTGCAGTAAGTACGTGGGCCTGCATGGAGATTGCGTCACCCTGACCTCTATGTGGCTCTACTCCCTCTAAAACTGCTTTGTCCCTTCAGATCTGGATTTCTGCTGCTGCTGCTCTCTTCACTGCTTTCTGCATCAAGGATTCTTTAGTCTTCTGCTGGTGACCCTGCTAGATCTGCAATCGCTCTGATACCATGTGAAAATTTCTGAAAGTTACTTTATACAGAAATCTAGTGTTAGATTTGGTTATACTTCTCCTACTTAAACAAGTTATTAATGCTGAAATATTCAGATTAACATCGAAGTAAACACATAACAGACTTTCACTGATTTAGATCTAAAACATAAATACATGGACATAGACAAAAGACAAGATTTTCTGGACAACTGTCCTCGGAAAAACCCAATGCGGGAAAACCGGTCTTCTGGCTGCTGGAGGGTTTATATTATTAATTAAGTTTCTGAATACAACAAATTTGGGCACCTTACTGGTTAACCCGACAGAGAAAAATATAGATCTGCAGCTAACCTGCTGTTTCTGAGACCAAAATCTTGACTGATCCACACCCTCAAACGGGATTTACAAGACTCAACCAAATTCTGGTCCTAGAAACCCCAGCGCTGCCCCTGAAGCCCCTGCGTCAGCCCTATCAGCCTCTGTGTGTCCCTGCGCTGGCTTGGAGAGGGCCGCATAACCCCAGAATGGGTGACGCAGACCCTACGCTACCCTAGAAGGGTCTCTGCGTAATCCTGGTGGGTCCCTTGCTGCCGAGCGCTGCTCTTTGAGGGCCTACGTAGCTGAAGTTGCCCTCTACGTTGCGCAGCTGCTGTTGCCTCTGCTTCTCTGCGTTGCCTCTAATTGTTGCTCTTTGCCTCTTGCTAATTCTTGGCACTGGGATCAGACCATCCCCTTTGCCAAAACTACTCCTTGCTGCAGCTGAAACACTTCCGGAAATTCTTAGCAAACCACACCCTAGAATTCCAGCTTAGTTTCAGTGCTCTGCCTCCGTGTGTGTGTTCTCTAACTGACCCCAAGCCTTTCCTTTATACTTTCTCGTTAGGAAACCAACGACCATGATCAGATCTTGAATCAATGGCTAAGATTAAAAGAAATCTTGATGCGCGTGACTTAAGTCAATTCCATCACATGTTTAATTAATTACCTTTAATATTTTAATTTTCTTAAGTTAGACTTAGGGTCCTTAATTAAAAATATTAATTAATTAATTTTCTCCCAAACTGGTTGGAATTTCCAAAATCCTTTTCTGGGTCTTGGAGATATGATGTACCCTAGTCTCTCCACAAAGTTTCAGAGCTAGATCACATCCGATGCTACCCCAATACACAAAATCTCAATAGGAACACCAATATGCCAATTAGATGCACAAAGAAAAAATGAATTCTTCAAGAGTTCTGTTATCACAATTAATGATTACACTTGATTAGGTGCTTTAAGAGTGACTTAGATCGCAAATCCACAAGAGATATTTATTTCTACAATCAATGAAGAGCAATGGATTCACTTATCCAATAGCTAATGATAAACTAGAGTTAAACAATGTCACAACAATATTAGCTATCAATGAGGAAAGAGAGCACCAACCCATAATGTATTCTTTAAGCCAATCTTATTTAACAATTACCAATTCAATTAGAGCACTTGTGTTTACAATTAGAGAGATGTTTATGCAAGAGTGCAAATGGATGCCAATTATGCAAGAGATGCAAAAATGCAGTGATATACAAGATGGGGCAACCAAGAGAACAATGATTGCAGGAGTAAGATAGATGCCCAATTCCACTATAAAACACCTTTTCACGATGCACAAGATGCAAGGAAGGAGTGCTAAATGAAATTAGATGACCCTCAACACTTTTTTCCGCTACTGTAGTTTTTATATCATACCTTTATGCAGTGTATATCAGACCTTAAATTATTTTGACAACCGTCAATAAATGACAAGAAATGCAAGCCCAACAATGTAAATGATTTGCCAATGATAAAATATGCTTGTAAATTGATTATTATGCCAATATTATGCTATTTTATCACTGCTGTAGGTGATTTTATGTGGCTGTAACAAACATATCAGATCTGGAAATTACCCAACAATTCACAAAAATTCACTTATATGCACTCAATTTGACTTTAGATTAACTCTTAATGCCTTAGGTGAATTATTTAGCGAGATTAGGCTCGTTTTAAATGCACTTTTAAGCCCTGAATATATTGCTGTCGTAAAATGCTTTAGAATTCAAGATGAGGACAGTGATACAAATGAAGGATTAGAGAGCAAACCAAGAGGCCTACTGGCCTTGTAGATGACTAGAGAGGCTCCCAATGAACTTGGCTACCTGCAACCACCAAGCTCTGAAATTGCTGCAAAACCCAATGTTAGAGATGAAAAACTAAATCAATAACTGAAAAATTGTTGATATTTTGTGTATTTGGGGTAGCATCAGTTGTGCTCTAGCTCCCAAACTTTGTGGAGGGACTAGAGTACACTTGATCTAAAAGACCTAGAAATTGATTTGGGAAATTTCATCTGGTTTAGGAGATATTAAATTAATTAATTATTTTAAGTGTATTTCCTAAGTTAAAACTTAGGGAACTTAAATAATTAAAGTGAATTTAATTAAACATGTGATGAAATTGTCTTAAGTCACACGGATCAAGTTTTCTTTTAATCTTAGCCATTGATTCAAGATCTGATCATGGCCGTTGATTTGTCAACGAAAAAACTATAAAAAAAAGGCTTGTGGTCACTTGTAAAGACACACAGAGGCAGAGCATTGCAGCGAAGCTGAGATTCTAGGGCAGGGTTTGCTATGAATACTCAGAAGTGTTTTAGCTGCAGAGAGGGGAATTTAGGCCAAGGGGATGATCTGATCTCGGGGTCTAGAATACACAAGAGGCTGAGATAAGCTCAAGGACAGCGCAGAAGAGGAGAGCAGCAGCAGCAGCAAGGACATCGCAGTCCCTCCCAGGAAAATGTGATTTTCAGCAGGAAACCCTCAGAGGGTTACGCAGAGACCCTAAGGGGCAGCGTAGTGACTGCGTCACCCAGTCTGGGGTAACGTAGTCTCTTCCGGAGCAGCACTGAGGGTTTGAGGGACTTCAGAAGCTGACGCAGAAGCTTTCAGGGGCAGCACTGGGGTTTCTAGGCCCTAATCTTGGCTGAGTTCTGTAAATCCCGTTTGAGGGTATGGATCAGTGATTATTTTGGCCCTAGATCAGCCTGTGAGCTGTAGATCTAGTATATTCTCTGTCGGGTTTTCCAGATCTGGAACCCAGATTTGTGTATTAAAAAATTCTTAATAATAAAATCCTCCAGCAGCGGGAGACCGGTTTTCCCGCATTGGGTGTTTCCGGGGACTATTTGTCCAGAAATAACTGTCACTTTGTCTATGTGTGCATGAACTTGTTCTAGATCTGGATTGGTAGAGATCTGTTATGTGTTTTGCTTCGATTTTAACTTGAATTTATTCAGTTAATAACTTGTTTAAGTAGGAGGAGCATAACCAAATTAAAAGTAATAATTTTTGCATAAAGTGTAAAGATTTAGAAATTTCTACAAAAATGGCCAAATGAGGGCTAGAAGAGGAGGCTAGGGCTAGGAGAAGGCCAACGATAGGCCTAAGAGGCCAAGAAAAGGAAACGATGAGGGGAAGGAGGCAGCTAGAGGCTGTGGCCAAGGGAAAAGAGGGGGGCCGAAGCCCCTTAAGGCCTGCGTCGTAGGGTTATGACCCTAAAAAGGGTTGTTGGTAAGCCTAAAAGGTTAGTGGCCAAGGGAAAAGCCGCTTGGGGTGTTGCGATCAAGCAAAGGAGGGGGGCCAAGGGCCTTAGAAGACCTCTAGGGCACACGACTAGGGCAAAGGAGGAGGACGACTAGGACTAGGGGTCTAAAAAAATTTCCAAAAACATGCAATTTCCAAAAAATGCCAAAAATCACTGCAAAAATGCTAGACGATTTCCCTTCTTTAGCTAGACGTTGAATTATCGGAAGCTGGGGAGGCTAGATCTTGTTGTCATAAAATATAGCAGGTGCAACACTAGAACACATTCCTCACTAAGAGGGAGTGTTAGCTTTTGTAGCATTGGATGTGTTCTAGCCTTGAAATTTTGTGGAGAGGCTAGAATACATGAGATTTGCAAAAGCCATAAAATCATTTCTGGAAATTCCGCCTAGAAATGACTTAATTAGATTATTAGTCAGTTTTTAAATATTTCCTAAGTCTAAACTTAGGGAATATCATTAATTAATCATAATTAATTAAGTCAAGGTGTGAATGTTCTAGAAACTCACACAGATCGACTTCAAGTTAATCCTAGCCATCGATTAAGATCTAATCTTGGCCATTGAAGTCTCAACAAGAGGATTATAAGAAGTTGATGGGACTTGGAGAAATCACTTCAGCGGTTCGATTTCATTGGCAGATTGATTTCTAGAGTAGCAATTGTCAGTTGCTGGAGAGAGAGTCAGTGAGATCGAAGCAGTGAGAGAGGGGCAGGGACAGTGAAGCTGGAGGACGGATTCTAGTTCCGGTGAGTGCATTTGCAGAGAGGAAGAGGAGCCATAGTGAGGCAGACACGGAACAGTGCAGTAGCCTCTAAAGGCAATTTCGAATTTGCTGGGGAGAAGAAGAGTTTCAGTGCTAGAAGTTGGGAAGAGGTTCCAGAGGCCATGAGAGACATTTTCCTAGACAACAACTAACCAGACGGCTTGAGGAGAAGTTTTTCCGAGCTCAGTGCAGAAGTGACTACGCTAAGGTGATGTAGTGACTGCGCAAAGCCAGTTTGGACGACTCAATTTGAGCTGAGGTCAGAGCCCGATTTGCCTGTGGAGTGAGGAAATTCCTCACTAGATTTTTCTTGCCAGTTTTTTCTATGTAGGATTGCTAGTTTTGGCATCCAGTTGTACTCAGATTATGTCACTGCTGCATAATAATAAAACCCTCGGCTGCTTCATCGTTTTTCCCAAGTTGGGTTTTTTCGGGGACATCGATCCAAATATAACTGTGTAAATTTATGTGTGTGTGTTAGCATTTCTTCCAACGTTTATTTCTTCCGCATTTGTGTAGGCTGCAGTGTGGTTGATTTAGTATTTGCTGTAGCAAACAATAAATAAATTGTTAAAAAATAATTTAACAATTAGGGGAATTATTTCCAATTGCTGCAATAGGATCCCAGTTTACGGAATTTTCACATCAAGATCATCCTTGATCTTTTAGACATGACTTTCTATTTTTGGAAAGTCACTTCCAAATTGAGATGTGACTTACTATTTTGGAAAGTCATATTAGAATTATTAGAAATGAAATTTTATTATAGGACGTTCAAATATAACTCAAAGATATGATTTCTTCTAGGAGAAATTCATCCCTGAGCTGCCAAATTTTAAAAGTTATTGGTTGTTGATTTCCTTCTCTATGTGACCATAGTTGCATCTTTCATGATCTCTTCTTTCTTTCTTCACATATTGCTTCCCAATGTTGAAAAGTGTAACTAGGTTCGGTCTTCATAATGACTTGTAATTATTAATTTATTTAATAAAGAAGACAAAGATAATGAAATGTACTTTTTAATGCTTGCCTCATGAGTTTCATGAGTAAGGAGATTTTATTATAGGTCAAAGAATTATTCTTGATGCCTTTAGGAGTTTGTCATCTTGTCATAAATATATAATTTAGAGTCATATATATGAAGTATTGTTACACTTGTAAAAGACAATTTACTGATGTAATAATATGCTCAAAGACCTTGTCAATTATGCTCCATCAAGTCGGCTCAAAATATGTTGGAAAACCTCTTCGATGAAGTCGGCTCACACTCCTATGGTCGTTCGGCCTAGGGTAATAAGACAGTCCCTATATATAGGATTGCAACCTCATTGTTGAGAAAAGTATTCAGACAAGTCTGAGATTGCCATGCGTAGGTAAGTCTGCGGTTTGGTGGAGGCAGTACAACGAAGAGAGGGATGTGTCTAACGAAGGAAGAGAGGTCCTCTCGGATCTCTGTTTTGGGTTAGTAATCTCCAGGTCAAGGTTTGCCATAGTGATCCAAAAAAACAGTACGTAGGAACAAGATATACAGAAGAAAATTGTCTAGTTTGCATAGTATGTGAGGAAGGAAATTGAGATCAATGCGGAGGAGAGGCAATGCTAGCCTCTGTCATTGATCTCACACTCTCGCATAGGTTCAGTAATATATATTTACAACGTAAAGAAGGCAACAAGTAAGACGGTCATCACAATGAAAGGAGATCTATTCATGGAGGGCAAAGCTTATCATAGTAAGGATATCATAGTAAGAGGCCGAGGTCAAATCAAGGAAAGGAGGTCACAGTTTAGGGCTAGGAACCGAGCTTTCCTAGTGTTGGTGCAGCATGGTGCAGAAAAACAAGATCAACATAAGGAGCCTAGAAGAGCGAGTGACAAGGGTCTTGGAGGCATATTGGTGTCAAGGGTCTTTGTCATGGTCTTGGTACTCGTCAATTGATGATCTATAAGAAGAATGATTATTGGGTTTTCCTCTCCAAGAGGGAGAGGTTTTGGCCTTGTTGTCGCACAAAATATCGAGGCACCGTGACAACGGCTCAGATCGGGGGTTGTCACCCTGATCCCCATTCTCTCTATTTAAGCTGTCTCCTTGCAGACTAAGGGGGGTAGACCCTAACGAAAATGAAGAAGGAGAATTGATTGGAAACCAATCAATTCAGGAGACACAGTTAAACAACCTAGTGCTTGTTAAGATTTTAACGAGATTTTATAGATTCGATTAGATTTGAATTTTAAGACCAGTGCCTTGTGGAGTCAAAATATCTCGTTATGAAATTAAAATCAAGTAATTGATAGGTAACTACTGCTAAAAAGGAAAATTATCTTGCTATGAAAAAATCAATCCACCACGACAATATTCAATTCCTCAATTAAGTGCTCAATTGATCAAACTGGAAGATAAGCTCTTTTCGATAACACCATTCATCATTCGATAAAACACCTTTGTAATCATGCATAAACAATGTTCAATAAAGGCATGCAATTTATCATCACTTGAAATATTCTCAAAGTTGACTAAGCAATTTAATCACCAATTTCGAGCAATTTAAAACCACAATTAGATAGTTTAATGATCATCAACCACAACTAAGCATGAAAATACTTCGAACCAACCATTTAAATTTCGAAACAAAAATATTATCATGAGAGAACCATCAAATTTAAATGCTAGACATTTCCAATAATTCCAAATTTAAATGATATTCTAAGTAATTCCAATTCAGAAATCTATAGTCAAACTTTAGATAAAAAGAAATTTAAAGTTCACCTTTGACTATGTAAAAAAATTAAATTTTTGAGAATTTTCTAAAGTTAAAAATTTCATTTAAAATTTTTGTTTTTTTTTTAAATTTTTTATTATTATTTAAAGTTAATGAAACTAAAAACAAAAAATATATATACAAATAAAGCTAAAGTCCTACAAAAATGAAAAAGTTAAAAATTTTGATTTATATTTATTTATTTATATTTTAAAGCTTAAAAAAAAACCTAAAGATTAAAAAGCCAGATCTAAAATTAAATCAAATGTTAAAACTAACTAGACAAATTCAACAAAATCGGAAATATAAACTTCAGAACTAATTGAAAAAAATTAAAATCTAAAATTAACACTAAAGTTAAAGTCAAGTCGAAAATCTGAAGTCTTAACTTGCGTGAATTAGTGAGTGTGCAGGTCGAAGGAGATTGTGGAGGTTCGATGGAAGGTTGCGGGAGGAAGAACGATGGCAGGGGCAAGGGATGGAAGACGCAGGCAGAGGGTGAAGCTGGTAAAAGGGGATGCAGATAATGCACACGCAGGCAGAAAACGTAAAGGCAACAACGGTGAGGGGCAATGCAGGGATGAGATGGAGCGGCTGCGTGAATAATGCGGGAAGGGAGAAAGATGGTTGATGCAGGTCATACGGACATGGATGTAAAACCAGCGTGAAGGCATCCAGTGGAAATGCTGAAATGATGAGGTAGCACAGAAAAATGATAGCACAGAAAGGCGGAGACTGCGTGAAGATATGGCAGTGTAGAGGAGAAGCGGATGGATTAGCAGACCAAACAGAAAAGTTGCAGGCACACTGGTGCATAAATAATTCTAAATTTCTCCTTTTTCCCAGCAGAATTTAATTCAAATTGAACGAAAAACACCTGCAATTGTTTAATCTTTAAAACAGAGATCAAGCCCAGATCTGCAACCAGATTCGATCCCAACACCAGATCTTACCCTCCAGGGCCTAGATCTGGCTCATATCTAAAAAATTTCTTTGAAAATCTCCTAATACAACTTGCACAAAACCAGAAAAAAGGGACCCAAAAAACCCATTATATGCACAAAATAAAAACCCCAAAAACCCTAGTTAATAAAATAAAAATAAGCGGGATTTACACTGCTATTTTACAAATCAGAGGCCCTCATGGCTAGATTTAAAACCATTTTGCACAATTAATAAAAACGAAATTAAGAGAGGCACAAGCCCAAAAGACCCTGTAAAATTTTTTTCCGTAAGATAACCTCAAAAATTAGGAAAGAATGGGCTTTTTCAGATTTTCTAAAATCTGAGAGTCTGCTGATCTAACTAAAGATTTCCCCAAACGCTCAAATCATGAATAATGATCTCTGCACACTTAGATCTGAATTTTAGATTGATAGAGATTTAAAAAAAATAACCATGAGACCTTTCAGAAAAATAGATAACTGATATTTCTGTCAAATTAAAATGCAATTTTAGAAAACTCAGAAAACTGCACAAGATACCTGTATGCAGATCAATCCATGAAGGCCATCAACTATCAAATGCCAATAAAAGTAGCAGAGTTTAGAGACAATATCACCACATACATCTGGAAAAGGAACACCAAAGTTTGTAACCCCAAAGTCTTTATACTTTCTTGATCAAAAAATTACAAGATCTTCTAAGAACAAGTGCACGATTCAAATATCGGATGCAAATGACACACAAAAACCTCTAATTTATAAGATAAAATCTCCCAACGGCTAGTTTGGTTAATTCTTGTCAAGATAAGCTCGTTCGTCGAAAAAGATTAAATTATCTTTTAATCTGGACCATCGAAATTATAATTTTGAAGAAATTCGAATTTATCATTTAATTCCATTTTAATTAACTCAAAAATAATATTTTTGAGTTAATTACCTCAAAATTTTGACTTTGACTTAACCACCAAGGCTCAAATAGCTACCCAATTTTGCGACTCAAAACATGATATAGTAGACCAAGTAGCTTGTAATAAAATAATTTAGCCAATTAGCTAGGATTATTCCCAAACTACTCTTACAAGGACTCGATAGAAAAAACACTAGGACTCACCTAGCATCTTGATAACAAAATCCACCCTAGCTTTGGGGTGAGGCTGGAGGGGAAAACTCTGCCGATCACTTGTGTCGAGAAACACAAATGAATCAGTGAGACAAAAAACCTCCTAGGATAGAAATCGTCACCAAAACATTAGGCTTACCTAGGTTGTTACGTACATGGTGGACTTACTTAGATTATTTACATCATAAACATGCAGAATGGGTTTACAACATTTATAAAATTGTCATCTGACGATGAAATCTGAATGGCGTGAACATCTCGAACATGATGAATCCCATTTGCAAAAATAGGGGTGTACTACTATGAGGTCGTTGACACATAGTGGTCAACATCTGGCTCTACTTGGGGACACATTGCTTCATTGAAGGAATGTGAGAATCTGGAATCTGCATCCAAGCAACACACACAATTACATAAGTAGCGTCCATCCAAATATCATCATATAACATTAAGCACATGAAAAATGGAAGCTCTTCTATCATTTATTATTCTACTTAACATGAAAAGTAAATCTAATCTAACTACAAAATGAAATGCTGAAAGGACAAGGAGTAAGGTTAGAAATACAATACAAAGGATGCCCAATGGCATCAGACATCTCTGAAGAACAACTTGAGCAGTTGGCCATTTGCAGGTAAGTGAAGTAGTTTGCCTTCCAACCTGCTCAAGTGGAATGAGTTTGGTCCAACAATGCCTCTGATAATATAAGGTCCTAGCCACAAACTGTCAAATTTCTTATGTTTTCCCGGCTTTTCATCCTTTCAATCCCAAAGAAATACCATGTCTCTAACCTGCAAAGATCTAGATCGAGATGATTTATCAAAGATTTTTTTAATGTTAGATTGATTCTTACACATATTATCTAAAGCTTTCCTACGAGTTTCATCCAACTCCACAATCTAATCAATTCTATTTTGAACAACATCTTTATCGGTGGAAAAATGTTGAAGGAGTTGGTAAGCTGGTAATTTAAGGTGCACAGGCAAAGTTACATCCAAGCCATAAACTAATTCAAAAGGACTTTTACCAATAGCTTTCTTTTTAGTAATTCTATCTGCCCACAAAGCATACTTGATTTTGTTGTCCTAAGATTGCTTATTATCTCCCACTATCTTCTTGATATTGGTTATAAGATTTTTATTACTTGACTCAGCTAGGCCATTACCCTGAGGATAATAGTTAGATGAATGAGATAATGTAATGCCATACTTAAAACAAAAAGATGAAAATTCAAATGATCTAAAAGCCTTGGCATTGTCGGTAGTGATCTTGGCAGGGACAACAGATCTAGTAATGATTTGATTTTCAATAAAGTCCATAATGACCTTTTCATTGGTATTCTTAGCAGGAATGGCTTCAACCCATTTTGTAAAATAATTAGTCACAGTTAAGATCCAGGAGTAGCCATTGCTAGAATTTTCATGGAATTTCCTGATGAAATCTAGACCCCAATGTTGAAAAGGTGCCTCAACAACCATAGGTTGTAGGGGTAGGGCAACTAGCTTCTGCTTCTCAGTGAATAGTTGACAGGCTTGGCAACTTTTGACAAATTTATGCACATTGAAAAAATCGAAGGCCAATAATAACCAGCTCTCAGAATTTTGTGGGTGGTAGTTCTAGCAGCATAATGACCACCACAAAATCCCGAATGAAACTCAGAAATCAACTTCTTGGACTCAACCTCATCAACACACCTAAGTATTATCCCCTTGGGATTTTTCCATCCAAGGCCATCATCCTTCATGAGGCAATACTTAGTGGCTTTTAATTTAAGAGCCCTTCTTCTATGAACAATTAAATGGTTAGGACATGTAAGATTTAACAAATAATAAACAATTTCCTTATACCATTCATGCTCACCTGACCTTTGCAGCTCAGACAAAGAAGCATCATTAAGACACATCAAACCAAGCGCTTTCTCATTACCTTCGGTCATCATTTCAGCCAAGCCTTGACCCTTGACTAACTTGGTGGGCCGAATCTCTAAATCATACTCTTGAATTTTAGTAACCCAGCTAGCACGAGTCCCTAAGCAATCAGTTTGATTTAATTTATCTTTAATCGCAGAATGCGGGATGAAAGCAATGATTTTAGAATAACCCACATAAGTCCTAAAATGCTTAAGAGACTTAACCAAGGCATAGGCTTGCTTTTCCATAGTAGTATAATTTAATTTAGAATTTTGAAGCGCTCTACTCATGGAAGCAATAGGTTGTTCGTGACCTTCCTTATTCTTTTGTAACAAGACACCAGCAATGGTATCTTCAGAAGTGAAAGAGAAAATCATGAAATCCTTTGAATAATTAGGACTTTCCAAAACATGAGCTTTGGAAATAACACCCTTAATTCCTTGAAAATCCCTTTTTCCATCTTCTTTCCATGAAAATTTTATATCTTTTTTCAGAAGACTTTGAATAGGCTTAGCTATTTCTGTGTAATTTGGAATTAATCTTCTAAGAAAATTAGTTTTTCCTAGAAAAGACTGAAGGGATTTAAGATTATGAGGAAGAGGAATCTTTGGATTGCCTCAACTCTTTCAGGATCAATCTTGATCCCATCTTTGGAGATGATGTGACCAAGTAATTTCCCTTCAGTTACTCCAAAAACAAACTTGACTGGATTCAAGGAAATCCAAAATTCTCTACACCTATCAAAGACCTGCCTAAGATGACTTATGTGACTAGTACCATCTTTAGAAAAAACAGTAAGCTCATCTTGATAAATTTCAATAATTTTTCCAATTAAACCTTTAAAAGCATAATCCATAGCCCTTTGAAAAGTAGCCCCAGCGTTAGTCAACCCAAAAGGCATTCTAATGTATTCGAAAGTACCCCATGGTGTGGTGAATGTAGTTTTGTGACGATCTTCCTTCTTAACCCAAACTTGATTGTATCTAGAAAAACCATCTAGTAATGACATCATTCCTGAACCTATTACTCTTTGCAACATAGTATCCATGTTGGGCAAAGGGTAATTATCCTTTTTACATGCTAGATTAAGGTTTCTAAAATCGACACAAAGTCTAATGGTACCATTCTTCTTCCTAACAATCACCAGGTTGGAACACCATCTTGAATGTCTAGTTTGAGCAATGATTCCAGCTACGAGCATTTTTGAAAGCTCTTTCTGAACCAAAGGGGCTAACTTACGATTTATTTGCCTAAGCTTTTGATGAAAAGGTTTATCATTCTCATCTTTCAAAGGGATAATGTGTTGCATGACATCTTCCCCATATCCTTTTAACTCATCATACGAAAATGCTAAAACATCCCTATATTCATGAAGTAAATTGGTCAACTTTTTCCTTTCTTCTTCATTAGTACATTTACCAATCTTGACAATCTTAGGGTCTTCCGAGGTACCAATATTTACTTCAATGAATTCACCCGGATCCATTTTATTTTCCTCTTTTATCTTTGTGGCATCATGCCGATCAAAGTGCTGCTCTAAAGCAACAATATTCCCAGGATTAGGATTTATAGTATCATCATGGTCATCAGATCCATCCTCCCTAGAAATTATTCGAAAATTTTCAAACTCATCCAAATTATTGAGAAAACGAATGACTTGCTTTTCATCATTAAAAACTTGCCAATGCTCTGAATTATCCGGGACTGAAGGTCTGAAAATAATTTCCATTTGTTACCTTATCCTTAATTAGTTCATCAGATAATTGTAAGGTAGGAGTAGCCACAACAAGCTCGTCCGCCAAGCTATTCTTTTCTCTTGGGATAGCTTCAAGGTTAATGGCATCAAAGTATTCCATAACATCCCATACAACATTTCGATAATTCCTTAACCTTTGATTTTTATGTGTAAATTTATTCTTAACTTGCATGATAACCAAATCAGAGTCTCCCTTGATACTAAGCAACTTATTTCTTAAAGCTTTTGCCAACTCAAAACCCAACAACAAGGCTTCATATTCAACCACATTGTTGGTTGCATCGAACTCAAGTCTATAGGCAAACATAAAAATATGACCAAGGGGAGACTTCAATACAATTCCAACACCCTTACCATATCTAGATGATGCACCATCAAAATGCATGTACCAAACTTGATCCCTTAGGTCCTCAAACTTCTCATCAACTTTGTCATCTAAAGGAACTATGGAATTAGACATAATAGCATAATTCCCCATGTCAGGTTGTTCCTTAATTATTTCATTATGAGGTCTCTTAGGATCTTCCACATGGAATCTTCTTTCAGGCTCTCTATTTAGCTTCACAAACCCTTGACCTCTAGGGGAAGGGATCATAGCATAAGACCAGTTCATCTGAATACTTCCTCCTAGATCAGAGGCCCACTTTCTAGATGACAACATACCCCAAGCATCCGGAACATCAACTACAACTATGTCCATAACAATCAGTATGTCAGGGTAAACCGATAAATGAACTTGCAAATCCTTGATTAACCCATGAACTTAATTTTCTTAGAATCCATGGCACATATGTTGTAGTATGGTCTAGAAACTCTTAAATTAGGTTATTCCATGACTCTCTTGGTCATGACACAAGCTGAAGCACCAGAATCTACCATACAATTATTCAATTTATAACCATCAACCATCAAAGTAACAAAAAATGGTTGATGCTCCTTGTTATTTGACTCCTTTTTTGCAGATATATAGGGGCGTCTTGATAAGAAACTTCAGGAGTCTTATCTTGAGTAACATTAACATGCGAAACTCCTAGAGCATCTAAAACCTTAGCTCTCTGAGTGGGAAGCTTTAACATCTCAGTGACAGGCACCAAGATCTTAGCATTATTCAACCTTGTGCCCAAATCAATATTCAAACCAGGACTAGGATTAAAAATTCGAGGGGGAGTTTGATTATTACCTTGCTCTTTATCCCTTCTTTGATAAGTTAATCCTTTGTCCTTAGCAATTTCCAGAACTTGATCAGGAGAAGGTTTTTCACCAAATAAATCAATCATCAAATGCTTCTCATGATCAAAATTATTGATACTATGCGAAGAAGTGAAAGGTCTAACATCTTGACTATTTTCCTTAACTTCCATCCAATCTTCCATAGACAAGGAAAACTCCTTACCAACAACATTTATCTGATTACTTGCCCCAAACATTCCACTATTCACGATTCTTTTAACAGTGGGACAAGTAACCTCTTCATGAAGAGCATCACAAGCTCTACAATAAGGTGGAGCTTCATCAACCAGATTAGTAGATTCAACAGATTAGGAGGTCTCTGCTCACTAGGCTGGCCTTTTTTCTGCCAAGTATTATTACCCCGATTATTATTATTATGATTCTTAGGTTGGGAATTTTGCGCTTGAGCCCTTTCCATTTGGACCAACCTATACTGCAAAGTGCTTATTTCCTTAGCATGGTCAGAGATTAATTTCGCTTGGTTAAGCTCCATGCTTTCAAGCTTTTGCATTAACTTTTTCATAGGGTCGTCATCATCTTCTAGAGGCTCTTTACCTTTAGGTCCTTTCAATTTAGTTGCGGCCCTATCAAAACCAGGAATTTCAGACTTCCCTGATGCCCTTTTATCCTTTTCAAGTTCTTCAGCTAAAGACTGATAGGCCTTATAATCAACAGTTTTAGCACGTCTTAGCTCATATGAAATATCAAAATTAAAAGCATCAATGTAAAAATTCAGAAGAGATCCATTAGGAGGCTTATGAGTTTGAGATATTTCCTTAAGGATACTATTAAATCCCCTGTTAAATTCTTCAATCGTTTCATTCTCTTTCTTTTTTATGATACTAATATCTTTTACCAAATGCCTATCTTCCCTTTTATTAACAAACTTATCCTTAAAGGCAACTATAATTGATTCAAAGATATTGAATGAGTTATTAGGTTTTTCAGTAAACCACCATAGCATCTTGCTCAAAAATAAGAATAAAAAGCTTCATCTTTACATCCTCTAAATTGTTATTTAAAACCGTAAATTTATTCCACCAACCAACGAAAGCAAACAAATGAACTTTGACACTAACCGCATTATTTCCCTGGAAAGTACGTAATCTTTCCATGCCATGTTTAGGGTAATCATTGGGATGACCTTGAATGTTAGTAAAGTTACACGGGGCAAAGATATCCATGATATCTTGCTGAACAGGATCACAAAACAGAGAATGGATATCAGAGAGAGCTTCCTGGCCAAGATTAACAAGAAGTGTACGAGAAGAGAGCTTGTGTAATCGGACTCTCAGAACCCTTTTAGGATATGTAGTAGGATTAACCAAGCTACTTGGATGTCTTCTAGTACCAATACCTGTGGAAAATGAAGCCAATGGAGTCGCCACTAGGACAGGAAGCTAACTCAAATACCTGAGATGAAAGATGAATAAAAAGATGAATGTCGTAAAGCCAAAGTCCAATAAATTGGTCCCCGGCAACGGCGCCAAAAAATGTTGTCGCACAGAATGTCCAGGCACCGCGACAATGGCTCAGATTGGGGGCTGTCACCCTGATCCCCAATCTCTCTATTTAAGCTGTCTCTTTGCAGACTAAGGGGGGTAGACCCTAACGAAAATGAAGAAGGAGAACTGATTGGAAACCAATCGATTCAGGAGACACAGTTAGACAACCAAGTACTTGTTAAGATTTTAAGGAGATTTTATAGATTCGATTAGATTTGAATTTTAAGACCAGTGCCTTGTGGAGTCAAAATATCTAGTTATGAAATTAAAATCAAGTAATTGATAGGTAACTGCTGCTAAAAAGGACAATTATCTTGCTATGAAAAAATCAATCCACCATCACAATATTCAATTCCTCAATTAAGTGCTCAATTGATCAAACTGGAAGATAAGCTCTTTTCGATAACATGATTCATCATTCGATAAAACACCTTCGTAATCATGCATCAACAATGTTCGATAAAGGCATGCAATTTATCATCACTTGAAATATTCTCAAAGTTGACTAAGCAATTTAATCACCAATTTCGAGCAATTTAAAACCACAATTAGATAGTTTAACGATCATCAACCACAGCTAAGCATGAAAATACTTCGAACCAACCATTTAAATTTCGAAACAAAAATATTATCATGAGAGAACCATCGAATTTAAATGCTAGACATTTTCAATAATTCCGAATTTAAATGATATTCTAAGTAATTCCAATTCAGAAATCTATAGTCAAACTTTAGATAAAAAGAAATTTAAAGTTCACTTTTGACTATGTAAAAAATTTTAAATTTTTTGAGAATTTTAAGTTAAAAATTTCATTTAAAATTTTTGGTGTTTTTTTTTTTTAACTAAAGTTAATGAAACTAAAAACAAAAAATATATATACAAATAAAGCTAAAGTCCTACAAAAATGAAAAAGTTAAAAATTTTGAATTTTATTTATTTATTTATATTTTAAAGTTTCAAAAAAAACTTAAAGATTAAAAAGACAAATCTAAAATTAAATCAATTTTAAAACTAACTAGACAAATTCAACAAAATCGAAAATCTAAACTTCAGAACTAGTTGAAAAAAATTAAAATCTAAAACTAAAACTAAAGTTAAAGTCAAGTCGAAAATCTAAAGTTTTAGCTTGCGTGAATTAGTGAGTGTGTAGGTCGAAGGAGATTGCAGAGGTTCGATGGAAGGCTGTGGGAGGAAGAACTGTGGCAGGGGCAAGGGATGGAAGACGCAGGCAGAGGGTGAAGCTAGTAAAAGGGGATGCGGATAATGCACACGCAGGTAGAAAATGTAAAGGCAACAACAGTGAGGGACAACGCAGTGATGAGATGGAGCGGCTGCGTGAAGAATGTGGGAAGGGAGAAAGATGGTTGATGCAGGTCGTACGGACAGCGTACGGACAAGGATGAAAGACCAACGTGAAGGCAACCAGTGGAAATGTTGAAATGAAGAGGTAGCACAGAAAAATGACAACGCAGAAAGGTGGAGACTGTGTGAAGATATGTCAATGTAGAGGAGAAGCGGATG
Organism: Pinus albicaulis; assembly: GCA_034641835.2. Taxonomy (NCBI): domain Eukaryota; kingdom Viridiplantae; phylum Streptophyta; class Pinopsida; order Pinales; family Pinaceae; genus Pinus; species Pinus albicaulis. The sequence goes on from CM076582.1 coordinate 140,305,159, forward strand.
GATCAGCGGACCAAACAGAAAAGTTGCAGGCACACTGGTGCATAAATAATTCTGAATTTCTCCTTTTTCCCAGCAGAATTTAATTCAATTTGAAGGAGAAACACCTGCAATTGTTTAATCTTTAAAACAGAGATCAAGCCCAGATCTGCAACCAGATTCGAACCCGAGACCAAATCTTACTCTCCAAGGCCTAGATCTGGCTCAGATTTAAAAAATTTCTTTGAAAATCTCCCAGTACAACTTGCACAAAACCAGAAAAAAGAGACCAAAAAAACCCAGTATATGCACAAAATAAAAACCCCCAAAACCCTAGTGAATAAAATAAAAATGAGCGGGATTTACACTGCGATTTTACAGATCAGAGGCCCTCATGGCCAGATTTAAGACCTTTTTGCACAATTAATAAAAACGCAATTAAGAGAGACACAAGCCCAAAAGACCTTCTAAAATTTTTTTCCGTAAGATAACCTCAGAAAGTAGGAAACAATGGGCTTTTTTCAGATTTTCTGAAATCTGAGAGTCGGCTGATCTAACTGAAGATTTCCCCAAACGCTCAAATCTTGAATAATGATCTCTGCACACTTAAATCTGAATTTTAGATTGATAGAGATTTAAAAAAATAACCATGAGACCTTTCAAAAAAATAGATAATTGATATTTCTGTCAAATCAAAATCCAATTTTAGAAAACCCAGAAAACTGCACAAGATATCTGTATGCATATCAATCCATAAAGGCCATCAACTATCAAATGCCAATAAAAGTAGCATAGTTTAGAGACAATATCACCACATAGATCTGGAAAAGGAACACCAAGTTTGTAACCCCAAAGTCTTTATGCTTTATTGATAAAAAAATTACAAGAGCTTCTGAGAACAAGTGCACAATTCAAAGATCGGATGCAAATGACACACAAAGACCTCTAATTTATAAGATAAAATCTCCAATGGCTAGTTTGGTTGATCCTTGTCAAAATAATCTCGTTCGTCGAAAAAGATTTAATTATCTTTTAATTTGGACCGTCGAAATTATAATTTTGAGGAAATTCGAATTTATCATTTAATTCCATTTTAATTAACTCAAAAATAATATTTTTGAGTTAATTACTTCAAAATTTTGACTTTGACTTAACCACCAAGGCCCAAGGGTCCAAAATTTCTTGAAATTCTCAATATTCCTTTGGCTTGGGACCTTTAAAAATTTATTTTTTAAGGACCCACGAATTTTGCCTTTGAAGAATTTTAACTCACCTAGGACTTTAAAATTAATTAAATTTATGGCTTGAGATTTTTAATTTAATTTGGCCAGAAAATTTAATTAATTGATTGAGAGGGGATTTAATTATTTTTCCAACCCTCTTTACATAAGATAAATACATTTAGACACATAAAGGGGGAATACTCATTCGTGATAGACCCTCAAATAGCTACCCAATTCTGCGACTCAAAACATGATTTAGTAGACCAAGTAGCTTGTAATAAAATAATCTAGCCAATTAGCTAGGATTATTCCCAAACTACTTTTACAAGGACTCGATAGAAAAAACACATGGACTCAGTTAGCATCTTGATAACAAAATCCACCCTAGCTTTGGGGTGAGGCTGAAGGAGAAAACTTTGCCAATTACTTGTGTCGAGAAACACAAATGAATCAGTGAGGCAAAAAACCTCTTAGGATAGAAATCGTCACCAAAACACTAGGCTTACCTAGGTTGTTACATACATGGTGGTCTTATTTAGATCAATTACTTCATAAACATGCAGAATGGGTTTACATCATTTATAAAACTGTCGTCTGACGATGAAATCTGAATGGCGTGAACATCTCGAACATGATGAATCCTATTTGCAAAAATTGGGGTGTACTGCTATGGGGTCATTGACATAGAGTGGTCAACAGGCTCTGGCTGGAAAGCCTAAATATTGTGTCTCTTGTGCATTTGATAGTTGACTTGATGAAGAACGTAATAATCTAACGAAGATAAGATCTAAGTAAAGAAGCATAATGAAATTACCAGTAATTATCATGAAAGAGAATTTGAATTAAACGCCCTGATTTCTCAACACCCAGGAGCTTCCGTTCAGAGTTCCTTCATCTTTGTCAACCACCTCATATTCCATACGAGGACATATTATGTTGATTTTATGTAGTCAATATGTGGACCATGCCTTCATGCATCCTTCCAAAGGATGAGATCCCTTGTCTTTGATCATGCTCATGAGATAGAGCATTTACCCATGCAATCTGCAACTATATGATGACATGACTTAATCTATCAAAAATATGCATACATGCCTTTTTTCTTGTTTTGGTCATCTAGACTTCCTTCGACAACTTTCTTTCCTTGAGTGAGAGTACTTCAACCCTCTTGACATGTTGCATTCTTTTGTCATTATACCATCATTCTTCCAAACAATGAATCCTATACAAGGTGGAAATCTCAGCGAGACACCTGCTTCTTCCAAGAGGTGAACCTTCTAATGAAAATTCCAACGGAGGATCTTGATTATCCTCATCCTGCAAATGCTCCTTCTTAATGATGATGTATGATGAATTCCATGCTAGATGAATTTATTCTACCCATAGGGACGACTTATGCTTCCAATGAGGTTACCAAGAGATACTTCATTTTGATATAGACTTCTACTTCAATTATCTTTCAAACTTCTTTATGATGATGTCATGAGCTCTTGCTTCAGTCATATGCTATTATGATGCCATCTCCTAAAATGATGCATCCTATCATGCGTCTAATGTTTTCTACCATGATAGCTATACTTTACAAAAACTGAAAAGAACTAGGTGGAGAAGATTATGTCAATCATAGTAGAGATCTTTTACTTCCTCCTTCTTTGATTAATTCTTTTCAACTTCTTCCACTTCTCTTCGGTGACATGGTGTTAAATTTAGATAGACATAGTGTGTTCTATGCTTAATGCAAATTTACTTCAATCTTTCTTAGGCCCGATTCAATTTAGCAATCACATAAACATGAAAGTAAAATGCTGATAGAACACAATAATAGATCAACAGAAGACAAGCCAATTATATAGATCAGATTTTATAATTCTTCTTGTCCAGTAAAGATATAGGATAGTGTGCGTTACGACAGTCAATAGGATGAATCAACCAACAAAGTCTTTCTTAGATCAGCCAACTATAGAAGTTATGGTTTCCCACGGTTTTTTTCCCATCACCTTATTACTCTAAAATAGTTCGTACCCTTTCCCATATCCATACATTTAACAAGCCGGAAAATAAACTTTGCGAAAGCACAGAATTATTCCTTTTCGAGAATTAAAATTTTCGAATCTTTGGAAAATGCAGAAATAAAAATCAGCAAGCATAAAAGCAGTCATTCACACATTTGACAACGATATTTTTGGTCGACATGACCACAGGAAAAACCCCCCTACAACTCTTGGGGAAAACGAGTTTGAAAGCTCCTTCTTATTTACGGAAAATGCCTTTTTACGGTGAGAGAAATATTCGGCAAAATAAAAAAATCAGCAAAACGAGACTTTTACAACTTATCTCGTTTCGTGCTTAACCACGCCTCGGAAAATGCACAAACGAACAAAAACGAACATCAATAAATCTTGTACGTTCTCCTCGATGCAGTACGATAAATGCAGCTGTACGGCCTCCTCAAAATCTGTGCAAACAGCAATTAATGTTGCTGTCCAAAACCTCGATTTGCGTGCCAAAACTGCTGCAAAACTCTGCTGTACGGAACAGCCCCTTGCTGCCTCGATTTCCGTGCCCAATATTGCTATACGGCCCTGCTGTACGGCCTCCCTGCCTAGAAAACCGTGCCAAAAATCTGCCTGCTGTTTGCTAAATCTGCTGCACTTGTCTTGCTGAAATGCTGCCTTGGAATGTGTGCCAAGTTGCTGCCTCCTCCTCCTCACTGCCCAGAAATCTCCCTTGCTCTCTTGCTCTCCTTCTCCCAATCTGCTCATGAAAGAATGAATGACCTTTTCCTCCTTTTCCTCCTTTAACCTAACCCTAAGTGACTTTTGGGAAATCCCTAAATCCAATGGCTGAGATAGATTGAGATCTAGGGCTGAGATTAAATGCTCATTTAAATCTCACTTTCTATTTTTTAATTCACCCCACTTTAATAAAGACCCACTTAGTCATTTATTTCCAAAGTCACTTTTCCTTTCTAATTTTACATTGACTTTATTAAAGTCACTTTAAATTAGACTTTAGTAACTTTATCACTTAAAGTCACTTTTAAATTAGATTTGACTTTATAACTTTATAAAGTCACTTTAGTAACTTTATCACTTAAAGTCACTTTTAAATTAGATTTGACTTTATAAAAATTATAAAGTCACTTTAGGAAAAAAATTAAATTCTTTTGGACACTTTTCCCTAGGCCAAAGATCAAAGCCTTAGGGAACCACCTGTCCTCCGGTAACCAAATTTCAACACTCCCTCTTACCGAGGAAGGTGTTCCTCACCACACCCATCTTGTCTCTGAAGTAGACATGCTTGCCCCGTGGTAAGGCTTTGGTAAGAATATCTGCAACCTGCTCATCGGTGGGAATATACTCAAGCTTCACAGCTCCTTTCTGAACATAGTCTCTGATGAAATGATATTTGATCCCGATATGCTTTGACCTGTCATGAAATACTGGATTCTCTGTGAGTTTAATGCAACTCTGATTATCACAGTAAATCACTGAAGGTCTCAACGGTTGACCAAATAAGCCAAACAACATCTTGCGAAGCCAGATGGCCTCACAACTAGCTAGACTGGCTGCCATATACTCTGCTTCCGCTGAACTCAATGCTACTGACTGCTGCTTTTTATTCTTTGTAAGTTGAACCATGACACCATTATTCTTAGAGACAACCCCGCCCCAAAACGACACCACGAATAATGCTCTTCCTATGGAAGCGTCTTTGCCAATCGGAATCGATTAACAACACCCAATCTCCCTCCATCCCCCTGCCTGTAGTCCAGACCATAATCCACTGTCCTCTGCAAGTATCGCAAAATGTGTTTTGCAGCCACCCAGTGAACCTTCCTAGGCTCACACATAAACTGACTCATCGTGTTGACTGCAAAACAAATATCTGGTCTAGTGTTGACCAAATACATCAAGGAACCAATCAGCTATCTGTACAATGTGGGATCCACCAACTCGGAATCCGAAGCATGAAGCTTCTTCCAGTTGGTGATTATCGGTGTCGACATGGGTTTACAATCCTCCATGTCGAATCTGCCAAGGATATCCACAATATACTTCCCCTGCCCCAGGAAGAAATGCCCCTCCTCCTGCCACACCTCCAAACCCAAAAAGTAATGCATCAAGCCGATGTCCTTCATCTCAAACTCCGCCGCAAGATCTCTCTTGCAGTGCTCTATGAGTCTCTCTGCACCTGTAATGACTAAGTCATCCACATACAGCACCAGAATGAGAGGCTCCTCACCTATCACAATATAGTAAAGGTTCGGATCTGCCTCACTCTTTGTGAAACCCATCTTCCGCAAGTAAGTATCTATCCTGGAGTACCAAGCTCTGGGAGCTTGCTTCAGGCCATAAAGGGCCTTCTTCAGTCTGCACACATGGGACTCCTTCCCATGCACCTCAAAGCCCTGTGGCTGCTCAATGTACACCTCCTCATGTATGAAGCCATTGAGAAATGTGGTCTTCACATCCATCTGGTGGATCTTCCAACCCATCTCTGTTGCTATCGATATAATGGAGCGGATCGAAGTATATCGAGCCACGGGAGCGAAGGTCTCCTCATAATCAACTCCCTCTACCTGGGAGAACCCTCTAGCCACAAACCTCGCTTTGAATTTCTCAATGCTGCCATCTGCAGCATGCTTTACCTTGTAAAGCCATCTGGAAGTAACCACGGATTTGCCCTCGGGGCTCGGCACCACCTCCCAAACATCATTTTTCATGATAGAAGAATACTCTTCCTGCATGGCCTCTCTCCAGACCTGCTGGCTAGCTGCCTCCTCATAGCTAGAAGGCTCAGAGTCAAGGATGCTGGTAGCCATTGCCATATGGCTACAAAACCTCTCAGGTGGTCTGCTCTCTGCGGCGGCCTCTTGGAAGGCTCGGAGCAACGGATGTGGCATCTCTCTCGAGGTGTCTTGAAGCCACTTGGGCTTCCTCTTCATTGAGCATACTTCTCACTTCGGAAGAATAAAACTCACTCCTCTCAACATCGGGAGCACGAACTCTGTTGTCATCCTATTTGTCCTCAGCACCTAACTTTTTGGTTTGTAGAAGGCGAGGTACGCGTGTGGTAATCATCGGTGGACTCCCCGGTGAGCTGCTTTGTGGGCCTGCGTGCGCCGCCAGCACCACCCCTCTGACTCTGCGAGCCACTGCTCACTGACGGACCTGACATCGTCATAGATGTACCTCTGGATCCTCCTGATCCCTGCCCACTGGATCCCTGTGACTGACTCAACTGCTGCTGAGGGTCTGGCTGATCCAGATACTCTAACTCCCGTGACCTCCTAAAGGCCCTGTCCTCCTCGAACTTCACATCTCGCCTGACAACAACTTTCCTCTATGCAGGAATGTAAATCCAAAAGGCCTTTGAGGTCTCACTGTAGCCCACAAAGATACCCTTCTCTGCGGTGGGATCTAGTTTGGTCCTCTTCTCCTTGGGTATGTAGGAGTATGTGATGCACCCAAAGATACGAAGATGACCAATATCAGGCTTCTTCCCAGAAAAAGCCTCCTCCGGAGTCATGTGCCCCAAGGCACGATGCGGACTCTTGTTCTGCAAATAAACAGTTGTGTTGCAGGCCTCTGCCCACAAAAACAATGGCAACCCCTGATCATGTAACATGGCTTTGGCAGCCCCTCCGATGGATCTGTTCTTCCTCTCCGCAACCCCGTTCTGCTGGGGGTTGTAAGGAACAGTGAGCTCCCTCCTAATGCCCGCCTCCGCACAATAGTCAACAAACTCTCCAAGGGTGTACTCTCCTCCATTGTCCGACCTCAGGGACTTGATCTTCCGACCTGTCTGTGTCTCCACAAGAGCTCTGAACTCCTGAAACCGCTTGAAGACCTCACTCTTGGTCTTCAAGAAATAAATCCGGGTCCTCCTGGAGTGATCATCAATGAATAAAACATAGTACTCATATCCACTCAAGGAAACATGAGACATCCGACCGCTCACATCGGAATGAATCAAATCAAGTATCCTAGTCGCTCTGTTGTCACTGCTGGGAAAAGGGGATTTGGCAAACTTGCCCATCGCACATCCTCTGCAAGTATCAAAGTGATCAGTACTGAACTCTGGCACACCTGTAGTGATCTCCCGCAAAGTCCTCAAGGCTCCATGATGCATGTGCCCCATCCTGCGGTGCCAAATCTCACACTGCTCAGAACTGCTAGCTCTGCTGTCGGTACTATTGCTCAATGCCAAAAGGGACTGAAATGCAAACTTGTACACCTTTGCATGGCGTACACCTATCACTCTAGCTGAATCAGCTGGAGTGCCCCTGGGATACATCAACACCTGTCCTCCCCTGAACAATACCTCATATCCTCTATCCTCCAAGGCTGAGACGGATATGAGGTTCTTCCTCATCCCTGGCACATAAAGAACATCTGACACCTTCAAGGGAGGTTTGGACTCCCTCTGAAATGTCAATGTTCCCACACCGACTGCTCTAACAACTCTGTCATCACAGAGTACTACCTCTACATCAGTGCCACTCTCTGAAAGCTCTGAGAAGTACTCACGGACTCCTGTCATGTGACGTGAAGCCCCACTGTCCACATACCAGATACCCGAAGATGCTTCGCTAATCGAGGGAAATGCATGCTCCCTCTGAACCTCTATGGCAGATAATCCTGCACTAGAAGACTCACACGCAATGAACCCAAACTCCCGGTCAAAGCGATATGCAAAGTCCTCAACCTCTGCTGAAGCTGCCATGCTCTGGTTCTTCCCCTTCTTCTTCTTCTTCTCCGGACACACAACTGCATAGTGTCCCATCTTCTGACAATTCCAACACTTCACTTTGGAATAGTCCTTTTTTGAGTTATCCTGTTTACCTTTACCTTTGCCTTTGCCCCCACCATTGCTTGTGGAAGCCTGCTTCTTCCCTTTGCCTTTATTGCGTCCTGCCAACAGTGCTACATCCTCATCCTGCTCAACTGGCTTGGCTGCCCCAAGCTGACCTTTCCTGATCTCTGTCTGAATGCAATCATCCCAAAACCTCTCCCATGTGGGAAGGGTCTCACGTGCACAAACTCCATCAGCAAAGTTCATCCATGAAAGGGGGAGACCATTCACTGCAATCCGCACCAACTCAGTGGGTGGAATGGCCTCTCCAATCGCTGCCAACTCATCTCTCACATTAGTAATCTTTGTGAGATATCCAGCTGCACTATCATTTCCCATCTTAATGGTCTTCAGCTTCTCCTTCAGGACCATTTTCCGGTTCTTATTGGTACTCTGGTAGAGATTGGACAATGCTGTCCACATCTCATGAGCATTTCTCTTCTCTCTCACATGAGGAATGCAATGGTCTTTGATTCCGTCTAGAATCAATCTCTTACCCTTGTTGTTCTTTTTATTATATGCTGCCAACTGAGTAGCATCAGTAGGCACATTCACAGGGTTCTGTGTGGTATGCACCATAATGTCCCAGACTTCTGCCTCCTCAAAGATACTCTGCATTCTCTCCTTCCAAATGTTGTAATTGGAATGCCCATCCAACCTATCCTCCACCCTCAGTCCCAAAGACATCCTGCTATCCTAAAACTGAAAAATAGCACTGCTGTAGTAAAGGTAAAACTGCTGTTTGTGAAAAATCAGCTTGCTGGAATTTTCTAAGTGAAAAATCAGCAGGCTGTAATTTTCCTCCTTGCTGTCCCAAACTGCCCTTCAGCACTCAAGCTCTGATACCATGTAGAAATTTATAGTTTCCCACCCCGGTTTTTAGTTTTCACCTTATTACTCCAAAATAGTTAAATGCCCTTTCCCATAACCATACATTCAACAACTGGAAAATAAATTTTGCTGAAAACACAAATTCTGGAAATTTTTCAGAATGCTGGAAAATGCAGAAATAAAAATCAGCAAGCATAAAAATAGTCATTCACACATTTGACACTGATATTTTTGGTCAACATGACCCTGGAAAAACCCCCTACAACTCTTGGGGAAAACCAGTTTGAAAGCTCCTTATTTCTGGAAAATGCCTTTTTACAGTGAGAGAAATATTCAGCAAAATAAAAAAATCAGCAAACAGACTTTTACAACTTATCTCGTTTTCCGTGCTTAACCACCGCCTCGGAAAATGTACAAACAGCAAAAACAGAACAGCAATAAATGTTGTACGTTCTCCTCGATTTGCGTGCCCAGAAATCTGCAATAAATGCAGCTGTACGGCCTCCTCAAAATCTGTGCAAACAGCAATTAATGCTGCTGTCCAAAACCTCGATTTGCGTGCCAAAACTGCTGCAAAACTCTGATGTACAGTACAGCTCCTTGCTGCCTCGATTTCCGTGCCCAATATTGTTGTACGGCTTGCTGTACGGCCTGCTGTACGGCGTCGCTGTACGGCCTCCCTGCCTAGAAAACCGTGCCAAAAATCTGCCTGTTGTTTGCTAAATCTGTTGTACTTGTCTCGCTGAAATGTCTTGCTGAAATGCTGCCTTGGAATACGTGCCAAGCTGCTGCCTCCTTCTCCTCATTGCCCAGAAATCTCCCTTGCTCTCTTGCTCTCCTTCTCCCAATCTGCTCATGAAAGAATGAATGACCTTTTCCTCCTTTTCCTCCTTTAACCTAACCCTAAGTGACTTTTTGGGAATCCCTAAATCCAATGGCTGAGATAGATTGAGATCTAGGGCTGAGATTAAATGCTCATTTAAATCTCACTTTCTATTTTTTAATTCACCCCACTTAATAAAGACCCACTTAGTCATTTATTTCCAAAGTCACTTTTCCTTTCTAATTTTACATTGACTTTATTAAAGTCACTTTAAAATTAGACTTTAGTAACTTTATCACTTAAAGTCACTTTTAAATTAGATTTGACTTTATAACTTTATAAAGTCACTTTAGTAACTTTATCACTTAAAGTCACTTTAAATTAGATTTGACTTTATAAAAATTATAAAGTCACTTTAGGAGAAAAATTAAATTCTTTTGGACACTTTTCCCTAGGCCAAAGATCAAAGCCTTAGGGAACCACCTGTCTTCCGGTACCAAATTTCAACACCAACCCTCCAAGTGTCACACACACAACCCTCAAAGACAACTCATCAAAAGTCAATGTTGGTCAACCAAAAGTCAATGCAGAAAAGTTAACGTAGGACAGTCAACAAAAAGTCAATGTTGCATTTAGGGCTTCAAATTAAACTTTTTCCTCGATTTTGTGCCTGGGCCAGGCGACCTTCAAAAATCAGATTTTCAGCAAAGTTTGGAGGTCAAACAGTCAAGGGTTGACCACGATCAACGCTGGTCAACGCACAAGAAACAACCCTAAAACAAATCCACAGATTTCCCTAGCTTCAGCTCTGCACGTGTGAAGGAAAGAGGCCTCCAAAGGCTATCGAATCAATCAGATCACAATGAGAGAATGTATGATGAGTTGATGATCAAATGATCTCCAAGACTCTCCAATTTATGTCCATCAGTGAGGTTGTGTGACACATCTATTAGGCTTGTGAGCCTACATTACAAATCTGGCTGATCTTGCACATGTGTGGAAAATAAAATCAAAATATATGTTCTGCTCATCCAAACATGATGATCCTTAGATCAATCTTACACCTCTCTGAAAGGGGAATCCAACAAAAATATGATAATCATCATATAAGTAGTGCAACATGGAGTTTGGACCTAGTTGCCCAAAATTAACACATGGGCTTCTTCCCTTCCTTTCTCGCTTGTTGTCGTTCTTGAGTTTGGGACAATCTCTCTTGTAGCGCTCTATGAGTCGATTAACCATAAGATTTCCGGACCTTTGCCCTATTCTTTCTTTTTCCGAGGACCAAACTTCCCAAACTTCCCTTTTCTCTTAGCCATGGGAAAATGCTTATGCTTGCTCGTTTGATCCTACATCGCTTTTTTCCTTTAGCCTTGTTTCTTCAATTTTGCATAATGACCAAAGTCTATTGTCATTGAATGGGGTAGCTTGCTCTTTCCATGGATGCTTGATGTAAAGTTGCCGCATTCCTCTGGTAGTGCATTGAGTACTATAGTGGTGATTTCCTTATCAGACATTATTTCTCCCAATTCTTGTAGTTAATCTCTTATTTCAGATACCCTCATAAAGTATGAGGCTATTCCATCTTCTTTTGATATCTTCATCTTGAAGAGTTCTTGTCTTAATGATATCACTTCTCCAACAATACTTACGGAGAAAAATTCTACTAGCTTCTCATATATATCTTTTGATGTCACCAACTTTGATACATATGGAATGAGGGCATCTTTGATGGATTCTATAAGAATCCTTTGAGCCCTTACTTCCCCTTTCATAAATTTTGTATAAGCTTGAGCTTCTTCCTTTGAAGGTTAGTAATTGAACCCTTAACATGATCAACTACTTCATTTTTTATGAGGATCAAATCAATCCTCTTCTTCCATGCAAGAAAGTTTGATGGCCCAACCAATTTGTTGCTTTCCTTGCAAATTGAAGTCATTTTGATAGATTCAGATGTGGACATAAAGATACTTACTTGTGAGGATACTTCTTGATGACGATATCTTCAACTTGCTACCTTCTCGATTTTAATGATGATGATGATAGAAGATCTCTTTTTGGTGAAGATGTCTTCCTTAAATAGTGATCCTTCAAAGAGGGTGAGATCACCTTGGTTCCTTGATGATGATGACAATGCCTTCTCCTGCTTCCCTTGGATGTTTGAACTTCAAGATGCTTCAAAGTCCTTCTTTTAGTGGAGGTAGGGTTTTTCAGGTCTTCTTCTTCAAGATGATGATGTAATCCTTGTTCTTGTAGTTCCTTTGAGATGAGAGATCTCCTTTTGATGACTGATGTTCTTGATGAACTTCTAGTGTTTTGGCTCTCGAGTGTCCTTCTTTAAGTTTCCCTTCCTTTACTTGTCACCTTAGGTCTGATACCATGTTGAGAAATCTAGGGGCAACAAATGTAGGTGATTTCTCTTCTTCTTGATAACTTCTTGTGATGTATTTTTACTTTTCTTGATTTAGTTCTTATTTCCTTTATTATAATTAGTGTTTCCTATCAACAAACAACTACCAAAACATAAAGAACAATGAGACTATATGACACAAGATGTAGGCGATCAGCCAAGACCAAAACCTCTCCAACTTGAGAGGAAAACCCACTAGAATTCTTTTTCTTCTAAGAGACCTTCAATTGACAAATTCCAAGACCTTTGACCCTTGACCAAGAACTTCCAAGACCGGGTCAATCCTTGCTTCTAGCAACTTCTGCAAATTCTAACTTCCAACAACTTCTGCAAATTCTAGCTTCCAACAACTTCTGCAAATTCTAGCTTCCAACAACTTCTTTTGCAACTTCGACCTACCCAACAACTTCTTTATACAACTTTGACCTACCCAACAACTCCTTTTGCAACTTCGACCTGCCCAACGACTTCTTCTGTAATTTTGATCTGCCCAACAAGTTTTTCTGCAACTTGATTTTACTGCAGCAACATGAACACTAATTCCTTTGCACGTGTGGAGAGAAGTAGCCTAGAAACAATCCCAAAAAATCAATTTCTTTTCCTCCTTCGTCCTCTTTTTCTTCACACTCTTTTTCTTTCTTGTGATTGAACTTGTGAGAGTCAAGTGAGTCTGCCGTGAAGTCATTGTTTCCTTTATATAGGCTTCTCATTGGGTCAAATTGCTCTTTTTAGGCAACATGGTTCTTGAGTGTAGGCTGACTTGAATATTGCATCATGACTTGGTCTTGGAGAGTTCTTTGACTTGACTTTGACTCAAATAAATTCTAATTACAATATGTAACATTCCCAAATGGGTCATTCATACATGACAATGATTCATAAGCCCTAGAAGCTCGCAATGGGAGCTTGACCTATAAAATAAATTCCTCTTGAGCATGAAGCCAATGCCTCAAGAACAATAATAATAAATTTATTTTTCTCTTTTCATTAAATACATAAAATCATGATTTCATTTGTCATTATGAAGATCGAACCTAGTTACATATTTCAACACTGAGGTTCCTTCATTTTGGCTTATATGTTAAGAGATATGGGTATCTTCCATGACAAGCCTACCTCCTTGCTTTTGGTTTTTTCCTTTTCTTGCTCTTGGTTCTTCTCTTCCTATACATCTCCACCTCATAGTGGATTTTTTGGCTTGGGGTCAAGGGCTGTTCATGCCTCATGCCACAGCTTAGATCTCACTCTCTACTCCTACCTTTCTTTTCTTTACTTTATACATATTGTCTTTTATTGCAGACCTTTTAGTACTCTTGCTTTGTAATGAAATCATTGTACCTAGTGGTCCCTTTGACCTACATTTGTGGTCATTAGTCAGAGATAAATAAAATTATCTTATCTTATCTTCTCTAGGAAGTTCTTGGAATAAGAGGCCATCTTTGGACCAAGACCTTCAGGAGGTGCGATCCAAGTGCCTTGGATATATTTTTTGTAAATGTGCTCTATTATTACTTTGTTTAGATCTTGTTTAGATGGTAGGCGATGACCTAGCGTGTTTAAAGAATACTTGAAAGCGCAAAGACAATATAGCAAGACAACCACCAACAAAAATATTGAGAAGCCTTTGAGAACCACTAGTTGACTCGCCCTGTGGGGCCTATGGAGGCAATGGCCTTTAAAGAAAAAAGTGCAAGATAGAGATTTTGATCCTTGCTAGATGGCGATTTCCTAAAGATGTGGACTTTGTTGAGTAATGAGATCAATTCAAAAATGGCCTTGGGGCATAAACACTGAGTCCCAAATTTTGCCTAGATAGCGAACTAGGAAATAGTCGCATCATATGATGCACTTAATGAGTAGGTTTTGGATTCTCTCCATCCTAGCATAGTTGGTTTGAAATAAAATCAGTCTAGACCTCAAAAACATAAAGGATAGTAGGTTGGATGATTGTGTCCAAGAGGTGCATGTTAAAGAAAAATCTAGCATCGTAGCGCAAAGCCTCAGGAGATTCCCTAGATGAAATAACCCATGAAACTGAAGCTAAGTTTCCCCTAAGGGTTCTGCAATGATTTTCCATCAATTGTAAAGATAGAAAATTATGGTTTGAGGTGGATCAAAGAATGATTTGTAGATTTGGATTCAAAGCTTGGTATGGTTCAATCTAAAGACAAGGGTTGACCAATAGAGGCCGAAATAGATTTCCTAAACACACGTAACCCGGAAATACACAAGGCTATCATTAACTAATATGAAAAATTTAACAAATTGCAGCAATATAAAAGCTTATGATAGCAGCAGGTTTTTCCCTTGAAACTATGATAATAAAGTGTAAAATAAAGGCTAAATTTATGAGTAAACAATAGAATAAATTGCAACATATTTTCAAAGGTTATAAGGGCATATAAAAGCAATTAAAAGCTAGGCGTCAGACCAAATTAATGGCTGGAAATTGCTCATAAAATGTGATTTTTACTTGTCCAATGCTTTTAAAAATATTCTTGATCCTAGGTAATTAACATCCAAGTCACTAATACTGAAAATATAAGATTTTACTGTAAATAAACCCTTATTTACCCTAGAACAATATATATATATATATATATATATATATATTGCCTTTTTTATTTTTTATTTTTTAGAAGTGAATATGATTGTCACAAGAGAGAGAACTAGTGGATCTTCTCAATCTAGGGCTAATGGAGTCTAGGAACAAACTATTCTAGGATTTCCTTGGATTAGAAACAAGATTTAAACAAATTAGTGCAAGTAAACCTAGTTATCCTAGAGTTTAAGATCAAGGTTCTCAATTTTCAAGATGAGTTAAGGGAAGAATCTAACACTCTACTTTCTCAAAGTTTTGGAGAAGGGTTTAATTTAACAAGGATCACGAAACAAATACCATGCTAGCATGCTTAAGACATGATTCATCCATCCAATAAAACATGAAAGCAAGATGGAAGAAGTAAACCTACTTACTTTACCATGCATTCGTTCAAGATTCACCATAATCATTCATGAAAAGAGATCAATGCACATCAGAAGAGTCCCCACGAGAGACCGCTTCACTATTGCTCGATAGTGAACTAGAGCAAAGATATTAATACAAGAGATGAATGATCTCCAAGTTGCAAATGATCCAAAGAAGTGAATTGCTTCTCTATTTATATGAGGGTTCCCAAGTGATTTACTCCAGATTAGGCTTAAAGCCCCTAAACATAACAAATCCATGATACAAGGTGGATAGGTCATCAAGCCGATTCCCAATATAGCCTCAAATGTGAAAATATGATGACAAAACATGGAAAATCCCCTCAATTAGGCCACATGTGTGAGTGTAGAGGCCTAGAAAGGGTGACGCCATCCTCAAAAGACATGCCTCTCCATCAAATGGTGCAATAGGTGGTCCATAACATGTATCCTCATCAAAAGTCATGTCTCATCGTCCACAAGTGCTCTCTCAAGCCCCAAAGTCAACTCCTCAAGCCCATGTCAGCATCTAGGGTATCACATCACTCTCTAGGGACAACCTCCTCACTCAAATGGGTAGCGTTCAAGGTGTTGGAGGTGTAGGAGTGTCTTTTGAAACATGCCAAGTCATCATCAAGCTCAATGTCCATCAATAGAGGTGCAATGTCTAAGGTATTGTGGAAGGCCCTCCAAAGAGTGCTTCATCAATGTCCTCTGAAGGACCATGGTTGTGACTAGATCACCTTCAAGTGCAAGCTCAACGAATCAAGTAAGATCATCTAACATGGACACAAGAGTTGTTGGAGCATAAAAAGTGGACCATATTTAGTGCTAAAGTCATGTAAGTATATCACTCAAAACATCGTCATCAAACTTCACACTAGCTTACTACCTTATATGAGTTGCTAGATTTAGGTATGAGAGGATTATAAAATGCCCCTATTTTATGCTCCTACACTTATCCTCATCAATAAGTGTAAGTGGTGAATGATATGGCTTGTGCTGTACTTCATGTGTGGTGTCATAGTCTTATAGGTTATGAAAGACCATCATCCATGAGCGCCTTTGTGGAGGGAGCGCTTGCATGATTTGTGTTACCCTTTCTTCGGCAGCATTTTTCCACCCTTTACTTTGCCTTTTTCTTTGCTTTGATTTGATTTGCTTAGCATGTTTTCATTGATTTCATATAAAACACCTTTTCAAGGAATGGCCAGTTCATTGCTCATAGGAGTTGTGAGGTTTACTTAAGCCTCTTTTACTTTGATAAGCATGATAAATATGGGACTAGGGCGATGGCCTCACATAAGGGGGTAGAATTCAAGTTAATTTGGCTTTTAAATTATATTCACCCCTGGTATGTTTTTGCATTTTGACAATTGACATTTGGTTTTCATTCCTTTCTTATTGCTGCTTTGTCGACCTCTAGGCAATTTCCAAGCTCCTTTTCTCATGGGATGACGCAAACAAGGAACAAGTATGAGTGACTGACAACAACCAAATAAAAGGAAGCACAACATGCATAGGATAGATGATAAATGTTAAGTATTAGAGGGTGTGGACATGCTATCTCAATCAAGGCTTCCTATTTGTGCGCCTCCTAGACAGTGAAAGAAAGGCCCCAAGGAGCTTTTGTAGCTTACTAGAAGGAAGAGATGACCACCAATGTGAAATGAGGCAACAACTATAACTTCCAAGCATCATTATCCATTATGTAATTTCAACCAGTTGATCCTTATTTAAGTGCCCAAAAGATTAAATGTAAGCACTTCGTATGAAACAATGGCTAATGTACCTCATGGTTGTTGACTCGCCATCATCAGGTGGGCATGTTAATCAAATGGATAAGCTGACCAATGAGGCTGCTGTTTGGAAAACTACATCTTAGGAGAATATTTTTCTCTTAGGGTTAAACCCATACACATAGATGGGTAACGATGCTTCTTGGACAAGATATTGTGGAATTGTGTCTGGAAATGCTTTTCTCAAGGACAAGGTAGCCATATCCCTTGTTGGGCTGAGGCTGGAGAGCATGTCATGCACTGAAGCAAGGACTTTGTTTTCAGTTCAAAGAATGTGGAGTGCACACATTTTTAAAGAAAAAAGAGAAAAGGAAATGTCATAGGGCCCCACACTATTAAGAAAAAGATAAAGAAGTGCCATATTCTGCATGAAAGATTCCAGACTCCAGTGAACACATAGAAAATATTTGCCAGGTGTATCCATATTGCTGTATACCAGACACTGTTTGTCTTACAGAAATGGAAGCACATATAGGCATTTCAATTTAAGATGTGTAAGACAGCTTTCCATCAAATATCCACGTCAAGAAAAATGCACTACCAAAACTGTAGCAATGTCAGGCTTAGGCTTAGTATTTGACCTATCTATATTCTAGTTTATGTCTTTTAGCATTTTATTTGGCTTGCCAATTGTGTGGTTATTTTTTTGAGGACTCCGAATTTTGTAGAATAATATTGAATGAAATCTTTCAAAATTTTAATTATCTGAGTAGATCCTCTCTTAAAAATTTTAGAACATGGGCACAATTAAGTGCACTTCACATTGTGTCACAGAGCTGAAATATTACTAATAGAAGCAATCAACAAATAGTAAAAAAATATGATTTACCAGATGCATAATAGCTAGTATGCTGTGTTTCTTCTCTGGATTGTGTGTTTGTAATTCTCTTTCTGTTGAAGAAATACGTAATTATGATCTGTTCCTTTTCCTTTTTGCTGCAGGGAATTGAAAATTTCAATACCAATCTTGATATTTTACATCCTATTTTGACTGAATGCCGTGTATTTAAGTCACATTTGGAATTGAATCTCCTACGATATGTCAATGAAGTGAGCTCAGCAGCTCATGTTGAGGTACTACCTTGTTACCCGAGTTAGTTTTTTGATTGAACATGAAACAGGCACCAGATTGTGTTGATTTTTCATGATTTCCTAGATTGATAATTACTTCCAATGTTTTCTTTAATAATTTATCTTGTATCATTTCATCATTAAGCAATTATACATAGGAAATTTTCATTAGTAAAGACAATCATAACAGTAGAATCATGAGAGACAGCCAAACACAAGAGAAGCAAAATTTATCCTGGGAAAACCCTAACCAGGGAAAATCTCAGCAACCTTTTCTTAGAGAAATTTTCCAATTCAACAAGAGATACAATCTGAGTTCTATAGAAAAACCTGAAAATTCCTAGGGCTAGACCAGCCCTCCATCTATGAACAATAGTACAAGATTTCCTTCCAGGGTTTCCTCCCAACTAGGCCTTCTTCAAGCAGAAATTCGGACTTCTAATCTGCCTCAGAACAAACAAAAATTTGTCCTTCAAGTCTGCCACAGAAACACCCTTTAAGTCTCCCACAGATTTGTTCTTCTGCCTCAGAAATCTCCCTTTCTCACATGTGTGAACAAAGACAAATTATGATCTGAAATTGGTCCCAAATGGAGGATGAGTGTGAATTTATAGTGATAAGATGCGCTCAAGTGTTGTGTCTCTTGGGCTTGGCCGACCTATGCTTTTGTGGCCGACTTGAATTGTGTGGAGACAAATGATAAAAAATGATTTTTTCCTCTTTTGAAGCCGACTTGAGAATCAAATGATATTTGTCATTTTCCTTCATATGAAGACTGCTCATAGCTACAAAAATTCAACACTCCCTCTTAGCTAGGGAAGTATTCATAATGACTTCTTAAGATATTCTCTTGTTGAAAAATTTCTCTATTCCAAGAAAATGTTGAATGAGCCCAACTATGTTGATGAATCCATCCACCTCATGTTTTATACCTGAACCATGTGGAAACCATCCGGCATGAGCATCATGTAGAAATATCTAGTTGTTGAGATTTTGGGGTAGCATCGGATGTGCTCTAACTCCCAAATTTTGTGGAGGAGCTGGAGTACATGAGATCTCCAAGGCCCAGAAAGCGTTTGGAAGAATTCCATCAGGTTTAAGAGATATTCAAATAATAAATCTTTTTAATTAAGGACCCTAAGTCTAACTTAGGAAATTTAAAAGATTAAAGTGAATTAAATTAAACATGTGATGAGAATGACTTAAGTGACGCAGATCAAACAACTTCTAATCTTAGCCGCCGATTAGAGATTAGATCACGACCGTTGGTTTTCCAACGAGAAAAGTATAAGAGAAGGGCTTGGGGTCAGTTGGAGAACACACACATTGGCGGAGCACTGAAGCTAAGTTGAAATTCTAGGGCATGGTTTGCTAAGAATTTAAGGAGGAGTTTCCAGTGCAGCGAGGGGTAGTATTGCCAAGGGGATGATCTGATCCTAGGCCAAGAGTACAACAGCGGCAGAAAGGAAACATACCGAGCAGCGCAGAGGCAGCCAGGTGCTACGCAGTCCAAGCTAGAGCCCAGAAGGGGTAGTGCAGAGGTAACAGGAGCCACGCAGGGTTGATGCAGGCCCAGTCTGGGTAGCACAGGGGTAGCGTAAGCCCTTCAGGGGTGACGCAAGCCCTTCCAGAGCAACGCAAAGGCTGACACATGCCAGGAAGGGTGACGCAGAGGGCTGAGGAGCAGCACTGGGGTTTCCAGTGGGCAAGAAAGGGCTCGAGTTCTGTAAATCCCGTTTGAGGGTGTGAATCAGCCATATTTTCTGTCTCCGAGTGAAACAGGTATTGTTGCCGTGATATTTCTTTGTAGGGTGAACTAGTTTGGTGCCCAGATACTATTGTACTTAGAATCTGCTTAATAATAAAACCCTCTAGAGCTAGCTGCACCTGTTTTCCCGCATTGGGTTCTTTCGGGGACATTTGTCCGAAAATCTGTGTCACTTTGTCATATGAGCGCGCTATTCAGTAAATGCTCTATATGTGTAGGCTGCTATATGTATTTACTTCGATGTTTTTCTGAATAATCAGATTAATAACTTGTGTATTTAATCAAGTAGGAGAAGTAAATCTAGAATTAGCAGTAGGGTTTCTTAGATTAAGAAATTTTCACACCAGTAACCCACCAATCACATCTCCTTTGCAAAGAATCTAGTCAAACACAAGGCAAATACCCATTGGCAGGTCAAGCACCCGTTGACACAAGACTAGTCCTTGGGTCACCAATCTACGAAGTTGTCACTTGGAGTCTTATTAGGAACCCACCTGACCCATGGTGAAATTCGGGTCCCATTTACCATTCCCACATATCGTCGCATGCTATTGAATGGAACGTGAAAATTCCCTGAATGCAATAACTGGAGATATATCTTCTAACTGTTTAGCAGTTTATTTGTCTTTTCAATTATTATTCGGCAAATAATGTAAATTCATTATTGCATTCTTCACAATAGAAATGTCGTGAAAATATAAAAACTGGAATTGAGAAATAGATGCACACACACAAAAATTTAACACCTTTGTTTTTGGACAATTGTCCCTGAAAAATCTCAAAGGGAAAATCAATGCAACAAATGAGGGTTTTATTATTATTCAACAATTTGAGAGAAATATTACAACTGGTTGCCAAACTAGCAAACCTTCAACAATCTATTGGCAAAATAATTTGGAAGACACCTTTGTCTCCCTCTGCAATTAATCTAGGCCTCTCTGGAAAACTTGCACTTCTCCTGTCGCTTGCTTTGCAGTCTAGAAATGCGCACTACCCGCGTAGATAAAATTGTACAACCCCAAAAATGCCTCGAGGTGAGACGTCTGGCCTCCCTCTACCTTTGAAACTTGTGAAAATTTTAATCTATTAATATACAATTGCAGTGATAGATTTATTTCTCCTACATATTACTCCGATAATTTATTTACAGAAATCTATCAGTAAATTTCGAAATAAATACTATTGCAACATTCACAATTACATATGCAGAGAAAAGAACATTAAGGAACATAAGCATAAGAATCAATCACATGTACACATTTATTTTTGGACAATTGTCCTCGGAAAAATCCAATGTGGGAAAACCAGTGCAACAGATGAGGGTTTTATTATTATTCTTCAGCAAATGAATCTTTACAAGGACTACACTGGCAGATATATTCAAAAAACACCTGAGACAAAAAATTCCCAGAACCTCCAAAGATTTTCTGACACTCGGAAGAGCCTTAAACTCCCTCTGCGTTTGCTTGGGTGTTTCTCTGTGCAGTCCCTGCGCTGGACTGCGTCACTCTGCGTGGGTTCACTGTGTTGCAGCTCTGCATTGCCTTTTGTGGCCCTTTGCGTCCCTCTATCCACGTGCTCTGTCACTGCTGACTCTCTCTTCTTCTTCCGCCTCTGCAACTCTCCCTCTGAAATCGAATTCTATTCCTTCAGAATTGATCTCCTTCGGGTACTGAGTGTATGCCCGACTTAATTTCCAAATGACCCTCAAGACTTCTTTTATAATCTTCTCGTTGATGAATCAATGACCCAGATTAGAAGTCTAATCAATGGCTAAGATTAAAACTTGACTTGAGCTTCGTTTTCTAGAAGATTCACACTCTGTCTTATTAATACCCATTAATTATTTAATTTCCCTAAGTTTAGACTTGGGGTCTCCATTAAAATAATTAATTATTTTAATAATACATTAACCGAGTGGAATTTCCACAAACGGTTTCTGGGTTCTTTGGAATACTGATGTCCAAGCCTCCTCACAAATTTTGAGACTTGGAACACTTTCTGATGCTACAAAAATCAACAAAACCCACTTGCTCTGCCTCCAGGGATACTGATCTGACAATTGGAAACTGAAATGTGGCTTCTTCGACAACTCGCACTGGGTAAACTGTCTAACTCGCATTGTTGTATTCATCCTCCTCTGCAGATGAATTTGACCTTCTCTTCCTGTCTCCTAGACATTGGAAAATGTTAAGGAAAATTCCTCCGGTCTCCTACTCCCAAATCTCTGTTGATCCCCTGCTCTTTGATGCTTCCCTAGCTTCAATTGTGCCCTTGATGAATACCTGCAACTGGGTAGTCAAACTGCTCAACTCATTAACTGATGCCATCTCCAAGACTTTCGACTTACTTTTATAATCTCTTATTGGAGTCTCAACGACCATGATTACATCTCAACCAATGGCTAAGATCAATTTGACTTCATCAATATTAGCCTCTAGAGAAAAATCAAACTTCCTTAATTAATTCCCTTTAATTAACCACATTTCCTAAGTTAGATTTAGGAAATATTTTAATTATGGTAATTAAGTTAATTAAGGTGTCTCCAAGTCTTTTCTCGCGGAACGTTTTCTGGGTTTTTGAGGTCTCGTGTTCCTTAGCCTCTTAGACACCATTTAAGACTAGAAAACTTGTTCACTGCTAGCCTATCCAAAAACCTACACTCCTTAGTGAGGAAGGTCTTCTCCACTACACCCATCTATTCTCTGAAATAAATGAACTTGGTCCTCCCCAAAGCCTTCGTGAGTATATCAGCTACTTCCTGGTCCGTGGGAACATGCTGTAGCTAAATTGATCCACGCTACTGATGTCTGACATTTGTGATGCCTCCTTCTTTCACATCTTCAAGCTGATCTAACTCCCTGCCATTGAAATCATTGTGAAGAAACTACTATGGGTGTCACTTTCCACCGTGCTACTACGCATACTCTGATCTCACACTGTTGATTTTTGTAGCATCTGGAAGTGTTCCAAATCTTAAACTTTGCAGGGAGGCTTGGACAACAGCATTCCAAAGAACCCAGAAACCGTTTGTGGAAATTCCACTCGGTTCATGACTTATTAAAATAATTAATTATTTTAATGAAGACCTTAAGGTTAAACTTAGGGAAATGAAATAATTAAAGGGTATTAATAAGTCAGAGTGTGAATCTTCTAGAAAACATGGATCAAGTCAAGTTTTAGTCTTAGCCATTGATTAATCTTTTAATCCGGGTTGTTGGTTCTCCAACAGGAAGATTATAAAAGAAGGCTTGAGGGTCACTTGGAAAATAAGCTGGGCATACACTCAGTACCCGAAGGAGATCCATTTTGATGTAGAATTCGATCTCAGTGGGAGAGTTGTAGGGCGAGAAGTTGTAGAAGCAGGAGGAGGTCAGTGGTGATTGAGATCAGGGTCGGAGGGCAGCAGTGGGTCACTGGAGGTAGCTTGAGGCTGCAGCGCAGAGAACCCACGCAGTCTCCTCGCAGACTCATGCAGTCCAACGCTGGGACTGCATAGTGAATCATGCAGAGAGACGCCGTGGCATGCAAGGGCTGTTCTGGGTGTCAGAGAATTGTCCAAGTAAGCTGGAAATTCAGTCTCAAGTTTTTTCAGAATTAATCTGCCGTATATTTTCCTTGTAAAGATATCATTTGCTGAAGGATTAATAAAACCCTCATTTGCTGCATCGGTTTTCCCACATTGGGTTTTTCCGGGGACAATTATCCAAAAATAACTGTGTACATGTGATTGATTCTTGTGCTTATGTTCCCTACTGTTTATTTCTCTAGATATATATTTGTGAATGTTGCAGTTGTATTTATTTCGATATTTGTCGCAAGATTTCTTAATAATAACTTATTGGAATAATAAGTAGGAGAAATAAATCTATCACTGCAACTGTTTGTAAATTTTCACACTACTGATGCTTTTTTGCTGAAGTCATCACTTCACCTATGTGTACTGATGTCTCAGAACCTGAAAATCTAAGCTTCCATACGGCTGCTCCCTCTGAAGCTAGACTCCCTATGAGTCTCAAACTCTTGTTGATCTAATATGTCACCGCAATTGGCTCTGCAACTGCCCTTTGAGTCTCTGTCTGCGCCTCCTCGGCTGTGCACTGTCTCTGAAGTATCTGACTGCGCCTTGTTGACACCTCGATCCTCTTGCTACTCTACTATTGTGGGCTCCTATAGCAAAGGTACTGATCCATGTGACAAATACAAGTGGATCTGATCTATAGATCAAGCCCTCCTTGACTAGATCTAGACCTCCTTCTGCTCCTCCTATGGATCTTGCTCGATCTGGCATATTGGAGTATCATACTCTTCCATTTGAGGATAATGCTACAAACATAGCGAACTCATCCTCCAACATGGCGGACAAGTCATCGATCACTGTCGAAGTTGTTGTCTGCTTCCCCTTCTTGTCCTTCTTGTTCAGACAATGGCTGACGTAGTGACCAAGCTCACCACATCTGAAGCACTAGAGTCCTATCCCTGGCTGGGACCTTTCATCGCTTTTCCATTTCTAGCAAGAGCGACGTTTTCTTCTTCCTTTTCTACCTTCGGTCCCTTGCCAATACTGTTGGTAGTTTCTTCCACGAGACGAAGCCTCAAATCCTCTTGAGTGAAATCACTCCACAGGCGCTCCCAACTAGGAAGTGTGTCTCACCTAGAAATTACTTGGATGGATGTACACCAATCCTGTTGAAGAATGTAACTAGGTTCAGTCTTCATAAATTGTACCTCAGTCAAATGTAATATATTTGTCAAAAGAAGAGCAAAAGTGATTTTTATTATTATTGAATTGACTTGTTAAAGCATGGGTCAATTGTTATAGGTCAAGCCTCCATTGTAGGCTTCAGGATTGTGGTCAAAGTCAATTTGTTGATTGGTCAAAGACTACTCCATCAAAGTCTCGATATCGGCCTCAAAAGAAATCTTCTTCAAGTCGGCTTCCCTAAAGAACACATGTCGGCCTCACCATAAGGAGACACAACTGTTCGAATACTCATGTCGGCCTCACCATAAGGAGACACAACTGTTCGAATACTCATGTCGGCTTTTTTCATATGGTAACAACTATATATACAAGTGCAAGGACTTCTCATAAACATGGACAAGCAAGCTCGGATGAGATTTCAGAGAAATTTTTTCGGTATTACTACAGGACAGGAGTTTGGATAGATCACAATGATGATTATTGTGAAGAAGATTTCGGATAATCTTGGAGGAAAGGTCTCGGTGGTATCTCAGTATCACTATCTCACAGTTTAGGTGCTAACATAAACACAATAGTCTCGATGCAATCTCTGTTTCAGTGCCACCATTGTAAAGAAGAATTCAATGTAACCATAGTGAGAAGGTTTAGCTACCATCACAATGAGAAGGATTCAGTGTCACTACAATGAGAAGGTTTTGCTGCCATAATAGTGAGAAGGATTTGGTATAACCACAATGAGAAGGTTTCGCTGTCATCACAGTGAGAGGGGCTCAGTGCCACCATAGAAATGAGGTCTCGGTACACTACAAGTGAAGGTGACAGTGCAATTACAATGATGAGATCATGATGCTCTTACAGTGATGAGGTCTCGGTGCAACACAATGACAAGAATCAGTGCTAACACAGTGACATGGATCTTGGATGACTTGATGGAGGGAGTCTCTAGTCTAGGTTGTAAGGTTCTTGGTCGCCTCATCTTGAATCTACTGAAGGAATAATTTTGACCGGGTTTTCCCCAAGAATGGGGTTTTGCTCTGGTTGCGTGCCTAAATCTTGTGTCCTCTTCTATTTGTTGCTTGACATTAATCTTGATGATAAGAAAAGATAAATTGAAAGATCTAATAATAATAACAAAAACATCACAAGATAATGTCATAATAAGAGAAATCGATTAACTGCCACCTCCTTGGATTTCTCAACATGGTATCAGAGCTAAGGTCATGATCAAAGGCAGTTTGAAGATCACAGTGAAAGGTTATGTTTGCATTCAAAATCAAATCAGTTAGATCAAGATCCCAAGGACATTTTTTGGAATTAAGATTCTAAGGTATTTTAGCAAATTACAGTGAGCTAGTTCAGTCCTTATTCAACATATCAAGACACCTTTCAGAGAGCTAGGTTCAACTTAAGCATTCGGTAAAAAACATAGTCAAAATGAGATAACTGTTTTATCTACCATAGTGAGTCAAGCTCGGATTAATCACAGAAATAAGTCTCGATGTATCATAGTCTCCGTGGATTAGTTTGGCAAATGCAGATATCACAGTCAACAAGCTCGAACCAGTATTTGAAATAAGTTCGGATATCATTGTACACAAGCTCGGATATCACAGAAATGAAGTCTCACCACAGTGCCACAGTCTCAGTGCAATCAAGTGATAAGGGTTTCGGTACATCTCAAGACAAATTGGATCTACTTCAGAAGTGAATTTGTGAGATCACAATTCGGTAGGAAGTATAACTTTGAAGGAGAGTTACATTTCGGATCATAGGCAACAATAAAGGAGGGTTACAGTTCGAAGAATGAAGTATGCAAAACCTTATCTAAACCTATTTTACAATAAGTTCGAGAAGATCCTAGTTACAATGGTGATCCGAAGAAGCACGGAAAGACAAGACTAAAGACATTATCACTCAAGAAGGAACCAACACTAATATGCAGAAGACAAGAAACAATGCATTTGTATTGAGATCCAATAACAATAAGCCATGTTATGAGGTCTAAGTTCGATTAGCAGAAACTAGTCATAAGAAGCAGTCTGTATGAAGTCATGTAGCAACTCTTTTCGCAAGCCTTCTCTTTGACAGTTCGACAACAACTTCTAACTCAAGTAAGTATTATGATTTCTATGCTTTTGTCATCTAACGACGTGTTTACAGTTTCCAAGAAGAGCATCAAGTCCTGTGGAACATTGATCTCTCAATCAAAGAAGTTCATGGTATGTAAACTCAAGGCATAAAAGGTCATAACTTAAAGAAACCGCTTCAAGGAATCCGTGCGAAGTTTGTCAAGGAACATCTCCAGGTATGTCTTAGTCTATGCACCTTATAAAACTCTCTTAACATGTATGTTCATCTTATTTGGAAATATGCGTTATATTACTAACATTGCTGTGTCTAGCTCTCTTGAATCATGAATATCCTTGTTTCAGGTAATTCATCATCTGATAAATCTACCCTTCTTATATATTTGTTTGTTTGTGTAAGAACCCTAGAAAGGTTCTTTGGAAAACCCTAACCTAAGGGTATGTTGATAATGTGTGAAACGCTAGCTTGCTTAGGGTTATTGGAAATTGCTATTATGTTTGATATATTGGTGATGTCTCGATTGGGGTTTTGGTATGATCATGAAAACCCTAACTTGTTAGGGTCAGAATGGTGTTATTTGAAATCCCAAACCTTTGAAGTTTTGGTATAGTAGGGTTTGCTTTGCTATGAATTGAAACCCAAGATCCTTAGGGTTTGGTTGGGTCTATAAGCAAAACCCTTGTTATGTATTTAAAGTAATGTCCTAGGAATGAAACCTTAGCTATGTGTTCATTTGGTTGAAACCCTAGCTTGGTCTAGGTCGGTATATGTCTAATATATTAATATTGCCTGACATATGATATGCTTATGATATGCTGATGAATTACTAGATATTTGTGCTGACCCAATTGTTAATGGTCATGAGTCCTAAGGTTTGGGAACAAGCTCTAGCCTAAGTTTGAAGTTCTAGGATGATGTTTGAAAAATTTAGGGTTTTGCAACTAAACCCTAGTAGTAGTTAAATTCTCTAGCATAAAATCTATATAATGTTTGTTGAGAATTTATAGATGGAAAATCTAGGGTTTACATGAAACCCTAATAGAAGCTATTCATGTTGTTAATTAAGCTGTGATTGATTGTTGGAGCTCATGTATGAAATCTAGGGTTTACATGAAATCCTAGTAGGAAGTCTAACACAAGGTTGTGGGGAGCGGCTCCTCCTTATCGAACCTGCTCCCGAAGCGCGCTCCCTCGAACCCGCTCCCAGAACGTGTTCCTGGAGCGAATGCTTAGAGGGTGATATTAATGACAAAGATCCTTATACAGATCTAGAGGTAATGATAAAGATACCTCTAAATATTAATGCTTAGATGGTGATATTAATGACAAAGATCATGATTTTCCAACATGACTCAAAATTTAGACATTTCTTGTGGCAACAAGAGGTCCAAACATTAGCTATAGATATAGATTTACTTGTCTTTTCTAGTTTCTGGTAGTTTTTATAACTGTTGACTCTTTCATATTTATTATGATATTTTTTGTAAACAATATATGATAATTTAAGTTTGAAGTTTGAAGTTGGCAATTATAACTTGTTTATAATTAATTATGAATACGATGCTTCGTGAAAGTTGAAAGTTATTTCATTTCATTTCATTTTATAACATTTCATTTCATGTTAGATATTCCTTTTTGTAATGGTTACACTTAGCTTACAGGTACAACTCTGGTGATCAATGATGATAAATGTTATTTATTGAATTTTGAAAGCTTGAGACTTTAAGATTGATAAATCACGAGACTCAATATGTTGTATTTTACTAGCTTGTGGACGTGGTTGATGAAGATTATAACTTCTAGATGATTGGTGTTATATGGTTCAGTCTATGTTTTTATGCTTTTTTATATCTAATTCATCATTCTACATGCTTTTGTTGACATATATGCATCAAAATATAAAAACATATATATTACATAAAAATTCGCTCCTCGATTCGCTCCTGAACCGAGAGCTTTTGAAAATGTTGCTCTCGCCCCCGCTCCCCGTTTTCGCTCCCGCTCCCAAGTAACCTTGGTCTAACATATGATTTCTAAAATTTGTTAGATGCATTACTTACTTGGGTTGTTTCTAGGGTTTGCTATATGAAAGAACTTATCAAGAGTAATGTTAAGGCCCTAGATATAATGAGATTGATATCTTGATTGAGCTATTGATGTGATTCAGACTTTGTAACAAAACCTGGGCAAGAAGTTGAAGCATTGAAGTATAGTGTCTTGCTGATTATGTTTGTAAAGTCTAATGCTTCTGCTACTATAAGATTTTGTTATGACTAAATTCATGCTTCTATAGATTTGGTTGTACTTGCTATATAAATTGTGCAGGTACATCATATTCTAGATGGTGAAGATGTCCGTAAGAGAAGTCGATTTGATAAGCATGATAAGAAGGATGGAAGCTATGAAAGATTATCCAATATCGAGAGAAGAAGTTGATCTCCCTAGATTAAGAGGGAGCCTGGATGAAATAAATCTTCTTGGTTAAGAGGGAGGGCATAACATAGTTTTGATTGGAGAATATGTTGCTGCATGTGGAATAGGAGAAGTGTATGATTAAAGACTCTTCTGTCAAAGATTCAATTAGTAGTCCTACTGAGATAAGTTGAAAAACAACATCAAGACCTCGAAGGTTTGTTTTTGATGATGTATATTTGAAAGGTGTATTACTGATTGGGGTTGTGTTTGTACAGGTAAGTCTCTCGAAGGTTTGATAAGCATGCTGGATGCCGATTAGTTTGATCGGGAGAGTTTTGTTAAGGATTTGTGAGTGAAGCATTGCCTGGAAGGACATTATGCCGACACTTTGTATTGATGTCTGGTAGGGAGGGTGGCATCGGGTGGATGCGCACCTAGATCTCTGGGTTGGTGGTTAGTAAGTAAGCCTGATGGTACCTAGAGAGGTTGAAACCTTTAGTCCACCTTAGTCCCACTTGGATAGATTGCCTTGGTCAGGAATCTAGTCCATGGCATTACGGTGCCTAAACTGTTGAGTGACCAATGGATAGATTGCCCTGGTCAGGAATCTAGTCCATGGCATTGTGGTGCCTAAAATTTTTCATAGATGATGTTTTCTGAGATCTTCCATGTACCTCACTGATTATATGTAAATATGAATACCTCCCTAGTTAAGAGGGAGTGTTGAAGAATGTAACTAGGTTCGGTCTTCATAAATTGTACTTGAGTCAAATGTAATATATTTGTCAAAAGAAAAACAAAAAGAATTTCTATTATTATTGAATTTACTTGTTAAAGCATGGGTTTCATGCTTGGGTCAATTGTCATAGGTCAAGCCTCCATTGTAGGCTTTAGGATTGTGGTCAAAGTCAATTTGTTGATTGGTTAAAGACTCCTCCATCAAAGTCTCCTTGATATCAACCTCAAAAGAAATCTCCTACAAGTCGGCTTCCCTAAAAGAACACATGTTGGCCTCACCATAAGGAGACACAACTGTTTGAATACTCTGTCAGCTTATTTCTTATGCAACAAATATATATACAAGTGCAAGGACTTCGCATAAACACAGTGAAGCAAGTTCGGATAAGATTTCAGAGAAAGTTTTTTTGTATTACTACAGGACAAGTGTTCAGATAGATCACAAAGATGATCACAGTGAAGAAGATTTGGGATAATCTTAGAGGAAAGGTCTTGGTGGTATCTCAGTATCACTATCTCACAGTTTCGGTGCTAACATAAACACAACATTCTCGGTGCAATCTATGTTTAAGTGCCACCACAGTAAAGAAGAATTTGATGTAACCACAGTGAGAAGGTTTCGTTGCCATCACAATGAGAAGGATTCAGTGCCACCACAATGAGAAGGATTCAGTGCCACCACAATGAGAAGGTTTCGCTGCTATTATAGTGAGGATTCAGTATAACCACAGTGAGAAGGTTTTGCTGTCATCACAGTGAGGGACTCGGTGCCACCACAGAAATGAGATCTTGGTACACTATAAGAGAAGGTCACGGTGCAATTATAGTGATGAGATCATGGTGCTCTTATAGTGATGAGGTCTCGGTGCAACACAGTGACAAGAATCGGTGCTAACACAGTGACATGGATCTTGAATGACTTGATGGAGGGAGTCTCTAGTCTAAGTTGTAAGGGTCTTGGTCGTCTCATCTTGAATCTATTGAAGGAAGAATTTTGATTGGGTTTTCCCCAAGAATGGGGTTTTTCCCTGACTGCATGCCTACATCTTGTGTCCTCTTCTATTTGTTGCTTGACATTAATCTTGATGATAAGAAAAGATAAATTGAAATATCTCATAATAATAATGAAAACATCACTAGATAATGTCATAATAAGAGAAATCGATTAACTGCCACCTCCTTGGATTTCTTAATAAATTCTTGGGAAAACTATTGAGCCTTGTCCGCACCAACTCACTATCTGATGGGTTTTCTCCAACAACTGCAAGTTCACCTTTAACACCCTAAATCCTGGTGAGATAGGACATTATGTTCTCGCCCTTTTGCATTTTGATCACGCACAACTTCTCCTTGAGAATCATCGTCTGATTCTTATACGAATCCTGGTACAACTTCATGATGACATCCCACATGTCCTTTGCTGTTGTCTTCTTTGCAATATGCATGATGATGTGATTCTTAACCCTGTCGAGGACCATCCTCTTGGAATTGGCCATATATTTCTTGTACTTATGGTACTAGATAGGATATGTTGGCTCAACCAGAACTGTTGTCACAAACTCCTTTAGATTGTGCTCATCCAATAGGAATTGCATCTTGGCCTTCCAGATGCCAAAGTTGGAGGTTCCATCCAACCTGTCCCGATCTTTGAGTCCTACCGCGACCATTTCTGTGAAACTCGAAAACTGGAGAACTAGATTGGGAGATCTCCTTCTCCTTTTGCTAGCTAACTTGGCCTTCTCCTGGCACTCGCAGTCCTCTCCTAGACTGCGCATATCTGCTCTGGGTAATTCGCACTTGCCTACGAAATCTCTGTGAAAATTTCTGAATATTACTTTATGCAGAAACCCTACTGTTAATTCTGGTTATACTTCTCCTACTTAAGCAAGTTATTAATGCTGAAATTTCAGATTAACATCGAAGTAAACACATAACAAAGTTTCATAAGCACTTGGTTGCTTACATTTTTGAGTTGAAGACATCTAAGGAGATGTATGATAAGCTGGTGAGCATGTTCAGGGCTAGCAATGCTAATCAAATCCTCTTCTTCAAGAATCAATTGAAGAATATCGAGAAGGGTAAGGATGAATCTATTCAATCCTATTTTATGAGGCTCACTAAAATCAGGAATAACTTCCTAGCTATTGGGGAAGTAACATTTGATCGAGAGATGGTTCTTATTGCACTTGGAGGTCTCCCCCGTGATTGGCATGTATTCAACACCACTATTCTTAATAATAATGTGATTCCTGATTTTGATGAAATATTGACAAGATGCACTCAATAGGAAACAAGAATGATGGAGTATGCCTCTAATGGAAATGGAAGTGACCCTACTGCCTTCGCCGCTCATGCAAAGAAGAAGAACCATGGTGGCCTGAGAAATCAAAACCATGGTAGAGCGGGGCCCAAAGGAAGGAAGGGAAGATGTTACACTTGTAACAAGTCTGGTCACTATGCAAGAGATTGCCCTAATAGAAGGGACTCTCCCAGGGATGATGAAAACAACAACTCGAGAAGAAATGGAAGGAACAACAGGTTCCAAGGAAAAAGGAAGGCTCCCTTTGATCGTAGTGGAAATGGTCAACCTTTCAAGAGGTCAAGAGATTCCAGGTACGATGAGTCTAATGTTGTTG
Organism: Pinus albicaulis; assembly: GCA_034641835.2. NCBI lineage: Eukaryota > Viridiplantae > Streptophyta > Pinopsida > Pinales > Pinaceae > Pinus > Pinus albicaulis. The sequence continues at coordinate 140,337,467 of CM076582.1, forward strand.
ATAATAAGAAATGAATTTATTCTTATATCTGCCCTCTCTGCTACATCTCTACCCAACACCCTGGATGTCTGGTAGATTGGTAGTGGTGCTTCAAGGCACCTCACTGGCTATAAAGAAGCCCTTTCTGATTTAGTTGAGAAGGATACTAATTTGGAAATTATCCTTGGAGATAATGCCACCTATCCCGTGAAAGGGACAGGGATTGTGACCCTCCATCTATCTCAAGGTCAAGTCCTCCGATTACAAGGTGTGTTGTACATACCTGATTTGAAGAAGAACCTTGTGTCTATTTTGGCAATGGAAGACAAAGGGTTCAAGGTGGCATTCGTTGATGGAAAGGTACGTATCTGGAAGAAGAACTTCAAGGAAGCTCTTTCTATTGGTTTTAGAGTTGATATACTCTACCAGGTTGGAGGAAGTCCACTAGGGGCTATGTCATGTGATACAACTCTTCAAACAGAGCTATGGCACTGGAGGTTTGCACACCTTCATTACAAATCCCTTCCCGAAGCAAGGAAGGTGGTGATAGGGATGCCCGAATTTAGAGATGATCATGAAGGTATATGTCAGGGTTGTGCCGAAGGGAGGCATACAAGGGGACCATTCCCCTCAGGTGTCACAAAGACAACTGATATCTTGCAGTTGATACATTCTGACTTATCTGGTATGCTGCCCGTGACATCCTTGGGAGGATGTTCCTATTACATGAATTTTATAGATGACATCCCTCGCAAGACCTAGATATATTTTTTGAAGAAGAAGGACGAAGCATTCAAATGGTTCCGTATCTTCAATGCCTTGGTGGAAAATCAAACCGAGAAGAAAATTGAGGACCGACAATGGGACCGAATATGAGTCAAATGAGTTTAATGACTTTCGTAGAGAAGCTGGCATTAGGAGGGAGACCATAACTACGTACACTCCTGAGAAAAATGGTGTTGCTGAAAGAAAGAACAGGACCATTGTGGAAGCTGCTTGCGCCATGCTATGTGGCCAAGGTCTTCCGAAGTTTCTATGGGGAGAAGCTGTGAACATTACTGTGTATGTTCAAACTAGATGCCCGCATTCCTCTTTGGACTCCAAAACTCCCGAAGAAGTCTTCTTTGGTAAGAAACCTGATGTTTCTCAATTCAGAGTTTTTGGTTGTCCCGTTTACTTTCATGTGTCGAAAGAAAAGAGAAGCAAGTTGGTTGCTTCTGGAAAGAAGGGAATGTTTGTGGGCTACAATGAAGTCCATTGGGAGCTATGTCATGTGATACAACTCTTCAAACAGAGTTTTGGGATCGGAGGTTTGCACACCTTCATTACAAAGCCCTTCCCGAAGCAAGGAAGGTGGTGACAGGGATGCCCGAGTTTAGAGATGATCATGAAAGTATATGTCAAGGTTATGCCGAAGGGAAGCATACAAGGGGACCATTCCCCTCAAGTGTCACAAAGACAATTGATATCTTGCAGTTGATACATTCTGATTTATCTGGTATGCTGCCTGTGACATCCTTGGGAGGATGTTCCTATTACATGACTTTTATAGATGACTTCTCCCGCAAGACCTAGATATATTTTTTGAAGAAGAAGGATGAAGCATTCAAATGGTTCCGTACCTTCAAGGCCTTGGTAGAAAATCAAACCGAGAAGAAAATCAAAGTTTTGAGGATCGACAATGGGACTGAGTATGAGTCAAATGAGTTTAATGACTTTCGTAGAGAAGATGGCATTAAGAGGGAGACCACAACTCCGTACACTCCTGACCAAAATGGTGTTGCTGAAAGAAAGAACGGGACCATTGTGGAAGCTGCCCGCACCATGCTATGTGACCAAGGTCTTCCAAAGTTTCTATGGGGAGAAGATGTGAACACTGTTGTGTATGTTCAAAATAGATGCCCGCATTCCGCTCTTGACTCTAAAACTCCCAAAGAAGTCTTCTCTGGTAAGAAACCTGATGTTTCTCATTTTAGATTTTTTGGTTGTCTTGTTTACTTTCATGTGCCGTAAGAAAAGAGAAGCAAGTTGGATGCTTTTGGAACGAAGGGAATGTTTGTGGGCTACAGTGAAACTTCGAAGGCATATAGATTCTATGTGCCTGGTCAAAGAGAAGTGGAGATATGCCACGATGTCACCTTCGATGAAGATGCTGCCCTCAAGAAAGTGAGAAATCTTCCTAGCTCCATGAAAGACAAAGAAGATAAATAAGTAGGGAAGCAGGAAGAGCCGAAGGATGACTTGATGCCCGATGTTGAAGGACCTATGGATCCCATTGATCCACCTCCTTCAAATAAGAGAAGACCCTCATGGCTCAGGGATACTCTCGCAAATGCCGAGAGACATGTTGCCCCAATGGGGACATTCTGTGAAAGCAAGAAGCTGAAGAGATACCAAGGGTATCTACCAACCATGAGTACGATAGTATAATTTGAGCCTGGAACATTTGAAGAAGCCGTAAAGCATCAAGTTTGGAAGGATGCTACACACGAAGAATATGAGTCCATTATGAAGAATGATGTCCGGATAGTGGTTCCGAGACCGGAGGACATATCTGTTGTCACCTCAAAATGGCTCTATAAGATCAAGCATGGGTTTGATCGAAGTGCTGAAAAGTACAAAGCAAGATTTGTTGCCCGAGGCTTCTCTAAAAAAGAAGGCATAGATTATGATGATATATTTTCACTTGTGGCCTGCTATACCACCATCCGATCTATTATTGCCCTTGCTGCTACGCAAGGATGCAGTCTACATTAGATGGATGTGAAGACTGCTTTTCTGCATGGATCTATAAAGGAAGAGGTGTATGTGGAGCAACGTCTGGGGTTCGAAGTTCGAGATAGAGACACCCATGTATGCAGGTTGAAGAAAGCCCTCTATGGGTTGAAGCAAGCCCCTAGGGCTTGGTATGAGAGGATAGATAGCTACTTGATGAAGTTGGGCTTCACTCGAAGTAATGCTGATCCAAACCTTTACTTTAAGGTTGATAAGGAAAGGCCTCTCATTCTGGTTCTCTATGTGGACGATCTCTTCCTGATAGGTGCTGACCCTCTCATTCACCAGTGTAAGAGGGAGCTAGCTTCCGAGTTTGAGATGAAAGACCTAGGACTAATGCACTACTTCCTAAGCTTGGAGGTCTGGCAAAGGCCAGGCGATATTTTCCTTTCTTAAGGAAAATATGTCGTGAAGCTATTGGAGAGATTTGGTATGGTGGACTATAAGTTTGTGTCGACACCAATGGAACTCAACTTTAAGAAGTTGAGTGGAAACGTTGCTGGGCCCGTGCTAACAAATCCTATCGAGTATCGACAACTCGTGGGGGCCCTGATGTTCTTAGTGAACTCCCAGCCGGACGTATGTTTTGCAGTGAACACTTTGAGTCAACATATGGTTGAGCCTCATGACATTCACTGGATTGGTGCCAAGAATCTATTGAGATATCTTCGGGGCACAATCAACCATGGGCTAAGATACACTGCCGGGAGTTTGAGACTCCATGGATATAATGATGCCGATTGGGTTGGCAGTGTGGTGGATCGTGAGAGCACATTTGGATGCTGCTTCACCTTGGGTTCTGCTTTGATATCTTGGATGAGCAGGAAGCAGAAGTTGGTGGCTTTGAGCACCGCTGAGGCTGAATACATTGCAGCGAGTATGGCCTATTGTGAAGTTGTTTGGTTGTGAAAGCTCTTCAGTGAGTTGTTCGGGCATGTGCTAGATACCACTGTTATCCTTTGTGATAACCAGAGTGGGATTCGTCTTTTTGAGAATCCCGTGTTCCACGATCGATCCAAGCATGTTGATATCAGGTACCACTTTATCTGGGATATGGTACAGTGAGGCACTGTAAGGCTCGATCATATAGGAACTGATGAGCAGGTCGCGGATATTCTCACGAAGCCCCGGGGGAAGGTCAAGTTCCTAACCTTTCGTGAGAAGCTTGGAATCGTGGAAAGACCCTATTCTGAGGGTCTTGCTTGAGTTGGACTATGAGCTCTGGGAGCTCCAGGGGGCTTGGGGATAGCTTCTTGGAGCTATAAGCACACATGGGGCTAGGCTTGCTGAACCTTGTTGTGCTTCTGCCCCACCGTTGTGATATTGAGTTGGTTCGCCTCTCTTTGATCTGTGCCCTGCGCACATCCTACCCATGGAGTTTCAGACTCATGGGAAGTACCTCTCATTTGGCCAACGAGGTGGGAAATGTGGATAGAGACCATAGCAACACTGATGGACGCATCAGATATTGCCGTACTCTCTATGTCTAGGATGGCACGTGTCCATCACCTTGATCTGGGATCAAGTATGATGAAGTTTTATCCTCTAAACTAACTTCGGGTCAGTAAACTAACTTTGGGTTAGTATGAGACTCTTTTTGAGTCCAAGAGAGGTTTTTACCTCTAAGCTGACTTCGGGTCAGCTGAGTGTGATGTCTTTGTGACTCACCTTTTTGTTCTATCTGAGAAAGAGCCAACAAAGCAAGTTACGGCGGGATGACGCACGGTGTTTGGTTTGGTACATGATGGATGGCACTTGTGGACAGTTGGAGTTCTCCCTAGTTGAGAGGGAGTGTTAATTTTGGGCAACTAGGTCCAAAATCCATGTTGCACTACTCATATGACGATGGTCATATTTTTGTTGGATTCCTCTTTTAGAGAGGTGCAAGATTGATCTAAAGATCATCTTGATCGGATGAGCAGAACATTTATTTGAATTTATTTTCCACATGTGCAAGGTCGGCCAAATTTGTAATGTAGCCTCACATGCCTAAATAGATGTGTCACACACCCTCATTGATGGATATAAATTGGAGAGACTTGGAGGTCATTTTCTCATAAACTCATCACACATTCTCTCATTGTCATCTGATTGGTTCGATAGCCTTTGGAGGCCTTTTTCCCCTCAAACGTGTGGAGCGAAGCTGCTGTTTTCTGTGGATCTGTCTAGGGATTTTTTGCTGTAGCGTTGACTGTGGTCAACCCTTGGTCGTTTGACCTCCAACTTTTACCAAAATTCCGATTTTTGGAGGTCGTACAACTGGGCACTAAAATCGAGGAATTTCGGGCTGTTTGACCGAAGCCCTAATTTGCTGTGTTGACTTTTCTGCGCTATCTTTGGGTTGACTAGTGTTGACTTGTGATGAGTTGTCTTTGAGGGCTGTGGGTGTGACACATGAAGGGCTGGCTGACCGAGAAAGACTTTGCTGGTTGAAGCATCCTGTTGACCGCCGTAATGCAACAATATCTCATATCTTTGCTAGACAAAAGGAATTGTGAATCTGATCTATATTTGGCTTGTTTTCTATTGATCTATTATTGTGTTCTGTCAGCATTTTACTTTCATGTTTTGGTGATTGCTATTTTGTATCGGGCTAAGAAAGATTGAAGTAAAAGTGCATCAATTATAGATGTAACAACCCACACCATAAGTCCCTACTTCCTAATATTTAACTAAAAGTTAAAAGACCAACATAAAGAAAAACTAACTTTAAAAAAAATAATTAGAATGATTGATTAAACAGCACCCCGATTGAATACATTCAAATTAATACAATCATATTCTTTTCATTTAAATGACGGCTGTTTAATACAACCTTATACATCTTATCCTCTTGCATTCAAGTTACCTCTCATTAATAAATCATATCCTCTTGTTCGAATGACCTCTCATTAATACAACCTTATCTTATTACATCCAAAGGACATCTCATTAATGAGAACCATATCACTCGAATGATACCTCTTTAAAAACATTCATTTCTACATTTATGGAGGCCTTATCTCGAGGGAGTGTGGCGGTGGGATGTTAGCTGGATGGTGTTATGGCGGTGGGGCAGATTATTATTTAAACACGAAGTCATGAAGGAGGAAGGGGTCTTTTTTGGGGAAAGAAGGGGGAGAAGGGTGTTGTGAGGAAATGGAGAAGGCTGTCGTGATGAATTTGCGGAGGTTGTTATGGTAAAATTTATCAAGGGTGGGAAGGAGACTCACTGTTCTCGGGATTCTGGGCACGGGGGCAGAGGAGGCGTCCTCTGGATTTAGGATTAAATTCTAAATTTGGCTGGGAGGAACATTTTGGTTCTGTAATCTGTCCGATCAGCTGGAGAGGAGGATCACGGTTCCAGGTATTCTAGTTTGGATCTCTCCGTTTCCAGGTATTCCTCCTCTTAGCATCAGTTAATTATTATGTTTCAGCATCTGCTAGTCACTGTGTTTTAAGCATTAGCTGGTTACTGTGATTTTACTTAGAATTAACTTAAAATCATGTTTAAATTCTCTTGCAAATTAAATCCTGCTTAACTATAGGGAATCAGATAAGTGTTTTGTTTTATAAGTGAGACGGAGACCTTGCACATGGTATCAAGTATGGTATTAACGAGGTGGTACAATAGAACACCATGGTTATATAAATTTAATACTTTCCTTGCGCTGATCTGCTATTGCAAAAACCCTTGTTGCAAAATCATAATGCTAGATCTGCTCTGCGAAATAATTGATCTGCTCACTGGATACCCTCTCTAGCACTCCTCACTTCTCGCTGCAACTGCTCTAAGAAAAACCAAACTTTTCCTTCGACCTAGATTGGAAATCGATCTGTTGTCTCTTCTACAATTCATAGTTCCTGGCTAGGCCTGCCCAGATCTAAAACTATGTGCTTCAGATCTCCCTCTGAACTTCATAATCACGCTTCCCTTGCTTCTAGAGCCTTTGATTTAATTTTTGTTGGTTTGATACCGTGTGAAAATTCCTTGAATTCAATAACTAGAGATTTATCTTCTAACTGTTTAGCAGTTTATTTGTCTTCTGATTTATTATTCGGCAGAGGGTCCATCTCGGGGGCAGAAAGTTGCTGTGGAGTATGAGAATATTCTCACAAAATTTCTCTCAGTATTTCCTTCAGTTTAGATTGTCAGTGGGACATCTAAAATTCTTGTACTCAGATTTGCTGCTGAAGATTAATAAGAAAACTCTCATCTGCTGCACGGGTTTTCCCAAGTTGAGTTATTCCAGGGATAGTTGTCCAAAAATAACTGTGTTAATATTCTTGTGTGTGTTCTAGAATTTCTCTCTTTCCAGTATTTTATTTTACGCAGTAATTTTATTGTGACAATTGCAATTGTGAATTTATTCATTGTTTGCCGTAGCAAATAAACTGCATAATTAAAATTACAATTTAGAAGAATATTTTCCAGTTGATGTAACAGATGAAATTTTCACATGGTATCAGAGTTGATATGATTAGTCGGAGAACTCAGTAACAAATATAGAAGGAGTTTCGCTGTTCAGTGTGAGTAGCAGATCGAAACCCCAGAGGGAAGTGCGGTCACCTTGTAGGAAAGACAAGTTACTTGAGTAGAATCGTTTTTTTCTGAGAAAAAGACAGAAAAATTCGATATCTCCAGATCGAATAATACTAGAGACAGAGGGAGTTGTTAAAATTATGTAATTGCGGTCAAATTCCACTATGGACAACTTAGATGGTCGATATTATAATCGCATTAGATTCCTCTTTTCGAGAGGACCAAAATTGACCTATAGATTGCCCCAATCGGTTAAGCAGAAGTCAAATTATGAATTATTTTATCTATTAAAGTGAAATGGAATGGGTTGGCCTAACCACATGTGGAATTTAGTCAAGTCGGCCTTAACCCCAAGCAGACCCACACAAAAACTATAAATAGAGGCAACCTCAAGCTCATTCTCACACACTTGCTCAAGCGATCTTCGCTTTGCATCCATTGTCTTGGTTCGTCTATTTTGTCTTGGCTTGCACAAGTTTGACAGAAGAAGCTCGTGCAAGGTACGAGATCACAGGCGAGAGGTTCACTCTAGACTAGGGCTTCTCAGCCATAGCTGCGGGTACGTATCTACTGAATTAGGGCTAGAGCCGCGGGCACAACATGGCTAGGTAGCAGCCAATTCGCCATAGCCACGGGCAGACAGTGTCAAGGTCGCGACCAGGGCTAGGGCTAGATCGGGCTGATCTGGGCCATAGCCGCAGGCACAGTGTGTTATGCCCATGACCAGAGACCCATAACCACAGGCGCATAGAGCTATGGGTGCGGCTAGGGCCCAAAAGGCTGTTTTGGGCTGCGCACTCCCTCAGCCGCAGACACAGAGTGTAGTGGTAGCGGCCAGGGAAGCTACAACCGCGGGCACAACATTTTGAGGTCGCAGTTAAGGGTTTCTGGGCAGATCTAAACTTGATCCAATCACAGTGCTCATGCAGATGTTTGCAGTCAGCTTTGACAGTGTCTTGGATTCAGATCTAGGACTGGACAGTCTTTTCAGTGAGTTTCAGTGATCAAATGTATTCGGGGTTTCGTACCATTGTAGATCTGCAGATCTATAGATCTGCTATATATATTTCTACTGCAAGATGTATCTACAGTTCTCACTCAATATCAACAATATTCATTAGTATCCTAGAACAATGTCAATGCATTTTAGTTCTTAGATTCAGGCTCCTTCAGCAGAAGTATGTTTATGGTTTTATTGTGCATATGCTGGTTGTTTTCTACATCATGAAGATATAGATCTATGGATCATTGTACTCTTGTTTTCTGAATCATTTGATGACGATCTAAGAAGAAGAATTTGCAAGGGTTTTCCTCGTAGTGGGTTTTGCCCTAGTCCCAGACCAATCCTGGTGTCTCTATGTGTGCATTCTTTTCTTCCTTTGTTCGTTTACATTTCGTTGCTTAGATGATGATGATGGTATTGTTCTTTCTATATAGCTGCTCATGCTAATGGTTAATTATGTAGATTTGTATAATGATAAAACGTTTTGGGGTGAACTTAAGATGTTATTGAAGTAATGCAACTATCAAAGAAAAGAACAATGTAGCCCTATGAAAAATTAACATGGTATTAGAGCTGGGCTGAAGGAAAGCCATGAAGATCACCCCCATGGAGACACTTTTATGGAAGCAAGAAGGGGATGGTAGAGACCTCAAAGAATTCTAGGGTATGAAGAAAACCCTAGGTAGTTAGTGGATAAAGATGTGATAGTGAGGGTTAGAGAGAAACCCCGGTTTATGGTAAAAGTCTTGAGATGTGATCTATGTGAAGCATTTGGGATCGATTTGACAAATGACTTAGTTGTTGATTGAAGGCAACATTGTTTAACAGTCTTTGGATTCCTGTTGAAGGTTGGTTCAAGAAGGAGCGAATCATCTCTCATTGAAGATAAGTATTCCTTGACTTATGACCTTACTCTTGTTTATACTTATGGATCTGATTATTATGATTATTGTTTCTAGTCATTGCTTCCTGCATGTATGTTTGAGCACTTGGATATTTCTAACCTCCTTGATGAGATGTGATGAGTGGATCCCTCTTGATGATCTTTTGAAATACAGGAAAAATGGCTATATCTAGAAGAGGTAAAGAGGCACTTGAGCACTACAAGCTGCCTATGTGAAGATGCACAGGTAATACCGCAAGGTATTCATGATATATTGTATTTCAACTGTAACATTGATGGCTAGGTTAGCCCTATGATATGTTGAGAATGTCTCCTCAAGTGGCTCACGCATGTAAAAGTGATATTTGGATTTATGGTCATAATGATGAAATGGTGCACCTGGTATTGAACATTTTGATTAGGATAATGAGGCTTCTAAGTGTTGGTCCTTAATATAATGATGTGCTTGATGATTAGCTAACATATTTCTCTTGGATACGTTGAAGAAGTCTAGCACCTTGACTCTAGTAGATGATACTCTTGATTCGTGACATACATTAGACATGATGGATCTCATGGAAAAGGTCACTGCATTGATTCATTATACATGATATTATCGATAATGCTTGATGTAAGCTAACGGAAAAGAGATTGACACTCTTGTAGTTCTGGTAAAGATTTATTGATCATGATAAGTATGGTAACCATAGTCTCTTACTACCTGTGGTCGTGTCGTGATAGCATATGGTGAAACTAAATGCCCTAACTTGATGGACTGATTTGATAGAAAAATGATATTATGATCATGATCTTTGAAGAGTGATATCTCACCTGTCCACTGCTCCTATCATGGGAATCCAACCCCCGATGAAAGGTTGATGTCATGATGTGTTGATGTAGTAGCTAACCATGATGGATATATGTTTGATTTTATTAAATCTGTTGTTGCATAGCAAAACAGGTTGATGACATGAACGAAGTGGATTCTCATTCAGAGGGAGAATCTCTCTCCTAAAAGATTCTTACACATATTGCCAGTGTATGTTTTATTGAAATATGGTTTATGGATATTTGACATTGATTAATCCACAATAGAGGTTTGAGCCTCTCCCACACAATCAGAGGCTCATAGGTGTGACCATGCCTATCAGTCTCATATTTGAAGTTTTGGTCTGTACTCTAAATCAAAGGATCTCTAACATGTCTTGCCATTGTAAACTGATTTTTGGAATTGTTGGAATTGAGCATGAAATCAGATGGTCACTTGGAAGATGTCAGTTTTGCAGATGTGTTGCAGATACCAATAAGATATGTTAGTCGGAAAAGGTCGTATGTTTGAATCGAACTTGTGTTTGCAGGGGACCGAGACATTCATATGAGTATTTCACTATGTCTGTGCTACAAAAGTTCGACATGATTAATTGATAAACTATGTCTGGAACTTTTGACATGATGCTTAATGAGTGAGATATGTCTAGAATTATAGATCTTACCTTTTGACATGATTTGATCTGGCGATTGTTGATTTTTCCAGATGAAAATACTATAGTGACCTTTAGTGTGTTATGTGAGTATTCAAAATTATGGTTCTGTATTGGCCCTCTTATTCCTAGCACAATGGTTGTTGTGACTTAGTATGAAGGTGAAACATGCATGAATTAATCTTGATGTATGCACTAGCGTCGAGTGACGAAAATGACTTGTAATGGCTTGATTGACCTGTTGACTTGGCAGTAAATGAAGTCAAGACTTGATATGAGCTCCTACCTGTCTCTGGTTGAAAGATTTGATACTATGATAATATTTTTGGTTCGGCTTTTAAACTTTGATGAGATGATTTTATTGACATAACATTGATTCATGTAAGGTTGAGTATGTTGGCTTGGTAAGACATTATGCTTACAGAGATCATTGCGTAATGCAAGTTCCCCGATTCAGATTTGTCCATATTTGACAGTTATCTGACGGAGTCATGGTAATGAGTTCCAAGGAATGGCCTTGATTTTGATTATGGCTTTGATTATACATACTGATAGTCTACTCTTGACAAGTGATGAGCCTCTGACAATATAAGTCAGAGGGAGATGGCTTTTGAATCTTGTAGTGATGTATCATGGCATGATGAATCAATTTCTGGAATTTGGGAAAGAAATCCTATATTGCAAATATGTTGATAAAATGTCTTTGTGTAATGAAAATGTAAATCCTTGGACACTCTGATTTAAAGTTCAAATGTTGTTGAACGTGACATGGCATCTGTTGGTTGATTGAAGCATTGATGTTCTGTTTTGAACATCCATCTGTATATGATGTGTATAGAACATGATTAAATTCATGATTGAGCTGCTTCATTCAAAATTTCTAACAGACATCCTTTCGAAATATCTACATAAAGCGTTCTACTTTTAAAGGTTGAGATACTTTTCCCATGAGATGTAGATGCATGAATGAACTGATGATGTTTGGGATTATTATTGATGAGCACATTTGGATGCTGCCTTAATATGAGATCTGCCATGATATCTTGGACGAGAGGTCCATAGCACGACTGAGGTCAGGTACAATGATGCTAGCATGGCTAGCTGTGAGACAGGAAGTAGAAGTTCCTTAGAGAGCTGTCTAAGCATGATCTGGATAAGACATGGATACACTGTGATGACAGAGAATCCCATATATATATATACTTGTAACTCTGATCTCTCCACATTTTTTTGAGACAGTGCAGACAAGCTTAGGCTTGTGATTGATACCTCCATGAGAGGGAGGATAATTATGGTATCTTGTTGTGATTTATATGATTATGTATGTTCTAACATAACATTTGATTTAATGTCCTATATGAACAAGAATCATCTGCTATTGAAACAAGCAGATACTAGATGTGAGTATGTTGAGAGTAGCGTTGATCGAGGACACTGAGCCAACTCTTCCTCCCTGTCTGAGCTCCTAGGATGAGGAATTGAGATATAGGGCTCTTGGGATTGAGGGAACTTTGGACAATAGGGCGTATTCCCTATCTGTTACCCATAGGGTTAGAGACGTTGCTCCCCTATCTTCATATGGTCGGAGAATACTGCTCCCCTGATTGGTCTTTGCAGAGTATACACCAGTTGGCATCATACCCACAAGCAGGGCTTGTCGGGAATGCCGCTCCTCGTTTGGCTAACGAGTTGAGAATGTACCTGGGGTGTACAACCCAAGTCGATTATGATGCAGGTGTTCTACCACATGACTATTCAGGGTCATCAATCGGAAGATCAATAGGCAATAGGATGGGTTGAGATAACCCTATGCGGTTCCAGGTTGAGATTGAGCTCCCCGATGTGATTCCAGGGTCGAGACGGGCTCCCCTGCGTTGATGGATATCCTATTGCTCGATATGGAGTTGTAGAGGTATAACTCCCCCATGAGATTCCGGGTAGAGATGTGCTCCCCGATACTATTATTGGTTGAGGCATGCTCCTTAAAGATATGCTTTCCGATGTTGATTGATGATGATACTTTGGGTTGTAGCCCGCTGGTAGAAATTCCGAATGATTGCCTGATGGATGAAGGGTGGTAGCCTAAGCCTCCCTCCGGTGACAAATTCTTCTTCTTCTAGATCTGAGAATGTTTAGCATACGAGTAGGAACAATCAAGAGATAAGCATAAATAAGCATGAGGAGTACATTGATGATTTGTAATGAGGAAGGTTTACAACATGATGACTATAGGACAAAGATGATCAGTGATGATATGTCATGATGCATCAAGATACTAGAATGGCATATTGATCGATGATCAAATATTGGCAGGTGGAATTCTCCCTGGTTGAGAGGGAGTGTTAAAATTATGCAACTGCGGTCAAATTCCACTATGGTCAGCTCAGATGGTTGAGATTATAATTGCATTAGATTCCTCTTTTTGAGAGGACCAAAATTGACCTATAGATTGCCACAATCAGTTAAGCGGAAGTTAAATTATGAATTATTTTATCTATTAAAGTGAAATGGAATGGGTTGGCGTAACCACATGTGGAACTTAGTCAAGTTGGACTTAACCCCAAGTGGACCCACACAAAAACTATAAATAGAGGCGACCTCAAGCTCATTCTCACACACTTGGCTCAAGCGATCTTTGATTTGCATCGATTGTCTTGGTTCGTCTATTTTGTCTTGGCTCACACAGGTTCGACGAAAGAAGCTCACGCAAGGTACGGGATCACAAGCGAGAGGCTCGCTCTGGACTAGGGCTTCTGAGCCATGGCCGCGGGCACAAATCTACTAAAGTCGAGCCCGAGTCGCGGGCATAGCATGGGTAGGTAGCAGCCAAGTTGCCATAGTAGTGGGCAGACAATGTCAAGGTCGCAGCCAGGGCCTTATGGCCAGATCAACCTGATCTGGGCCATAGCTGTAGGCACAGTGTGTTATGCTCATGGCCAGGGACCCACAACTGCAAGCACAAAGAGCTATGGGTGCGGCTAGGGCCTAGAAGGCTGTTTTGGGCAGTGCACTCCCTCAGCCGCAGACACAGGAGTGCCCTGGTAATGACTAGGGAATCTACAACCGCGGGCACAATGTTTTGAGGTCGCGACTAAGGGTTTCTGGGCATATCCGAACTTGATCCAATCACCAGTGCTCATGCAGATGTTTGCAGTCAACTTTGATAGTGTCATGGATTCAGATCTAGGACTGGACAATTGTTTTCAGTGAGTTTCAGTGATCAGTTGTGTCCAGGGTTTCGTACTGTTGTGTACTTGTGTGTGTGTTTCTATCTTTCCCGCGTTGTATTTTCCGCAACATTTTATGTTGTGTAGGCTACAGTGTATTTAATTTGATATTTGCTGTAGGAAACAAGAAGTAAATTGTTCGTTTAATTAAAAAATTAGAAGAATTAACATCAGTTGCTGCAGTAGGATTTGGGTGATCAAATTTTCACATCAAGTATGCTGCAGATGGTAGTGTAAAGAAGTACAAGGCTAGGTAGACATCTATTAAATCATATATATCCCTAGCAACTCAGATGAGATGGCAGATTCACAAGATGGATGTTAAGACAACATTCTTGAACGGGGTGATAGAAGAAGAGGTATACATAGAACAACCAGAGGGCTTCGAAACTCATGAAATGCGCACTCATGTGTGTAGACTGAAGAAAGATCTATACGGGCTCAAGCCGATCCCTGGGCTTGGTATGGTCGAATTGACAATTACTTGTAGCTGTTGGGATTCGTCAAGAGTGATGCAGATCTTAACCTCTAGAAGGCAAGCCACTCATTCTAGTTTTATATGTGGATGATCTCTTTTTGACAGGATCATCAGGGCTCATAGAAGATTGCAAGAGGAACCTGACAACATAATTCGTCATGAAGGATTTGGGGTTGATGCACTATTTCCTAGGATTGGAAGTGTGGCAGAAGAATGGGGAGATCTTCCTTGGACAGGGAAGATACACTACAAATATTTTGAAGAGGTTCATAATGCAGGATTGCAGACCCATGGCTACGCCCATGATCACAAATTGGAAGAAGATAGATGCATTAGAGGACAAGGAAGTCGACCCCACCTTGTATAGACAACTCATTGGGTATCTCATGTATCTGGTCAACACGAGGGCAGACATTCGCTTCGCAGTCAATACCCTAAGTCAATTCATGGTAGAGTCGAAGAGGGTACATTGGGTAGTTGCGCAACAACACGGCACGTTCTAAGGTATGTGTGCGGCACAGTCGGGTATGGGTTGAGGTATACTCGAGGGGATGATGTCAGACTATGTGGATTCATAGATGCAGATTGGGCAGGTAGTTTAGTGGACATGAAAAGTGCCTCCGGGTACTGCTTGAGTGTTGGATCTGGGATGGTTTCTTGGTGTAGTAAGAAGCAGAAGTCAGTAGCACTGAGCTCAACAGAAGCCGAGTATATGGAAGCCAACACAACTACATGCGAAGCTATATGGCTTAGGAAGCTGCTTGTGAGCTTGTTCAGGCAAAGGATGGGAGCGACCGACGTCTACTGTGATAATCAAAGTTGCATAAAGCTCTCTGAGAATCCAGTGTTTCATGACAGGTCAAAGCACATAGATATTAGATGCCATTTTGATCAGAGACTGTGTACAACGTGGGGCAGTCTAGCTACAATATGTTCCCACAAGAGACTAGGTGACAGACATACTCATGAAAGCTTTAGGGAGAGCTAAGTCTATCCAATTCAGGGAACAAATGGGTATGGTGGAGCACTCGTTTCAGTAGCAGGAACAAGGTACTTTGGAAGTTTCTCAGTTGCAGATGTTGCAGTTGCAGCAACAACAAATGAGAGGGAGTTGCAGTGCAGATGCAGTGTTGGCAACAGTTAGCAGTGTTGGCAATAGTTAGCATAGATGCAACTCAAATCAGAGTTGTGTAGTGGTTGCTGGGCAATAATCAACAACGTGACAGTAGATGATGCAGAGACAGGGTGTTGTGGCAGCAGGTGCAACACTAGAACACATGCCTCACTGAGAGGGAGTGTTAGTTTTTGTAGCATCAAATGTGTTCTAGCCACGAAATTTTGTGGAGAGGCTAGAATACATGAGTTCTCCAGAACCTAGAAATCGTTTTCGGAAATTTCAGTTAGAAGTGTCTCAATTAAATTATTAACCAATTTTTAAATATTTCCTGAGTCTAAACTTAGGGAATATGGTTAATTAATCAGTATTAATTGAGATAAGGTGAGAATCATCTAGAAACTCACACAGATCGACAGGGAATTAATCTAGCCCATCGATTATGTTTTAATCTTGGTTGTTGGTGCTCCAACAAAAGATTATAAGAAGTTGTCCATGGGTAGATGGAGAATATACTAGTGCAGTTAGTCAGTTGCCCAGGAAGTTCGATTTTCTCAGTGGCTATGACTCAACAGAGGAGATAGAGCTAGAGGGGGATAGAAGGAGCAACAGAAGTCCAGAAGGAATATCTCCGGATTCTGGAAGGGGTAAAGTGAGGAAGAGCGAAGTCCACAGGAGCTCTGCGCAGAGGGTGACATAGAGTGTCCAGCATGAAGGCAGAGGGTCCATCTTGGGGGCAGAAAGTTGCTGTGGAGTGTGAGAAAATTCTCACAAAATTTCTCTCAGTATTTCCTTCAGTTTAGATTGTCAATAGGGCATCTAAAATTCTTGTACTCATATTTGTTGCTGAAGATTAATAAGAAAATCCTCATCTACTGCACTGGTTTTCCTAAGTTGGGTTTTTCTAGGGACAATTGTCCAAAAATAACTGTGTTAATATTCTTGTGTGTGTGCTAGAATTTCTCTGTTTCCAATAATTTATTTTCTGCAGTAATTTTATTGTGAAAATTGCAGTTGTGAATTTATTCGTTGTTTGTCGTAGAAAATAAATTGCATAATTAAAATTACAGTTAGAAGAATATTTTCCAGTTGCTGCAATAGATGATTTTTTTACTACAAGTAGGTCAAGGTTCTTGGTCTTGGTATTTGTCAATTGAAGTCTCTATAAGAAGAAGGATTTGTTTGGGTTTTCCTCTCAAGTGGGAGACGTTTTTCCCCTGGCTGATAGCCTACATTCTGTGTCTCTTGTCTCTTTATGGTTTATGCATTGGTAGCTGTTTGATGAAGAAGAACACTAATAAGCTAAGTAAAAGAAGATCCTAATCTAAGAAAGGAAAAAGCATTCACAAGCAATTATCTCATGAAGAGAAATCACCTAATCTTGATGCCCTAGATTTCTCAACACAACCTAGACAAGTCGGCCTAATTAGAGAGGAAAAAACCACTATAAAAGGGTAACAACTCGACTCATTTGGAGTACATCCACAACAAGTTCAATCTGTAGTTGTTGGAGGCAGAAAAAGGGTGCGAAATTCAAGGAAGAGGAAGGAATCCCTAGCGAAGGAGAAGGAAGTCTTTGTCAAGCATTAGAAGTCGATTTTTCTCTCTTCTTGTTTCATGCATGCGAAGTTGCTGGGTTGCTAGTAGGGCCAAAATTGCAGAACTGTAGCTGGGCCAAAATTCTGAACTAGATGGCGGTCAAAATTTTGGATTGTTGCTGGGCTGAAGCTGCTGGACAAGAAGAGACAACTGGAGTTTGCTAAATCATCTGGAAAGACTAACTTGGTGGAGGAGGAATGTCTTTTGGGTCTAAGGTCTTGGTATATCTTGATTTGATTTACTAGTGGAAGAGTTGACTGGGTTTTCCCCTATAGAGGGGTTTTAGCCCTGGTTGAGTGCCTACATTTGGTGTCATTGATCTTCATGTTTTGATTTGATAATTGCTTGATGAAACTAAGATAAAAGAAGAACATAAAGAGAAGATAATGAAATGACAAGAATATCACAAGTAATTATCAACGTAAGAAAATCTTCCTGCCTTTCTGATTTTCTAACAAGAGGCCCAAGAGTCTCAACACTTCACCTACTTGTGCCAATATACTTCTTTAATGGCTTGGGTGCCTCTGGAGAAGGTGCCCAAGGCATGGGTTGCTGAACCACCTGAGAATCACAATACAGATTCTAGTGAAAGCAACCATTCATTAGGGACAAAATCATTATTGCATCTAAGTGAACCAAGATTGAGCGTCATGAGCTATTCAATACTTCAAATTAGGGCCTTGAACTCGCAATGGTGTTTTCTCCCTAGGTAAGTGTGGCTAAAGACAACCTTATTAGGTGTTTTCAACTCGTAAGGGGAAGTCATATTTCCTCATTCCACCCTTCAATTGATAGGTGTTAGCGAATAATAATGATGGTAACGGAGGGGTTAAGACTTCATGGCCAAGTGCCATGGTCAAAGAGATTGGTTGATGGGGTATCCACACCCCAAGTATATAGATGTGAGGAGGGAGCATTCCTGGATGCATGAGTTACCAACTCGGCCTTTGTTTTTCCACCCCTCTTGTGCGCCTTTTACTTTTTCTTGATTTTTCTTTGTATTACTGCTCATAGCTCAAGGGTTAGAGTTTTTTTTGAATGACATGACAGTCATATTATCACTTAATGATGTGTCATTTCATTACTCTTTGGGGTTAGGACATGCAAGTGTTCCTTATTTTGATGTAATGGAGCAATATGTGCTCAGGAACTAGGTGATGGCCATAAGGAGTGAGGTAGAGCTCATTCTAGGCTTTTTTCCCACGTGCTAGTCTTTATGTCCTTAGCCATCTTTTGCATTTTGATTTTCGTTCTTTTTGTTTTGTTGTGGCCATGATATGCTCTATCTGTTTCTTTTAGTTGCATCGACCTCCTAGGGTAAAGATTCCAGGCCCTACCTTGGTATGTAGACATCTCGCTGCCAAATCCCAAAGAACTTATGATAAGTTGAACCCAAAGAATGGAGGTGGAATATGGGGCTTGTAATATGCAATGGAAATTGTCAAATATGATATGGGGGAAGATGGAACTACACTATCTCAATCAGGGCTTCCCAAGTAGTGTTCCTCTTATACCCATTGGGCCATTAAGGGAGGTCACACTAGACTAGGATCGAAGATTAACCCACCATTTAAGGTGAGAGAACAAGATCACGGTCAAAGACCATCATTCTTATAGATCAACCCATAATCCATACTAAATGTCCAAGAACAAACAAGTATAAGCACTTGATTGCAAAATGACCAAAGTACCTTTTAAGTGAAATCCCACCTTCATCCATGTGCTCATGCCGGATGGATGAGAAGGAAATGGCTGATGCAAGTGGTGGAGATATGACATATCATTAGCTAGTCATGGCTGTCTGGGGTTGTTGTCTGCATGGCTGACTAGCTAGCTGTCAAATGTAGTAGAAAAGTTTTCTCCTATGGGGTTAACCATTTTGGTGGGTAACAGTGGCCACACACTAACACATGCCAAGCACACTCCTCTATGTGGCAGACATGCCGACACATGTCTGACACCCAACTCATTCTTGAAATGCAAATAACTCACTGATGACTTGTCACTAGTAAACCAATGAAATGTAGTCTATAAATCGAACTGCTAAAATTAGAAATTCCTCGAGGAAAGTAAATGATAGAAGCTAATGGTTAATGGAGAACAGGTTCAGTGCAACATGAAAACTAAGTAGTACATTTTGATTATAAAGATAGGATGCTGCCCACCTATACAAATTCCATGATGGACTGCATTGTTAGAGAACGTTGCATTTTAAAACACAAAAATACCTGTACAACTTCTAAACAAAATCATTTGATGCTATATCAATGGTGGGTGTAGCCCATCTGGTACTCCCATAAACTTTCATAGCTGTAATTGTAGGGCACTCTTTTGGTTAATCTCCTTATACTTGAACCATTCAAATAGAAAGGTTTGTTAGTTAAAATTGGCACCCAAAATAGGAATATTGTTATTCTTCATTTGAAACAATATAGTATTGCACTTGAAAGGGAGTCATATTACTTGTTTGCATTGGTCAGTGGTTACCTAAGCCCATCATTTAATTTGCAGTAATAAAGATCTCAAATGTAGTCTATAAATCAAACTGCTAAAAATTAGAAATTCCTTGAGGAAAGTAAATGATAGAAGCTAATGGTTAATGGAGAACAGGTTCAGTGCAACATGAAAACTAAGTAGTACATTTTGATTATAAAGATAGGATGCTGGATTCCATGATGGACTGCATTGTTAGAGAACGTTGCATTTTAAAACACAAAAATACCTGTACAACTTCTAAACAAAATCATTTGATGCTATATCAATGGTGGGTGTAGCCCATCTGGTACTCCCATAAACTTTCATAGCTGTAATTGTAGGGCACTCTTTTGGTTAATCTCCTTATACTTGAACCATTCAAATAGAAAGGTTTGTTAGTTAAAATTGGCACCCAAAATAGGAATATTGTTATTCTTCATTTGAAACAATATAGTATTGCACTTGAAAGGGAGTCATATTACTTGTTTGCATTGGTCAGTGGTTACCTAAGCCCATCATTTAATTTGCAGTAATAAAGATCTCAAATCTTGGCCCCAAATTGTTCATTATGATGGTTAATTATGATGGTTAGTTTGGATATGGAATTGCTCAACATTATTTAAGAGGGCATATGTTTATACATAATTATTCAAATTATAAATTTTCTGAGAAATATATGCTCAGTATCATACTAGTACTAAATTTAGCATCATGCCAGGGGGTAATTTAGGTGCAGAAAGTTACATTTCTTTAGAGATTTTATTTGTTGCTTATTCAAAATTGCATGGCTAGGTCATGCGAAGAACAAAAGTTGGGATGAAAGAGTATCAATTGGAAAGCACATTCTTGCATTATGTGTATATGTTTGGTGGTTGTAGGCATTGCTCCTATACTTGCATCTGTGCAACGGGAGAGAATAGGTAATTATCCTTGTCATAACTGCCACCTCCTGTAGTTTTTGAGTAATTCAATATTAAAATTTCAGTAAATTTTGTTGACTATTGTAACAAATTATGTGGTGTCTTCTTCTTTGTTAGAATGTCAAGCCATGAACGTATGTAGTCCCAAATGGACCACTTCTTTATTTTTGTCTTGTACCTATTTTGTCTTGATGATTTAAACATGTGGTTGATAAATGTATGCTTATTATGATTTAATGTACTTTACTAAGTGTTGCTTATTCAAGTCCTTGGTTCAATGCTTTTGTCCACTTTAAATAAGGAACCTATTTGTTCACACAAGTTCAGAGGTCGCTTGTATTCCTTTATTGGTTGTCTAGATTAAGATATTTTAATTTTCTAGGATTGCATGTGATTAATTTGTTCTTTTTTATTGGAAACCATTGAAGAAGAGGTTGATTTTGACAACTTTATGGTGTATGATAAGACATGATAAGATAAATTTAGTAATGTCCATTTCTTGTCTCAATTTACTTTTCCATGATTGTGTAAACTTGAAATGTTTTTGTGATTTGTTTTCCTCACAGTTCTGTTCTCCACTATGGACATGCTGGAGCTCCAAATGATAGGGTAAGTCAACGTGAGGATTAAAAGGGTGCCTTTGTTTATTCCGTTGAGAATTGAAGTAACAAATTTTTCCTTAATATTTAATTCAAGTATTAATGTCCACTAATGGCCAAAGTTGGCCTGCTAGACTATAAAATGTACATAGATAAGTGAGCGTTGGATGCTGCATTTCTGTTATGAACCCCTAGCGAATATAAGGGATCACTAGTATTAGTAAATTGTTGATGAATTGGAATTGGGGCCACATGATGATTGTAGGTATCTATAGGAGATTATTATTATTATTTGTACACATGTATATGATTCTTTGATACTCTTACCTATTGGGGTAATTGGAAGATATTCTCCTATATCTTAGGAGTTGTGGAACTAATTATTACTATTGTATTTGGGAATCATTCTTCCCGTTTGAACTGTATTCAATATTTCTCTGGCTATTTCTGGTAATATGGATCTTAATAGGTGGTATTAAAGTGAGTGATTCTTGAATCAACACTTAAAAGGAGTTCCTTGTGTTTATGTTCATAACTGGAAGATATACTCTTATGTGAAGAACAGGCCGAAGGCCATGTTCCTGTTAGCATTTGAAAATGCATGTCATAATCCGCATTTTCATTGACTTTCTTCTCTGGCCATCACAACACAAGTATTTTGGAGCTCAACGGTGGATATATGTGGGGAAGGGCTTGGAGAGTGTGCACCTTGATCCATTTTGCTCAAGCACCATTTGTCATCTGGATGGAAAGAACAAAGGTGTAGAAGCATTGTTGGCTTGGAGGCATTTCCATAGGGATGTGTCACGATGAGGTTCCATTTCAGCACACATGACACATATAGGATGTTCAAAGCATGATATGTGATAAGCAAAAGGGATAATGAGCATAAAAAGAGGAATGCTCTTCTTAGAAAGGTGTCACGTAGGATTAAGTCTCACTTGGGCTTGGCCAAAGGCCCACCTATTGTTGAACACACTGTTCAAGGAGATGGCTAGGGCATGTTGGAGGCAACAAGGGGTGAAAAATACCCTATTGGTGGAACTTCCACGTATTTGATCTCTCTTTTATTTTCATTGATGATTATGGTTTTTGCTATGGAAACAATCTTTAGAGAAGGGTGAGTTTGTCACATAAGAAGAGATTAGAGTGGAGTCTGTAAACCCTCCCTAATCTATCATGTTACCACGAATAATTGAAGGATATTTCTTGCTGTAATATTCTGGTTAGGGCTGTTAACTTTATTTTTGTGAGCTGTCCTAGCTAAGGAGCAAGTCGAAGTGTGGTGTCCTACTTTGGTCACTCATCAACAAGAGGGGTGTCCCAATTTGGCTACTTCATCTTGTGTTTCATATTATGGTTGTTATTTCTTTGTTCAATGGTTGCACATTATTCTTAGCTGTAATTCTATGTTTGTGATGGTGCATCTTGTATAAGGGCTCTTAGTTAATCTTTTATAGCCTAAAAATTTGTTTTGAACTTGTTGTCGCACAAAATGTCTAGGCACCGCGACAACAACTCAGATCGAGGGTTGTCATCCTGATCCCCAATCTCTCTGTTTAAGCTGTCTCCCTATAGCAAACTAAGGGGGGTAGACCCTATGGAAATGGAATGAAAGAGAACTAGTTGGGAACCAACCAGTTCGGGAGACAATTAAATGACCAAATACTTATAATAGATCTAGCAAGATTAAAGGATTCAATTAGATTTGAATGATTGATACTAGTGCCTTATAGAGTCAACTATCTTACTAAGAATTTAGGACCAAGTACTTGATGAGAAACTGTTGCTTGGATGAATAACTATCCTATATGCAATGCAGATCCTAAGACTAATGTGAAATGTAGGAATCTTGTTTAATTTTAATTAAATGCCTATTTTAAGCTCAGACCCTTCCATCCTTTCTATATTGAGCCTGATTTCGTAGTAAGTGGCAGAGATAAATTAATGTGAAGCACACTAAGGTGTGATTAACGATACCTCTCCTAAAAATCTAACATACCCGATTCTTCGATGCTGCAGAGAGCTGTGGCTCTGACGACTGCAAGGTCACCGTTTTAAGTACTACTAAAACTAGGATTCTCAAGCAAAGATGGATGGGTACCTATATTTCTATCGACCAAACTTATGCTTGCAAGTGGATTTTAAATATGCAAGACTAACTTAATATGCAAAATGCAAAGATAATAGAAGGCAATTTAGTGAAATGTGATGTTAAAACCCAAAAAACTTAGATTGCAAATTATCTGATTTAGCCACTAAGTACTTAAGCGAAAATGCCGATTATGAAGATGCCAAAAATTATTCAATTAAAAGATATACAATTTGTCACAGATCCACAATAGAGCTCTCAAAAATATCGATCACAATTACTTGAAAGTTTTCCAAACTTAAATATTCAATAAAGATCCAATGATTCAAGTAAATGAAACAAGAGTTAATTAAACAATAGGCGATTTTAATTGATAACAAACATTTAAAAATCCCATGCCAATGATCATCAAACTTTAAAGCATATGAAAGTATTTAGCATTTAAATCTCAATAATTAATCATCAAGAAATACCATGAAATTTCGATGCTAAATGAATACTTCTTCAAACAATTTTATGGATTAAATGATCTTCTAAAAATTCTGCGAATCCGATAATTTTTTTTATTTTTCTCCTATAGTCAAACTTAAGATATTTAAAAAAATAAATCGTGTCAATTATAAGAATCTCTTTGCAATTAAATATTTTCCCTGAGGGCTTAGGATTTTATCATCTAAAAGGCTCAAAACCCCAATGTCTCAAAAAATTGATTTTTTCCCCAAAAAATGTTTTTGAAGTGTTATACAATTTTTTAAAATAATTTAATTATTGACTAATGTTGTGAGTCAGCACAAACCTTTTTGACCTTTTTAAATTTTTTGAGTTTTAATGAAATTTTTATGAAGAAAAATTAAAGGGCAATCTTTACAAAAATTAAAAGAAATGAAAAGTTTATTTTATTGTTTAAAAAAATTCAAAAAATGAAAAATTAAAAGAAAACAAAATGAAATGAGAAATCAAAATCAAAAGTGGAACTTTTGAAAAATTAAATGAAATGTTAATGCTTTATTTTGTTATGTGTTTTAGGTTTGAATGTATGTCAAAGGCAGTGGGATGAGCCATCGAGCAACAACCAATAGGGAGAGGGAAAGAGGAAAAGAGGGAGCTTGGGCAAATTCGATGGAGAGCTCACGGGAGCAGGAGGTCGACAGAATGCAGGCGGATGAGCAGCACGAAGGGGACGTGGAGAAGTTTGCAGGCAACGG